>CM077157.1:52227227-52261161 GCA_039583875.1 Platanthera guangdongensis | reverse complement strand
ACGGATTTCTAGCAAAATCCTTAAGACTCGTTATGCAACATCACCGAGTCGGACTAACGGTCGTGACTATGGCTTCACTCACAATACCTAATCCTCTAGCAGAGTGGATTTCTAGTACAACATCATGTCGGGGACGGACACAATCGACTCGGTAGCTACTCTTGAACCATGGCAACCCGAATCTCTCTCATTTGAGAGATCCAGTGCCTAAATGCTTGAAAGAAAGCAAGAACAACGAGGATGTCATGCACGCATCCTAAATACCGAGAGGAGAAGTGTCATTACCTTACGACTCCTCTTCCTTGCCTTAGAAAACTCGACTTGCACGGATGAAAATGTGCGCCTTCAAGTCCTCTCTATGGATCTGGCCTCAAATCGACAATCTGAGCCCCGAAGCTTCGTCAATGGCAGAGAAAGACCATCTTCTTCCTCCTCCAAACTCTTGCTCTCAAACCCTAACTCCAACTTCAAAAGAGAAGATAATGAAGGTTTAGAACGTTTCAGGCCTTATATGTCCTTTGGGCAAAACATCCTGAGCCATAGGATCATATCCTAAGAGAAAACGGACGGCCAAGATGCCAAATGACGGAATTGCTCCCGTCTGGTACCACCGAGCAGTAACTACCTATCGCGTCGCGGTAGGTTCCCGAGCCGATGGTTTATTTGGGAAGAAAAATGCTATCGCCAACGTTAGCCTTACTGTCGCGCGATATCCACTCAACGCTTCACGAGCTACCTCCACGCGGTAGAATCCTACCACTACGCGGTACCACTCAACGCTCTCAACGTCTAGTCACTCAGCGCTCTTAACTCCTGGATTCGACGGAATAAGGCTATCGTCGGGCGATAGCTACATATCGTCGGGCGATAGATACCTATCGCCGCATGGTAGCTTCCAAAGACTCAAGATCTGGAAAAACCAGGGTGTTACACATTTCTAAGTCTCATTCCATCAAGGGGCCCATGGACGTAACTCCTGTCATATAGGATGACAAATCTCATTTTTTATCCACACACAAACAACCAAATGACTCGTAATATACCCAATAACCATCATTATCATCATCCTTTCTCAAGAAAGACTTTTGATAGCATCAACGTACGTTCTCCCTCATTTGATTAATGATGTGACTTTAGGTCAAAGAATCACAAACAACATTGCCACTTGAGACCTACTTCACAAACAACATTGCCACTTGAGACCTACTTCACAAACAACATTGCCACTTGAGACCTACTTGTGACACGTTCATATAATAATCCACAAATTAGTCTCATGATGGGTCTATCCGGTGCAACTTGTTCACTAACAAGTACCATGTGATGACTTGATATCACAATATCATGACCTATGAGAACCAGTCATTAGTCAACACACATGCTAGTCTTAATGTATCATCATTGCCCTAGGCTTCTAAGATGATACGCCAACCATGGATCATTTAAGATAGGGTTGAGCATATTATTCGAAACTCGAAAGTCGCTCGAAAATCATTTGAAAATTGAGTCGAATCGAAATCGGTTAAAATTGATTCGACTCAATTTGAGTCGATTCAATATGACTCGAATCTGATTTCGAGTCGATTTCGAGTCAGCCCTGAATCGCTCGAAATATGATTCGAATCAACTCGAATTAATTAAAAAAATTATGTATTTATTAATATGTTCCTATTTTAAGATTAAAAATAACAAAATTTAAATCTAAATAAAAGAAATGAAGACTTTAAGTGTTTCATTTGCTAAATTTATAGTTTTCCCAATTTAATTATGAGCAAATCAGAAATAAAACAAAAAATTGCTCAATTTCGAGCCGATTTGATTTGGTTTTGAGCCGATCCGATTCGATTTCGAGCCGATCCGATTTGATTTCGAGCCGACTCGATTTGATTTCGAGCCGACTCGAAATCGAGTCATTTCAAGTCGAGCCGACTCGACTCGAAATCAATTTCGATTTCGAGCCGAGTTCGAGTCGAAAATTTCGATTTCGAGCCGAGCCAAAATCACTCGAACTCGACTCGATATCAGCCCGAATTTAAGAATGAAGTCTCTAAGAAACCTAGGCCCTCACATTCAAGTCATACCCTTGAATTCTATGGAAGCAAACATTCTAAGGGTATTTATCACGTTAATTAATCTATCACATATAAATAAATTGACATAATAAAAGAACTTGTCATAAATATAAAATGAAATAGATAGTACTATATTAATCAAATGGATTATAACAACCGACAAATATACAATCCACAAGACTCCCACTAGAATTGATCATTTAGGTATCTAATGCTCATTGATCTAGTATGACCATCATGCTTTCTCAGTACAAGAGGCTTCATTGGTGAATCCATAATATTTTATTCAGTCGATACTCTGCACTCGCTCACATCTCCTCGATCGACAATCTCTCTAATGAGATGGAACCACCAAAGTATGTGTTTGGAGTGTTGGTGGAATCTAGGTTCCTTAGCTTGTGCAATTGCACCATTGTTGTCACAGTAGAGAACTATATGATCAACAATGCTAGGAACTACTTCAATCTCGCCGATGAATTTCCTAATCCACACAGCTTCCTTCGCCGCATTTGTAGTGATGATATACTCGGTCTTAGCTGAGGAATCAACAACAGTCTCTTGCTTGGTACTTTTCCAGCTAACAACTCCTCCATTCAGGTAAAACACAAACCCTAACTGAGACTTTGAGTCATCTCTATCAGTTTGAAAGCTAGCATCTGTGTAACCCTTTACAACGAGCTCTTCTTCTCCACCATATACCAAGAATACATCCTTCGTCCTTCTCAAGCACTTTAGGATATTCTTGATGGGAGATCCAGTGACCATCACCAGGATCAGACTGATATCTACTAGTCATGCCCAAAGCATAAGAGACATCGGGGCAAATTCATAACATTGCATACATGATTGATCCAATTGCTGAAGCCTATAGAATCAACTTCATGTGGTCTTTATCTTCAAAAGATTTCAGACACTAGTCTTTAGAGAGACTCACACCATGAAACATGGGTAAGAATCCTTTCTTGGACTAAAACAGGTTGAACCGTTTCAACACCGTTTATATGTATGTACTTTGGGTGAAACTGAGAAACTTCTTTGAACTATCTCTATAGATTTTAATACCAAGTATATAAGTCGTTTTGCCCAAGTCTTTTATAGAAAAGCAGTCCCCTAGGTTGTTCTTAACAACTTTTAGGGTCGGAATATCATTCCCGATCAGTAGTAGGTTATCTACATACAATATCAGGAAGACAACGATGCTCCCACTAATTCTCTTGTAAACACAAGGCTCATCTTTGTTCTTGATAAAATCAAACTCCTTGATTTTTTTCATCAAAACATAGATTCCAACTTCGAGAAGCTAATTTTAATACATAAATGAATCTCTGTAGCTTGCATATTTTAATAGGTTCACATGAAGATATAAAACTCTCGGGTTGTCTCATATACACTTCCTCAAGGAGGTTTTCATTTAGGAAAATCATTTTGACATCCATCTACCAGATCTCATAGTCATAATACGCTGCAATAACAAGCAGAATTCTGATGGACTTTGTAACACCCCAAAATGAAAACAGAACTTTTTGTCGCTATCGTCGGGCGATAGTAGGTATCGTTGGCGATCGCGATATCACTCAATGCCTTCAACAAAGCGTTGAGTAGACTCAACACACTCAATGATGTCGACAAATCGTTGAGTGAGTTGTCGGAGTGGCGATAGTGGGTATCGGCGGGCGATACTGCCACGTATGGTTGGACACATGTCGAATGGTCGGAAGCTGGCCGATGAGCGGTGGTTGACTGTGGAAAAAGCGGCTATCGACGATATTGCCCAGGTGATAACGGATATCGCCTGACAATAACATTAATTTTGACTATTCAACTGAAATTGTGACCTTTGCTTCCTTTTGATGTGAGGATCCTGTGGCTGGGATTAATCCCGAGACCACTTAAACAAAGAAGAGATGGAGAGAAGATTCATTTCTCTTCTCTCGCTCCATCTCCTCCCTTTCATCAAATCCTTGAGAGAAAAAAGCTAAGGAAGAAGGCTGAGGCTGATTTTGGAAGGCTTGGTGAAGGAGATCCAATGAACTGAATCAAAACCCGATGCTAGATCCGCAAAGAGGAAAGAGAGGTGCTTCTTTCCAACCGGATAGAAGCTTCTCCATGGCTTCGAAACGGATTACGAGGGTAACGATTTTCTCCTTGGACAAGTGAAGTCCTCAATTTGCATATATGCATGGAACCCCTCACCAAAAGGTGAAGAAATGGTGGTTTCCACTGGGTCGATCGTTGTGATCCCCGATTAAATTTGCATATAGATCCAGAAATTACCAGTACGGAATAGGCATGCTGTGTGAAGCTCATCCGGACAGGTTGGTCTAGATTGGATGTTTTATTTTGCGTGCCGGAGAACTCCGTGGATAAACATGTAGATAAACGTATAAAATCCGGGGTCTAGGGGTATGCAGGATGCTGCGATGAAGTACTGGAGATAATCTCTAGGAAAACCCCCAAACTAGGGAAGCAATGAAACTTTGTTCCCTATTGCTCGGTGACAATGAGTATCGCCCGATGTTAGTTCCTAGTGAGCTATGTTTGTGAGGGCTGTCTCGTAGAGACCTGTGGGCCATTGATTGCAAAGCCTGTCTCTAGGAGACCTGAGGGCTTTGGCACAAGGGGGATGTCGTCCCGCGTCATGTCACTACAACGAAGGTTTTGGCTTTCGGCGCATGACAATTTGAGCAATGAGCTTTGGCTAACCTGCACCCCCCTTATGAGGATTGACTTGGAGTGAGTCATCGGATTGAAGTTGTGAGAGCTCATTTGACTTTGTCGACTCATAGGAAGAAAGGTGAGAAATGCTTAAAGGTGCCGTTTGATGAACGGTGGCGGGGCCTGAAATCTCGGCACACCAATAATGTGCCCTGAGTGCACGAGGCGTGTGACCGTTGAGCATACGTCTGTGGTGAATACTGCTTGAATGCACAGTGTTGTTGCCACTATATATATAGCTGTTGTTGTTGTAGGGAAGCAGAATCACTGCCCCAAGTAAGGGGTGGGGTCGTTTTAAACGGGTCGGCAATTGTTGACCGTTACCTCATTTGTTGCCCTTGTGGTGGATTGTTCCTGTGCTGGTGCTGGAGATCCAAACGGGAAATAGCAGGTTGCAACCCTGATGTTATGCCGGCCCTCGAAGACCAAGTAAAGTTTTATTGCTTTCACGTGTGGTCGGTCTGCGTGTCGATGTATGTAATCCACACTTATAAAGAATAATTGTAAGTCCTTAAGGACAGAACAGTTTTAAAAAGTACTGTTAACTGTCGCCGGGCGACAGTGGTTATCGCCGGCGATAGTGACTTTTGTGTATTATGGTATAACATTCCTGAGATTTTATAAGTGGACATTCATGTGATACTTGAGTTCAAAAAGTTAACTCATGAAGCTTCCGCTAGAATGCTCTGAGTTAGGATTCGGTTTAGTCATTTGATATTAACCTGTAATCCCACTACCTGTTTGTGGAATATGGCGTGGGGCACCGACCATACCCTCTGTTATATTTCATGTGACGGATGAAGATGTTACAATTTGGTATCTGCTTGTCTCGGTCTTCTTTCTTTGAATTCGTGGTCGAATTCTTTTGAGGGGTGACGAGCACATGTCTGTGTTTACCGTTATAACAACATGAACTCAAGAATGTCTACTTAGGAATGAAAATACACATGTTGAAGTAACTTGCATGTTCCTATAATTGTTTTTGGAAATATTAAGCATTGCTTAATTGTGTGTTTCACGATTATAAGCAACTCAAAGTGGTGTGGGCAGCAGGAACCCCAGCGCTCGATCGAGAGTTATCCATCCATTGTGGTTCCAACACTTCCTCCTTCTGTAGAGATAGTTCAGAGGATAGTTGATGTGGTCATCACAATGATCAATGCCCAACCTGAAAGGCATGTGCAACCCCCTATTCCTATGGTGGCATCAATGTCAGATGGTTTATTTGAGCAGATTGCAAGGGGAAGAGCATTGGCTCAACTGTTGAATATGTGTTTGATGCAAGGACTGCATACGGTCGAGGATTACTTACATGCATTTGTTGTGCTGAGACAACATGCAGAGTTTGTGTTTGAAATTGAGGAATCTAAGATCAACCGCTTTTATGATGGGTTACGTAACGGACTACTTTTTCTGTTGATGGGTCCTAAGTTAATGGGATTCCAAACTCTGGTGGAGTCAGGTAGATTGTTGGAGATGGACTTGGAAAAAGTCCACCAAACGCTAGAGTTCAAACTTCCTAGTTTTTCAAAGTCTGGGTATTGACGGTGGAATAAGAACTCTAAAACTCCTGCCCGAAACAACGTTTGGGCGAACCACTCTTGCATGTTATACTTGTGGCAAGGTGGGTCATGTGGCTCGAGACTGTTGGCAGGGTCTCCCAAGGGTTGATAAGAAGGCTAGAGCGTCGAAGAATCAAGCTTCACTTTGTTATACTTGTGGAAAGAAAGGACATCTCGCCCGAGACTATCATGGTGGTGCCCCGAAGGCAAAGAAGGCTACGTATGGAGCAGCGGCAGGGCGAGCTCCACTTACTTGCTACATATGTGGCAAAGAGGGACATTTTGCCCGTAATTGTACTAGTGGCCTTCCACGAACGGGTAACAAGACGAGAACATCTTATGCTCGAGAAGGCTTAAATGGCATGTAATGTTATTACAAATATGAATAAAGAAGTAGATGTAATAGACTGATGTATCTTCTACTTGATGTAACAATGTATGTTGTGCATGTACAAACCTGTTATACATAAACTAATCAAGAAGTCTTGTTATTGGGCGAAATATATTCTTTTTGGTGCTTATATTTGTGGAATAAATATGAGATTGGGATAATATTGCCGTAAAATAAAATGTGAACGTGGATAGAAAGGTTGTTATGCACGTACAGATAGGAAGTCAAGATTTTTGATTGGAAGCATTTATGTTGCCGATATTAGAGTTTGATGTAATCTTTGGTATGGACTGGCTCTCGTAGCAGCGTGCCTATATAGATTGCAACTCTAAGAAAGTCACATTGGGACAGAACACCAAACGAAAGACTAAGTTCGCTAGTATGCAAGGATCGAGCAAGATATTGATGTCTGCTCTCCAAGTAGTCAAGGCTGTTCGGAAGGGCGCGAAGTTGTTCTTCATGCTGTTGGAGGCTGTTGAGCCGAAGTCCAGTTTGAGTGACGTTCCTATTGTATCGGAGTATGCAGATGTGTTTCCTAATGATCTATCTGGGTTACCACCCCAGCGGGAGAGTGATTTTGCTATTGAGTTGGTGGCATGTGCGAAACCGGTGGCCCGCTTGCCATACCGTGTTGCGCCAAAGGAGATGACAGAACTAAAAGTTCAACTATAAGAAGTGCTAAAATAAGAATATATACGTCCAGGTATGTCACGTTGGAGTGCACCGATCCTTTTTGTGAAAATTAAGGACGAAAGCTTGCGGTTATGCATTGACTATCGAGAATTAAACAAGCTGACGTAGAAGAACAAGTATCTGATTTCACAGACTGATGACTTGTTCAATCAGCTAGTGTGGTCAACTGTCTACTCGAAGCTGGATTTGAAGTCTAGTTACTACCAGTTGAGGATTCGGGAATGTGACATTCACAATACAGCGTTTGGTACACGCTACGGTCATTATGAGTTCACTGTAATGTCGTTTGGGCTAACGAATGTGTCATCGGTATTCATGGACTTAATGCATCTAATGTTTAGAGTGTACTTGGACCGATTTGTGATCGTCTTTATTGACGACATATTGGTGTACTCTCAGTCCGAATAAGATCAGGCAAATCATTTGCGGATGGTTTTGCACCCCCTGAGGAGAATCAAGCTCTATGCCAAGTTTTCAAAGTGCGAGTCTTGGCTGTTGTCAGTGGATTTTCTTGGCCATGTGGTAAGTGGAGAAGTTATTGCGGTGGATCTGACGAAGATAGTTGTGATACAGGAGTGGCATGTACTTACTTCGGTAGAGGAAGTCAGGAGTTTCCTAGGACTTGTCGGCTACTAAAGGCGCTTCGTAGAGAACTTTTCGCGGATAGCCTTACCTCTCACCACACTAACAAGGAAAGATCAGAAGTTTGTTTGGATGCCTGAGTGCGTGCGAGCGTTTGAGTAACTAAAGAGTCGTTTGACCACGATGCCTATCTTGAGTTCGTCATGTGGTACATACGGCTACGAGATTTATAGTGATGCTTCAGGGAGAAGCTTAGGCCACATTCTTCTTCAGTTCGGGAAGGTTATTGCTTATGGTTCACGCCAGTTGAAAGTGCATGAGCGGAATTATCCAGTCCATGACTTAGAGTTGGTGGCTGTGATTTTTACACTTAAACCGTGTCATCATTATTTATATGGCGTGAAAGTTGACATCTTTACGAACCATAAGAGCCTGAAATATTTATTAGATCAGAAGGATCTAAACATGCGCCAGCGGAGGTGGATGAAGTTCCTTGGGGACTTCACCTTCCAGATACACTATACTCTCGGGAAGGGAAATGTAGTCGCAGATGTCTTGAGTCGGCGAACTCTGGCAAGGGCAAATTGGTTGCAGATGCATGATGAGCGTCTGATCTAGGAGTTGAAGGCCTTAGATATTTCTTGTGTTGACAAGAATTCTTTTGCAAATGCGTGTCTGAACTGGACTGAGGTATAATATGACCTTGCAGACATTGTTCGGCGAGCAACGGAACTCGATGAGAGTATGAAACGCTATGCAGTGGATGGATCAAATTCTCAATTCTCCATGGAAGACGGCCTTTTGAAAAGAGATGGTCGTTTGTGCGTCCTGAATGTGGGTAAACTACGGGAGGAATTAATGTATGAGGCACACTTCATGAGGTACTCAATTAACCTAGAGAGCACAAAGATGTACAAGTACATGAAAAATATGTTCTGGTGGTTGGGACTGAAAAAAGACATAGCTCTTTACGTGGCAAAGTGTCAAACTTGTGCCTTAGTGAAAGTAGAATGTCAGAAGTCTGGTGGTTTCCTGAAGTCATTACCAATCCCGGTATGGAAGTTTGATGATATCTATATGGATTTCGTGCACGTACGGCTGAGATCACAGAGCAGAAACGATGTCGTATGGGTGATCATTGACCGATTGACAAAGATATCGCACTTCATACCAAACAAGAAAGACGATTCAGTGGAAAAATTGGCTAAGTTATACGTGGACAACATAGTACGATTATACGGTGTGCCTCGTAGCATCGTCAATGACCGAGATGGGCGCTTTACTTCGAATGATTGGAGGCTAATCCACCAGTTATTGGGTACTCAACTGAATTTCAGTATGACCTTTCATCTGCAAATAGATGGTCAGACCGAGAGGATCAACATAACAATGGGGATATGCTCTGAAAGTGCGCCTTGAATTTTGAAAAGAGGAGGGAGGACCATCTCTATATAATTGAGTTCTCCTATAATAATAGATATCACGCTAGTATTCAGATGACGCTCTTCGAAGCTTTATACGGTAGGAAGTGTCGTACATCATTAGCGTGGGCGGAAACAAGCGATTCGAAACTTCATAAGCGTAAAGAGGTCAAAGATGTAAATTTGATCATACACACTATAAGAGAGCAACTACTAAGCCCAGGATAGGCAGGCAAAATACTACAATACCAAACAACGAAACGTGGAGTTTACGGTGGACGATTGGATATATTTGAATATCAAGTCATTTAAAGGCGTGTCCCGGATTAGGCGCTTGAAAAAGTTAAGTCTGAGGTATCTTGGTCTGTTTGAAGTGGTTGAGCGAATTGGGGGGGGGGGGGGGGCTACCTATCGATTAGTTATTTCTGCGGAGCTAAGTGTCTTGCACTATGTGTTTCACATATCGGTGCTGCGACAAGCTTTAAAAGACCCTACGCAAGTGGTCATTGTTGAGCAAGTACCGGTCGATGGGGGGCTGACGACGAAGGTTAAGCTCATTCGGATCGAGGATATGAAGGTCAGGCAGCTACGGAACAAGACAATCGGAATGGTCAAAGTTCGTTGGGACAATTGTGGCTGAGAACAATTAATATGGGAGCATGAGCAAATCATGCACGATAAGTTTCCCGAGTTGTTTGAAAAATAATGTTGTAACATTGTTTTGTGAAAGAAAAATATGTTGTGACATATTAGTTACTGTTTTTATTACCTACAGATGAGTAAATTTCGGGACAAAATTTCTGTAAGGAGTGGAGGTTTGTAACACCCCAAAATGGAAACAAAACTTTTGGTCGCCATCGTCAGGCGATGGTGGGTATCGCTGGCGATAACAATAGCACTCGACGCCTTCAACAAAGCATTGAGTAGACTCAACGCACTCGACGCTTTCGACGAATCGTCGAGTGAGCTGCCGGAGTGGCGATAGTAGGAATCGTCGGGCGATACTGCCACATATGGTTGGACACGTATTGGATCGCCGAAAGGCGGCCGATGAGCGATGGTTGACTAGGGTCAAAGCAGTTATTGGTGATATCACCCAAACGATAATGGATATCGTCAGGCGATAGCATTAATTTTGACTATTCAGTTGAAATTGTGGCCTTTGCTTCCTTTTGATGTGAGGATCCTGTAGCTGGGATTAATCCCGAGACTACTTAAACAGAGAAGAGGTGGAGAGAAGATTCATTTCTCTTCTCTCACTCTCTATCCTCCATTTCATCAAGTCCTAGAGAGAAAAGAGCTAAGGAAGAAGGTTGAGGCTGCAACTGAGTTTGGAAGGCTTGGTGAAGGAGATCCAGTGAACGGAATCAAAATCTGAGGCTAGATCCTCGAAGAGGAAAGAGAGACGCTCCTTTCCAACTGCATAGAAAGCTTCGTCGTGGCTCCAAAACGGATTGCGAGGGTAATGATTTTCTCCTTGGACAAGTGAAGTCCTCAATTTGCATATGTACATGGAACCCCTCACCAAAAGGTGAAGAAATGGTGATTTCCGGTGGGTCGATCGTTGTGATCCCCGATTAAATTTGCATAATGATCCGGAAATTACCAGTACGGAATAGACATGTTGTGTGAAGCCCATCCGGACAGGTTGGTATGGATTGACAATGTTTTATTTTGCGTGCCAAAGAAGACTCTGTGGATAAACGTGTAGATAAACATGTAAAATTTGGGGTTTAGGGGTATACATGATGCTGCGATGAAGTACTGGAGATAATCTCTAGGAAAACCCCCAAATTAGGGATGCAATGAAACTTTGTTCCCTATCACTCGGCGATAGTGAGTATCGCCCGGCGTTAGCTCCTAGTGAGCTATGTTTGTGTAACACCCCAGTTTTTGCAAGAGGTTCAATCTGCTGTTCTGAAAAATTTTTGGGTTCTGGCATGAGGCACACGGCCTGCGACACGGGCGTGTCGCAGGGCGTGTCGAGGCCGTGTCGACACTCGGCCCAAGTGTCGACACTTTGTGCTCGACAGAGTGTCGAAAGTGGGGCACACGGCCTGCGACACGGGCGTGTCGCAGGGCGTGTCGAGGCCGTGTCGACACTCGGCCCAAGTGTCGACACTTTGTGCTCGACAATGTGTCGAGAGTGGGGCACACGGCCTGCGACACGGGCGTGTCGCAGGGCGTGTCGAGGCCGTGTCGACACTCGGCCCAAGTGTCGACACTTTGTGCTCGACAGGGTGTCGAGACTGGGGCACACGGCTTGGGATACGGGCGTGTCCCAGGCCGTGTCACCTCTCGGGTTGGTGTTGGGGCCGTGTCGTTGGAGCTACACGGCAGGCCACACGGTCGTGTCACTGGGGACACGGGCGTGTCGGATTGAACACGGGCGTGTCGGATGCCCGTGTCTGATTCCAGGCGCGTCGATTTGAGACGGCGAATGAGGCACACGGCCCTGGACACGGGCGTGTGCCAGGCCGTGTTCGGCCCAGATCTTTTATTTTCCAGGCGAATCGCAGCCAGTCTTTTTCTGGTTTTGGGATCTAACGGTTCAGGCCATCTCCTGGGGATTTAAGCCCGAAGTTAGGGCTGCAGATCCTCACTTTTTCCAAGTTCCCTCTTTCTAAGATCTTGAGAAAACCTAGAGCAAGGAGGAAGAAGAAGAACTCTTGGGCTGTAGGAAGGGTGTCGGAGCTCCGAATCGCGAGCCGAGTCCGGATCCGTGAAGCTTAGACCATTGCGAAGATTTCCATCCGGCTATTTTTGCCATGGCAAGAAAGAGGAGTCGGAAGGTAACGACATCTCTCCTCTCGGTCTTTAGGATGCACGTTTTAGCATCATCTAGTTTTCTTTTCTCTAATTTTTGGGCACCAAACTCTCAAATGAGAGGGGTTTTGGCTTGCCAAGTTTCAAGAGGAACTTCCGGGTCGATTGAGTCCGTCCCCGGCATATTTTGCATTAGAGGTCCGCTTCGCTAGTGGATTAGGCATGGTGGGTGAAGCCGTAGTCGCGACCGTTAGTCCGACACGGTGATGTTGCATACGAACTTAGGGATTCGTAGAGGTTTCCGATGCGGCAAGATGCCGTTTGTGTGGTGGTGATGATTGTCCCGTTTGCTTGAAAAGAGTACATGTAGTCGAACCCGGACAAGGTTAGCTCCTCGTGGTGGTAGATGGTTTCCTTGACAAGGTTAGCTCCAAATGAGAATGGAGATGGTTTCCTTGGTGGACAAGGTTAGCTCCGCACGAGTTGGAGATGTTTTCCTTGGTGCGCGGGAACGCTGCGGTACAAAGAGGGATTGCGATGTGTTTAGTCTTGGTTGTGTTGTGCCAAGGCGTGGCTATGTCTCCGTGGTTGGTTGGCTATCCCGTGACACGTGCGTCATGTGTGGAGAGTGTCCCGGCGAGACTAGTCCCCTTCTGTGAGACTGACGAGAATGCCAAGCTTGGGGCAAGCCCGGGCAAAGAGGCCATGAGCGGGTGGGGTCCAGCAAGGCTTCTTAGAATCGGTCAGTCTGTGGTTGTGGGAATCCTGACATGAGACGTCAGAGCTTGCAGGCAAGCCCGGGGCTAAGCCCACGAGCGGGTGGGGCCTTGGCAAGATTTCCATGTGGCGGCCTGTGCGCCGTGTGAGGGAGTTGTGTCTCCCTCAATGTTTGCGGCTTTATGCCAATTGGGGAAATGTGAGTACCCAAATGTTGTGATGTTGTGCTAGATGCATACGGTTTAGGGTACCTTGGGTGAAGCCCGGGTGTTGCATTCATGCTGCATAGTAGGCCCTTTCTTTATATGCTCAACCAGTAGAGAACATGTTTGTTGATTGAGACATCCAAGCCTATTTTAATGTATTTCTATTTATAGAAATTTATATTGCATATGAAGTGCTGACTTGCAGGTTGGAGGGTTCCCCGGGGTCCGTTAGGGGCGGCCGGGAGGAGATGTGTTGTTACACAGTTTGAGGTCAGCCTTTGCTGACCCACGTTACTAATAATTTTTACAGGGCAAGGATCGCACGCAGGAGCTAGCACGCCGGCCAAAAAGGCCTAAGCCCATGAAGTATTTTCTCTTTTGTAGCACTACTTTTGATGATGTATGTTTGAGACTATTTTGTCCGGCTTGCATGCCGAGGTAGACTAGGAGTGCTGAGCACATTCATGTTTGGTTGTACTGTTTACCCTTTTGGACTTTTGATGTAAGGCCTTAAGGCCATTTGTTTACTCTTTTGGATTAGTGGATAACTTCTAGTTGTGCTTGGTTTTCCGCTGTGTTGTGCAAGTGTTTTGAGTTTTGGGTAGCTATATCAACTTTTAATACTAAAGCTGTGGTGTTCGTATGTTGTGGGGCCCCGGCCGGACCCATATTATACGTCTATTACAGGGGAGGTGTTACAATTTGGTATCAGAGCCAGGTTAGATTCAAGGTCAGTGCGTAAAGAAGTTATCCACATAAGAGTAACGCGGGACCATGAGTGTCCTTATGTTTTAGTCTTGAGATTGGAGACTAATCCCTTATTTCTTGTCTTCCTGAAGAGTGCAAGCAACGAGGCGGGCACTTCAAGAGCAAGGGATGATCTCTCGGCGAGCAGTGCTACTGCTCCAGGTCTTTTGGGCACGGGTGTAGACCCGGCCGACTTCTGCCGCATGCTTGCAGAAGCGATGGTGGCAGCTCAGGCTGCAGCAGCGGCTCAGGTGGCAGCCCCTGCCACACCAGATACGGCAACGGCCGTGCCAGGAACAGAAGCCAGGCGAGTGGAGCCTTTGGCGGAGAGAGTAGTTGTTGGACATGGAGACCGACACATGAAGTATTTCCTGAGTTTCCATCCCCCGTCTTTCAAGGGTGTCGGAACGCCAACGGATGTGGAAGACTGGTGGGTTCGCATTCAAGAACTGTTAAGGGCGGCAGAGACGCCAGAGGAAAAGAAAGCTGAGTATGCGGCGTTCATGTTGGAAGGAGATGCCAAGTTGTGGTGGGTGAGCCATAGCGGCCGCCAGTTTCCGGGACGCACCCCGTCAGTGGAAGAGTTCGGGGACGCTTTTCTTAAGAGGTATATCCCCGTTTCAACTCGGTTGGCCCTGCAGAGACAGTTTTTGCATCTAATGCAGCGCGAAAAGACGGTGGACGAGTACGTGCAAGAGTTCACCCGTTTGGGTCGTTATGCGGGAACGACAATGGCTGATGATTTAGAGAGGGATAACCTCTTCTACCAAGGTTTGAGGGAGAATCTGAGGCAGCCCCTCATCTCCATGAAGAGGGCGGGTTTTAATGAGTTAGTTGAAGCCGCCAGGAGTTTGGAGAATGATTTGGAGCGAACCCAACGCCGTAAGGGTTTTACTCCCAAGCAAGGGGAAGGGAAGCCTTCCCAATCTCATGGAAAGTCTGATGGGAGTAGGTGGAGGAAGAAGCCTTCCACTTCCAGATCTGGTGAGAGGAGCAACTGGACGCCTGGGGGTTCCCACTCTAGGGGACCGCCGACGTGCTACAACTGCGGGAAGGTTGGGCACATAGCCCGTGCTTGTCAGCAAGGGGGAGCGGGGCAAGAGTCAAAGCAGGAGCAGTCGGTGCGCTCGGGCCCCAGTGCTGCAGAGAAAGGAAAGATGGCGGAGTCGAGCGCTTCTCGGTTCCAACCGGTGCAACCAAGGGCCTACAACCTTGGACAGCAAGAAGCGATCCGCTAGACGGATGTGGTGACAGGTATGAAGAGAATTTAAGTTTAAATTTCGTGCTTCATCCTTTTAGACTTTTGTGTAATGTCTATGTTGTAGGCTTCGTGTTAGTTTCCGGATACCCCGCTAGGGTATTGTTTGATACCGGAGCATCGCACTCCTTTCTTGCGGAGAGCTTCATCCGGAGAATAGGAATTGAGTCTTTCTCGTCGGGAGCAGAACTGAAAGTGCGCATGCCCAATGGGTCATCTATGACCACCGAGGCTAAAGGGCGCATTTGTTGGGAGCTAGACGGAGTTGTCTTCGCTCTGGAAGCGGCAGTGTTACCATTAGTAGAGTTCGATGTCATTTTGGGTATGGACTGGCTTGCAGAGCAGCGCGCCAGTATTGACTGCCTTTCTAAGGAGGTGACCTTAAGGAGTAAAGGGCAAATAGAAGTCAAGTTTGAGGGCCTTGGTGGAGTGGCCTGTTCCCTGATATCGGCCATGCAGTTGGTGCGGGCGGTTAACCAGGGTGGTGTAGCGCTTGTAGCGTTATTGGAGGTTCGTCTCTCCCAACTGTCGATTGAGGAAGTGCCTGTGGTGGCAGAGTTCAAGGATGTGTTTCCGGATGAACTTCCTGGAGCGCCTCCTCGGCGGGAGATCGACTTCTCGATCGAGTTAGTGCCGGAGGCTAGACCGGTGTCACGTCCTCCTTTTAGGATGGCACCAAAGGAGTTAGCGGAACTTAAGGTTCAGTTACAGGAACTGTTGGAGCAAGGGTATATTAGACCCAGTTCTTCACCGTGGAGCGCACCGGTGTTGTTTGTGAAGAAGAAAGACGGTAGCATGCGCCTGTGCATAGACTACCGAGAGCTTAATAAGTTGACCGTCAAGAATAAGTATCTGATTCCTCGGATAGATGATTTATTTGACCAGTTGGTGGGGTCGATGGTATATTCGAAGTTGTACTTGAAGTCAGGCTACTATCAGCTACGAATTCGGGATGAGGACATACCCAAAACTGCTTTTGGGACAAGGTATGGACACTTTGAGTTTACGGTGATGCCGTTCGGGCTGACGAACGCACCATCGGTGTTCATGGATCTGATGAATCGGGTATTCCGGGAATACTTGGATTCTTTTGTGGTTGTTTTCATTGATGACATTTTGGTGTATTCCAAATCAGAGGTGGAGCATGAGACCCACTTGAGAATAGTTTTGCAAGTGTTGAGGGAGAATGAGTTGTATGCAAAATTCTCCAAATGCGAGTTCTGGTTAGAGAAGGTGGCATTTTTGGGCCACGTGATTAGTGGTGATGGGGTGGCAGTGGATCCAGCGAAAGTGGAGGCCATCAGAGATTGGCCGGTGTTGAGGACCGTGGCGGAAGTCCGAAGTTTTCTTGGACTAGCCGGGTATTATAGGAGATTCGTGGAGAATTTCTCGAAGATAGCTCTACCCCTCACCTCTCTCACTCGCAAAGACCATAAATTTGTGTGGACCCAAGAGTGCGGTCAAGCATTCGAGGCACTAAAGGAGAGGCTTATGATGGCTCCGATCTTGAGTTTACCGCAAGGGACAGATGGATTTCAAATTTTCAGTGACGCATCGGGATGCGGTTTGGGTTGCGTTTTGGTGCAACATAGGAAGGTGATAGCCTTTGGGTCTAGACAGCTGAAACCTCATGAGAGGAATTACCCCGTCCATGACTTGGAGTTGGCGGCGGTAATCTTTGCGCTGAAAATTTGGCGGCATTATGTTTATGGCGCAAGAGTGGAGATCTTCACGGACCATAAAAGCCTGAAGTATCTCTTAGATCAAAAGGACTTGAATATGCGGCAACGCAGATGGGTTGAGTTTCTTGGAGACTACGAAGTGGCGATTCAGTACACGCCGGGTAAAGCCAATGTGGTGGCGGATGCGTTGAGTAGAAAGTACTCGGGGCTAGGAAATTGGATCGAAGCTCATGATGAGCGGTTGGTACGGGAATGGGAGTCCCTTGGATTGGAATGTGTTGCGAGGGGCGAGTCTAGCGTGGCTCGGTTGAACTGGATTGAAGTACAAAGCGATTTGTCCGACCGTATTCGGGAAGCGACTCGGTTGGATGTGGAGTTTCAACCTTTTGTGTTGGAGTCTCAAACGGGCGAGAGCAGCACCTGGGAGATGATTGATGGGATTCTGAGGAAGGGCGGAAGGGTTTGTGTACCGCAGTTTGGTAATCTCCGTGAGGAGTTGATGTTTGAGGCTCACTTCTCAAAGTACTCCATTCACCCGGGCAGTACAAAGATGTACTTGGATATGAAGAAATCCTTTTGGTGGCCGGGGTTGAAGCGAGATGTGGCTTTGTATGTGAGTCGTTGCCAAACATGTGCCTTGGTGAAGGCCGAATGTCAGAAACCAGGCGGGTTCCTGAAGCCCCTTCCAATTCCTGAGTGGAAATTTGAGGACATTTCCATGGACTTTGTGCATGGTTTGCCTAGATCGCAGCATGGGAATGATGCTATTTGGGTGATCGTGGATCGCCTAACCAAGGTGGCTCACTTCATCCCGAACCGGAAAGAGGACAGCGTGGAGAAGCTGGTGGAGTTGTATGTTCGCAACATTGTGCGACTGCACGGAATTCCGAAGAGCATAGTCAGTGATCGCGATGGACGATTCACGTCCAAGGATTGGAGACTTGTTCAGAAGAGCTTGGGCACGAAGCTAAAGTTCAGTACGGCGTTCCATCCTCAAACCGATGGGCAAACGGAGAGGACGAACCGTACGTTGGAGGATATGTTGAGGATGTGCGTTCTCGATTTTGGCAAGAGGTGTGAGGATCACCTCTTCATGGTAGAATTTGCGTACAACAACAGTTTTCAAGCTAGCATAAAGATGGCCCCATACGAAGCTTTGTATGGGAGGCGGTGTCGAACGCCAATGTCTTGGGCAGAGGCGGGAGACACCAAACTTCTGGGAAAGGATGCGGTAGTTGACGCTTGTGAGATGGTACGGACCATCCAAGAGCGTATGAAGGTGGCACAAGACAGGCAAGCGAAATATTTTAATGCTCGTCACCGGAAGTTAGAATTTGCAGTTGGTGATTGGGTTTATCTGAAGGTCAAGCCGTTCAAAGGCGTCTCGCGGATTCGCCGACTCAAGAAGTTGAGTCCAAGGTTTTTGGGGCCTTTTGAAATTGTTGAGCGGATAGGAGAAGCAGCCTATCGGTTGGCATTGTCCGCAGATTTGAGTGGATTACATGACGTCTTCCACGTCTCCGTGTTGAGGAAAGCCTTGGTGGAGTCTAGCGTGGTGATTGAGCCGGCATCGGTGCCGATTGAGGAAGACTTGAGGACGCGAGTCCTTCCAATCGCTATAGAAGATTCAGAGATTCGGCAGT
Source organism: Platanthera guangdongensis (assembly GCA_039583875.1). Classification (NCBI taxonomy): domain Eukaryota; kingdom Viridiplantae; phylum Streptophyta; class Magnoliopsida; order Asparagales; family Orchidaceae; genus Platanthera; species Platanthera guangdongensis. Next base: position 52,242,706 of record CM077157.1, on the reverse strand, counting down.
TGCGGAATAAAGAAGTTAAACTTGTGAAAGTCCGTTGGGACAACTGCGGTCGTGAGGAGTTCTCGTGGGAGCGAGAACAGGCCATGCTAGAAGACTATCCAGAACTATTTGTGTCAGGTACAATTTAAGTTTTGTACCCTTTTGTTTTGTAATTTCGGGACGAAATTCAGTTAAGTGGGGGAGAGTTGTAACACCCCAGTTTTTGCAAGAGATTCAATCTGCTGTTCTGAAAAATTTTTGGGTTCTGGCATGAGGCACACGGCCTGCGACACGGGCGTGTCGCAGGGCGTGTCGAGGCCGTGTCGACACTCGGCCCAAGTGTCGACACTTTGTGCTCGACAGAGTGTCGAGAGTGGGGCACACGGCCTGCGACACGGGCGTGTCGCAGGGCGTGTCGAGGCCGTGTCGACACTCGGCCCAAGTGTCGACACTTTGTGCTCGACAATGTGTCGAGAGTGGGGCACACGGCCTGCGACACGGGCATGTCGCAGGGCGTGTCGAGGCCGTGTCGACACTCGGCCCAAGTGTCGACACTTTGTGCTCGACAGGGTGTCGAGACTGGGGCACACGGCTTGGGACACGGGCGTGTCCCAGGCCGTGTCACCTCTCGGGTTGGTGTTGGGGCCGTGTCGTTGGAGCTACACGGCAGGCCACACGGCCGTGTCACTGGGGACACGGGCGTGTCGGATTGAACACGGGCGTGTCGGATGCCCGTGTCTGATTCCAGGCGCGTCGATTTGAGACGGCGAATGAGGCACACGGCCCTGGACACGGGCGTGTGCCAGGCCGTGTTCGGCCCAGATCTTTTATTTTCCAGGCGAATCGCAGCCAGTCTTTTTCTGGTTTTGGGATCTAACGGTTCAGGCCATCTCCTGGGGATTTAAGCCCGAAGTTAGGGCTGCAGATCCTCACTTTTTCCAAGTTCCCTCTTTCTAAGATCTTGAGAAAACCTAGAGCAAGGAGGAAGAAGAAGAACTCTTGGGCTGTAGGAAGGGTGTCGGAGCTCCGAATCGCGAGCCGAGTCCGGATCCGTGAAGCTTAGACCATTGCGAAGATTTCCATCCGGCTATTTTTGCCATGGCAAGAAAGAGGAGTCGGAAGGTAACGACATCTCTCCTCTCGGTCTTTAGGATGCACGTTTTAGCATCATCTAGTTTTCTTTTCTCTAATTTTTGGGCACCAAACTCTCAAATGAGAGGGGTTTTGGCTTGCCAAGTTTCAAGAGGAACTTCCGGGTCGATTGAGTCCGTCCCCGACATATTTTGCATTAGAGGTCCGCTTCGCTAGTGGATTAGGCATGGTGGGTGAAGCCGTAGTCGCGACCGTTAGTCCGACACGGTGATGTTGCATACGAACTTAGGGATTCGTAGAGGTTTCCGATGCGGCAAGATGCCGTTTGTGTGGTGGTGATGATTGTCCCGTTTGCTTGAAAAGAGTACATGTAGTCGAACCCGGACAAGGTTAGCTCCTCGTGGTGGTAGATGGTTTCCTTGACAAGGTTAGCTCCAAATGAGAATGGAGATGGTTTCCTTGGTGGACAAGGTTAGCTCCGCACGAGTTGGAGATGTTTTCCTTGGTGCGCGGGAACGCTGCGGTACAAAGAGGGATTGCGATGTGTTTAGTCTTGGTTGTGTTGTGCCAAGGCGTGGCTATGTCTCCGTGGTCGGCTGGCTATCCCGTGACACGTGCGTCATGTGTGGAGAGTGTCCCGGCGAGACTAGTCCCCTTCTGTGAGACTGACGAGAATGCCAAGCTTGGGGCAAGCCCGGGCAAAGAGGCCATGAGCGGGTGGGGTCCAGCAAGGCTTCTTAGAATCGGTCAGTCTGTGGTTGTGGGAATCCTGACATGAGACGTCAGAGCTTGCAGGCAAGCCCGGGGCTAAGCCCACGAGCGGGTGGGGCCTTGGCAAGATTTCCATGTGGCGGCCTGTGCGCCGTGTGAGGGAGTTGTGTCTCCCTCAATGTTTGCGGCTTTATGCCAATTGGGGAAATGTGAGTACCCAAATGTTGTGATGTTGTGCTAGATGCATACGGTTTAGGGTACCTTGGGTGAAGCCCGGGTGTTGCATTCATGCTGCATAGTAGGCCCTTTCTTTATATGCTCAACCAGTAGAGAACATGTTTGTTGATTGAGACATCCAAGCCTGTTTTAATGTATTTCTATTTATAGAAATTTATATTGCATATGAAGTGCTGACTTGCAGGTTGGAGGGTTCCCCGGGGTCCGTTAGGGGCGGCCGGGAGGAGATGTGTTGTTACACAGTTTGAGGTCAGCCTTTGCTGACCCACGTTACTAATAATTTTTACAGGGCAAGGATCGCACGCAGGAGCTAGCACGCCGGCCAAAAAGGCCTAAGCCCATGAAGTATTTTCTCTTTTGTAGCACTACTTTTGATGATGTATGTTTGAGACTATTTTGTCCGGCTTGCATGCCGAGGTAGACTAGGAGTGCTGAGCACATTCATGTTTGGTTGTACTGTTTACCCTTTTGGACTTTTGATGTAAGGCCTTAAGGCCATTTGTTTACTCTTTTGGATTAGTGGATAACTTCTAGTTGTGCTTGGTTTTCCGCTGTGTTGTGCAAGTGTTTTGAGTTTTGGGTAGCTATATCAACTTTTAATACTAAAGCTGTGGTGTTCGTATGTTGTGGGGCCCCGGCCGGACCCATATTATACGTCTATTACAGGGGAGGTGTTACAGTTTGTGAGGCCCGTCTCGTGGAGACCTGTGGGCCATTGATTGCGAAGCCTGTCTCTGGGACACCTGAGGGCTATATTAGCGAGAACTTAATAGTTCTGCTTGGGCACAATGGGGATGCCGACCAGCGTCATGTCACGACCATAAAGGTTTTGGCTTTCGGCACGTGACGGTTTGAGCAACGGGCTTTGGCTAACCTGCATCACCTTATGACGATCAACTTGGAGTGAGTCATCAGATTGAAGCTGTGAGAGCTCCTTTGACTTGGTCGACTCATAGGAAGAAAAGAGAGAAATGCTCAAAGGCGTCGTTTGATGAACGGTGGCGGGGCCTGAAATCTCGGTACACCAATAATGTGCTCTGAGTGCACGGGGCGTGTGGCCATTGAGCCTACATCTGTGGTGAATAGTTCTTGAATACAGTGTTGTTGTCACTATATATATATATATATATATATATATATATATACATATATATCTGCTGCTGTTGCAGGGAAGGAGAATCGTTGCCCCGAGTAAGAGGTGGGGTCGTTATAAACGGGTCGGCAATTGTTGACCGTTACCTTGTTTCCTGCTCTTGTGGTGGATGTTCCTGTACAGGTGCTGGAAAGCCGAGCGGAAAATAGCAGGTTGCAGCCCTGATGCTATGCCAACCCTCGAAGGTCAAGCGAAGTATTATTGCTTTCACGTGTGGCCGGCCTGCGTCTCGATATATGTAATCTACACTTATAAAAAATAATTGCAAGGCCTTAAGGCCAGAACAGTTTTAAAAGTATTGTTAGCTATCGTCGGACGACAGTGGTTATCGTCGGCGATAATGACTTTTGTGTATTATGGTATAACATTCCTGAGTTTTTATAAGTGGACATTCCTGTGATACTTGAGTTCAACAAGTTAACTCATTAAGTTTCCGCTAGAATGCTCTGAGTTAGGATTCGGTTTGGTCATTTGATATTAACTTGAAATCCCACTACCTATCTATGGAATATGGTGTGGGACCCCGGTCGGACCCTCTGTTATACTTCAAGTGATGGATGGAGGTGTTACAGACTTAACCATAGTAACATGGGAAAAGTCTCACCATATAGTCAAAACCATGAATTTACTTGAAACCTTTAGCCACTAGTAGCCCTTTGAATGTCTGTACATTCTCATCCATGTCGGTATTCTTCTTGAAGATCCACTTGCACCTTATGGGTCATACCCCTTCAGGTTGTTCTCCCAAGGTCCAAACTTGGTTTGTATACATGGAGTCGATTTTAGATTTCATGGCGTTCAGTCAATTTGTCGAGTCTGGTCCATTCATAGCATCTTGGTAGATTGCAGGCTCATCATCATGTTCCATAAGCAACACATTACCTATTTGAGACATAAGAAATACATATCTCTCGAGCTCAAACCTTAGTCTACCAGATCTATTTAGGACTTGTGTTTCTTGAGCAGGCTCTACTGCTACAATAACTTGTAGTCCTTGCTCAGGTTTCAATACTAGTTCATCCATCATTTGTGGTTCCTAAACTTATTCAAGTTCTACCTTTGTAGTCTTTCTAAATAAAAACTCTTTCTCCAAAAAAACATCGGTACTTGCGACAAACACTTTGCCCTTGGATGATATGTAGAAGTAATACCCTTTGGTTTCCCTAGGATACCCCACAAGATAACACTTATCTGATTTGGATTTCAGCTTGTCAGGCATTTAATGTCGCGCGTATGTCTCACATCCCCAAATATTCATGAAAGACATATTAGAACACTTCTCAGTCCACATCTCATATGGTGTCTTTTGAACCGTTTTCGTTGGAACACAATTTAGTGTGAAAGCAGCAGTCTCTAAAGCAAAGCTTCAAAAGAAAATAGGTAAATCTGCATAACTCATCATCGACCGTATTGTACAACCCCGTATTCGCGAATAGTGGGCCCCAGATGAGGTGTGCTTAGTTTTTAAGCTTTTTGAGTATTTTGAACTCTCGGTGGCCAATTTTGGCTCTAGCTTGGAAACATACTAGTAGGGGGAGGAAAAATCTACCTCCCCCCAGTGGCCCTCTTTTGGGGGGCGGGTGCGACAAGTTGGCTAACACCCGCCCCGTCTCGATAGGTGCCTGGCGGCCTGGTGGGGCGAGACCGGCCGGGGGCCAGGTCTCGCCCCGCCTCCTTCTGCTTGGCGGCCTGGTGGGGCGAGACCGGCCGGGGGCCAGAGTCTCGCCCCCGCCTCCTTCTGCCTGGCGGCCTGGTGGGGCGAGACCGGCCGGGGGCCAGGGTCTCGCCCCCGACTCCTTCTGCTTGGCGGCCTGGTGGGGCGAGACCGGCCGGGGGCCAGGGTCTCGCCCCCGCCTCCTTCTGCTTGGCGGCCTGGTGGGGCGAGACCGGCCGGGGGCCAGGGTATCGCCCCCGCCTCCTTCTGCTTGGCGGCCTGGGGCCAGGGTCTCGCCCAGGCCGGGGGCCAGGGTCTCGCCCCCGCCTCCTTCTGCCTGGCGGCCTGGTGGGGCGAGACCGGCCGGGGGCCAGAGTCTCGCCCCCGCCTCCTTCTGCCTGGCGGCCTGGTGGGGCGAGACCGGCCGGGGGCCAGGGTCTCGCCCCCGCCTCCTTCTGCTTGGCGGCCTGGTGGGGCGAGACCGGCCGTGGGCCAGGGTCTCGCCCCCGCCTCCTTCTGCTTGGCGGCCTGGTGGGGCGAGACCGGCCGGGGGCCAGGGTCTCGCCCCCGCCTCCTTCTGCCTGGCGGCCTGGTGGGGCGAGACCGGCCGGGGGCCAGGGTCTCGCCCCCGCCTCCTTCTGCTTGGCGGCCTGGTGGGGCGAGACCGGCCGGGGGCCAGGGTCTCGCCCCCGCCTCCTTCTGCTTGGCGGCCTGGTGGGGCGAGACCGGCCGGGGGCCAGGGTCTCGCCCCCGCCTCCTTCTGCTTGGCGACCTGGTGGGGCGAGACCGGCCGGGGGCCAGGGTCTCGCCCTTGCCCCCCCTGTTTTTACCGTTCTGCCCCCCGGCGTGGTTGTTTTCTATTGGCCCAAGGCTTTTTGGGCGTAAGGGTATTTCGGTTTTTTTACCCCCAGGACTTGGAAAAACTATAAATAGACCCCCTTGGGTTCCTTGGAGAGGATCCTTTTCCTAGCTTCCTCCTCCCTTAGCTTCTTCTTGGTTGAGTAGAGAGAGCTCTCCAAGGCACCTAGCCTAGCCCTTTGGTGAGGGAGGGGAAGAGCTCAGGTTGCCTTCCGGGTGTGAGGTGGGACCTCCGCGCTAGAGCCGAGGGTCTGTTCATAGTCTCCTAAGTCTCCGGTCCGTGACGTCCTCTCGAGTGTAGTAGGTGTGAGGTCACCCCTTTTCAGGGACCCCGAACTCCACAGAGGTCAATTTTGGCTTCAACACGTATCATGTCTAACAGAGTGTGTTTCCTCCCCTCAGACACACCATTGTGTTTTTGTGTTCTAGGTGTAGTGAGTTGTGATACAATACCACACTCTTTTAGATGATCATGAAACTCATGACTTAGGTATTGACCACCTCAATCAGATCGGAGTACTTTAACCTTTTTTATCAACTGGTTCTCTACTTCATTCCTAAACTCTTTGAACTTTTCAAAGATTTCGGATTTGCACTTCATAAGAAACACATATCCATATCTACTGAAATCATCAGTAAATGTAACAGAGTAGTAGTGTAACACCCACATCCGTCACATGGGATATAACAGAAGGTTCGGCCGGGACCCCACGCCATATTCCACGGACAATCAGCAGAGTTACATATTAATATCAAAATACTAATATAAAATTTCGAGACCTAACACATAGCATTTTAGTGGAAGCATTTAAACAAGTTAGAAGAACCCATCACAAAACATGAATTAAAGTATTTTACATACTTTTGCACGCAGGCCGGTCATACATGAAAATAGTAAAAGTAAACACTTTGCTTTGGACTTCAAGAGCCAGCACAGCATCAAGGGCCTTAGCCCACTACTTGCCACATGCCTCAGCTGTTCCTGCAAGAACAATCCACTGAACGGTGGCAAAACAAGGCAACGGTCAGCTAAAGCTGACCCAATTATAACGACCCCACCCCTTACTCGGGGCAGCAGAGCTCCTTCCCTGCAATGTATTAGCAAAACCAAACATAGTAATGAAAGTGCAATTTAAGCACACTTCACCACAGGCGTAGGCACGAACGGCCACACACCTCGTGCTGTCAGGGCACATTCTCGGTGTTCGGACAAAAACTAGGGACGCACCACTGTTCTCTAGACGGCAACAACAGGAGTATTTTGGTAGTCTTTACGGCCCGTACAAGGCCTAAGACCCATAACTATGTCAGCGACAAGCACCACTACCCACGGACGCTCCACATAGCTACTGGGTAGATTCAGCCCTTTCCCATTGCTCACATCGTCGGGCAAACTACCACGATGCAGGTCGGCCTCCCCATTCTCATTTCTCCAATCAATACATAACCCCGTTATGATATACGGGTGGCTCGCAGGCCACCTGGCTGGGCTCCCTGAGCTCTCACCCTCACATATCAGGCCCGAGGTCTTTACGACACAGGCCACAAACAAAGCTCTCAAGGAGCTAGCGCCTGCGGTAGAACTACCGTCGCGCTGTATCTGGCAAAAATGTGATTCTACCCAGTTTTCTGGGTGCTCCTTGGAGTTAGTCCCCAAGGTTTCCTGCTGCAATCTACCGTGTAGAAACCCGAAAAACAAATATCACGGAGTCTTCTCCGGCCAATACAAGCATAATGAAACATCACCAATCCAGACCAACTTATTCAGATTGGCTTCACATACCATGCCTATGTTCATACTTCAATTCAGAACTCTATATGCAAAAACTATGGTGATATTTCGTATCTACCCGAAGGAAAATCTCATGCTCACCGCACACTCACAGGAGAGGGTTTCCTATGCGAAAGGAAGAGGACTTCACATGTCCAAGTTGAGAATCGTTACCCTTTGCGCTCTCTTCGGTGTCATGCCAAAGATCTAGACGGATGAACGCGACTGCAACGATCTTGCCACCACTGATCCAGACTCGGTTTGCGAATCAGGGCTTCGGAACTTCAACAGCGGCGAGATTTATCCTCCGGCGCTGCTGCTCCTCCAGGAAAATCAGGCCAACTCCAAATCCAGAAGAGAATGGAGTGAAAACGGCCAAACCAGACATATAAATAAAGCTACCACCGCGCGGTAACTAGCTATTGCCGCGTGGTACCTTAATTTAATGCCTCGTTTCGAGCGCAACCTCCCAAACCCTCCAATCATAGGCCGGCATGTGGTAAATGCCGTTACGGTTTCACTACCGCCGCGCGGTATGATGCTAACGTCGCGCGATAGAGGACGTCGGTTACGACACGCCACCAGCCACTATCGCCGCGCGCTAAGTTCTACCGCCGCGCGGTAGGATCCCGAGAACCATATCTATTAAATTGACCCAGCTATCGCCAACGGTATTATTATCGCCGGGCGATAGCTTCCCGAGAGGTCTGCCGGATTAATTCCCCTGCTACCGCCGCGCGGTAACAACTTTCCGCCGAGCGGTAACATTTTCTCGAGAACTCGGCTCTTTCTCGAGAACTCAACGCACTCGACGCAAACCCTGGAGCTACCGCCGCACAGTAACTAGCTACCGCCGAGCGATAACCCCCAGAGAAGCATCTCCCGCCTTAAGAAATTTGGGGCATTACAAATCTCCCCCACTTAAAGAAATTTCGTCCTGAAATTTGACGTTACGGGAAAATATAAAAAGTAAACAGTGCATCTGATTACCTTAGAGAAATAGCTCAGGGAACTCCTCCCTCATAGTTTGCTCGCTCACCCAAGACAACTCCTCTCGGCCACAGTTGTCCCAAGGATCTTGACCATTCTAATGGACTTGTTCTGCAGCTGCTTGACCTCTACGTCCTCGATCTGAATGGGCTTGACCTTCATCATCAACCCACTATCGACCAGCATTTGATTCGCAGCAATAACTTGAGTAGGCTCTTGAATAACCTTCTGTAGCACTGAGATGTAAAATACATCATGCAAACCGCTCAACTCCGCCGAAAGAGCCAACTGATAGGCGGCTTCACCAATCCGCTCCAAGATCTCAGAAGGCCCAACATACCTCGAACTAAGCTTCTTTAAACGTCAAATTCTCGATACACCCTTAAATGTTTTTATCTTGAGGCATACCCAATCGCCCATCACAAACTCCACGTTCTGATGCTTGACATTGTAGTACTTGGTCTGCCTATCTTGAGCAATCAGTAGCCATTCTTGAATCAACTGTATCGTTGAAGTAGCATCTTCAACTTCCCTTCGCGTGTACAACTTAAATTCTCCCGCTTCTACCCAAGCCAACAACGTACGACACCTCCTTCTGTACAGAGCCTCAAAAGGCGTCATCTGAATGCTGGCTTGTTAGTTGTTATTATACACGAACTCAATCATAAAAAGATGGCCCTCCCAGCTTTTCCTGAAATCCAAAGCACACATACGAAGCATATCTTCCATCGTCCTATTCACCCTTTCAATCTGACCATCTGTATGTGGGTGAAAAGAAGTGTTGAACTTCAACTTGGTACCCAACAACTGATGAATGAGCATCCAATCGTTAGATGTGAACCGACCATCTCGATCACTAACAATGCTCCGGGGTACTCCGTGCAAACGGACTATGCTGTCCACATAAAGGTTCGCCAGTTTCTCCACTGAATCATCCTTCTTATTGGGTATGAAGTGTGACACCTTCGTTAAACGATCAATGATCACCCAAATGACATCATTCCCCTTGTGCAATCTCTAGGGGTGCGAGCGGTTCGGTTTGGGGCGGTTTGGACCCAAACCGAAACAGAACCAACATGCCTCGGTTTTTGGTTTGTCCAAACCGACCCGAACCGAACCCATTCGGTTCGGTTCAAAGTCGGTTCAGTTTTTAGTCGGTTTTTTGCGGTTCGGTGTCGGTTTTCTGCGAACAAACATAATCAAGTGCTATTTTTTGGATTGGTCATCTTCCCTTTAATAAATTCATAATCTTTATCAACTAAAGGTTTATATTAAATAAATAACATACATTTTTTTTGAGTATAAGTATCATGTTCAATGTGAGGCATGAACGATAATTGTATCTAGGATGAGGGTAACCTACACAATGTAAGGCAACTCCTAAATTACTTAGGAGGAGAATGACATCACATTTTTCTCTCGATGAGATGCAAGATGACTAATTGAAAACTTGATACTACACCGAAGAACATTTGTCAAATCATGTGCCAAATCATGCGCCAAATCATGTGTTACATGATATAAATTTCTTGTGCAATGATACCTGGACTGCAAACTGACACATTCTCAGGCACTTATAGGTTAAGAAAAAACAAAATAACAAATGGCAAATGCCATCAAAATGGGCTAGGACAACTTCATAATGACATTAAGTATGCAACTCAGGGTTGTGACTCCCCATCATTTCATGGTTGTGGTTACCGGATCTATCAGTATCATGTTCATACTTTATTTTCCCATAGCACTAATCATGACCGCCACACCAAGTGCTGCACTTACTGTCTGGCATAAACCACATCTTAGATATGCTTGAATCATATTTATCATCCTTCTTTTTTGCACCTGGATTCTATTGCGATTTATTCTGCACTTCTACATTTGCTTGATAAATTAGTTATGAATCATCTTGTATCCTTACTGTTGCTAAGTAAACTACTTTTCATAATTTGCTTTCTGACTTTTGGTAATATTGTCCAAATACCTATGACATTGTGTCTCATCTCACCAATGGATCATTGATTTAGGGCTTCAGAACACATCTTTAGTTTGTACAGTGCTCCTTGTCTATTTTCAAGACATAGACTGATCTTACAGATTTGATCTCACACTCACAATACATCTTAAACATATTCTTCAAATTTCTATCTTCCATCTTGTTTAATATCTATTATGAAGATTTTTGTTAATCCAAATTGTTATGTAACCCTTTTTATTTCCTCATATTACTTGTTTAGGATTTGAAAATTGGGAGAGTAATTGAAGCTGGTTGTAAGCAAAGATAATCTGAAAGTTGCTCGATCAAATACACCCCAAAACAGTGCTGAAGTGCTCGGTTTGGTTCGGTTTAGTCGATTTTCACAACTTGAAAACCGACCCGAACCGATAAGCCTTCGGTTTTCAAAAGCTCCAAACCGAACCGACACCGGACTGGGCGGCTCGGTTTCAAAGTCGGTGCGGTTCGGTCGGTTCGGTCGGTTTAGTCGGTTTTTGATTTTCGTTCCTCACCCCTAGCGATCTCGACAATCCGTGCACGAAATTTATTGAGATGTCATCAAATTTCCACTCAGGTATAGGAAAGGACTTCAGGAATCCGCCAGGCTTCTGGCATTCGGCCTTTACCAAGGCACATGTTTGACATTTCGCCACATCCAATGCTATGTCTTTCTTCAGACCCGGCCACCAGAACAATTTCTTCATGTCCTTGAACATCTTGGTGCTCCCGGGGTGAATCTAGTACTTCGTAAAGTGCGTCTCAAACATCAATTCTTCTCGCAACTTTCCCACGTTGGGGACGCACAATCGGCTGCCTTTCCATAAGAGGTCATTGTCGATAGAGAACTGGTCGTTAGACCCATCAACGACATCCACCCAGTGACATTTCAAGCTCACGTTCAACTCCAAGACCTACTGAATCTTGTCTGCGAGGTCATATTGAATCTCCGTCCAACTCAAACATGCGTTTGTACTAGATCCGTTGTTAACACCAGAGATCTCCAAGGACTCCAAATCCCGAATGTGCCGCTCGTCATGCATTTTTATCCAATTGGCCCGTGCAGGGGTCCTACGGCTCAAATCATCTGCCACAATGTTCCCCTTCCCAGGAATATAATGAATCTTGTAGGTGTAATCCCCAAGGAACTCCATTCACCTTCGCTGACACATGTTCAGGTCCTTCTGATCTATCAGATACTTCAGGATATTGTGATCTGAATAGATATCATCCTTAACCCCATACAGATAATGTCTCCAAATCTTAAGAGCGAATACCACGACCGCCAACTCCAAATCATGGATCAGGTAATTCCTTGCATGCACCTTCAGCTGACGCAACCCATAGGCTATCACATTCCCATGCTGAAGCAGAACACAGACTAAACCACTCCTAGAGGCGTCCCTGTAAATCGCAAAGCCTTCCGAACCACATGGCGAGCATAAAGACAGGCGACGTGGTCAGATGACACTTTAGTTCTTCGAAAGCTTGGGCGCACTCCGACAACCAAACAAACTTCTGATCCGTCCTTGTCAGGGTAGTGAGGGGCAGAGCTATCTGCGAGAAGTTCTCTACGAAGCGCCTGTAATAGCCGGCAAGCCCCAGAAAACTCTAGATTTCCGACACAGTAGACATCACAGGTCACTCCCGTATTGCAGCTACCTTCTCTAGATCTACTGCAATTCCCTCACCACTAACCACATGACCAAAGAACGTTATCGAGGACAGCCAAAACTCACATTTGGATAATTTGGCATACAGTTGGTTCCTCCTCAAGGTCTCCAAAACAATATAAAGATGCTTGAAATGATCCTCCTTGCACTGTAAGTACACCAGTATATCATCGATTGAGACAATCACAAACTGGTCCAAGTACTCTCTGAACGTCATGTTCATCAAATCCATAAACACGGATGATGCATTCGTCAGCCCAAACGACATGACAATGAATTCATAATGCCCATAACGTGTGCTGAAAGCCGTCTTAGGATTGTCACTTTCCCTAGTTCTCAGTTAATAGTACCCAGACTTCAAATCTAGCTTCGAGTACACAGTCGACCCGACCAGCTGATCGAATAGATATTAATTCTCAGGATCGGATATCTATTCTTCTCTATCAGCTTATTCAACTCACGGTAATCAATACACAGTCGTAAGCTTTTGTCCTTTTTACCAAAAAGGACTGGCGCGCTACAAGGAGATGAATTTGGACGCACATACCCATGATCAAACAGCTCTTGCAGTTGTACCTTCAATTCTGCCATCTCCTTAGGCGCTAAGCGGTACGAGGAACGTGACACAGGCTTGGCACCTGTCACTAGCTCGATGGTGAAGTTGATCTCATGCTGAGGTGGGGCTCCAGGGAGATTTTCAGAAAAAATATCAGGAAACACTAATACAACTGAGATACTATCCAGACCAGGTTTGGGCTTCGAAGCCTCCACTAAAGTGAAAAATAGCTCTGCAACACTACGAACTGCCTTAACCACCTGGATAGCAGACAAAAAAGTCTGTCTCGATCCCTTCAAGCCAGAAAATGTCGTCTCAAGCTCTGTATCCACACCCAGACTGACCACCTCACGGTTGCAATCAATGTACACACGCTGCTCCGAGAGCCAGTCCATGCCAAAGATTACATCAAACTCCACAATCGGTAGTAGTGACACTTAAAAGTCAAACTCTTGACTCCCAAACTGTATCTTCACGCAGCAAACTCTATCCGTGTGCATAGAACACCCATTAGGCAGCAACACATCCTATTTATCCATTGCCATCGAAAAAGGCACTCCGATGCGCGATAAAAATTCCTCGGACAAAAAGAAGTGTGAAGCTCCCATATCGAGCAGTGCTCTCGCTGGAAAATTAAAGATCAAAAAAAGCCTAGCATAACAAGTCACATGCTAACGCGCATAAGGCAACAAGTATGTAATGCTAAACATGATATTCAATGAAATCATACCTGTCACCACATCAGCCTGTTTTATGGCCTCCTGCTGGCCAAGATTGTAAACTCTAGGCTGGGCTGGAGCGTAGTGGGATGCGGTTGACTCCACTGCCTTTCCCTTCTCCGCATAAGTTACGTCAGGCTTCTTGTCTAACTCCGGGCGCCCACTCCAACAGTCTCGGGCATAGTGGCCCTGTTTGTCACAATTATAGCAAGTAACCGGGCTTCACACTGTAGTAACTCCAGACGCACCCAAAGGTGGGGTTGGACCCGAAGTCCTAGCCTTCTTGTTCCACTTATGAAATCTAGACTTTGTTGAGCTCGGAACCTTGAATTCCAACTTCTTCGACCTAGTGTCTTTCTCTTGAACTCTCTTCATATCCTTCTCCAGAGATCAGGCGATATTGACCGGAGTTAGAAATCCCTGCGTCATCGGTCCAGGGAGCAGTAGCCTTTGGTCATCACGCAGACCCTCGTAAAACCGGTTGGTCTTACGCTCATCGTCAGCAAAAGTAACGCTAACATAACGACCCAACCTCGTGAATTCGTGTAGATACTCATCAACGTACTATCTCCCTGCGTCAGTCTCTGGAACTGACTCTCCATGTTGATCCTCTGCGTCGAGGGGAGGTATCTAGCCAGGAATAACCTCGAGAACTCGTCCATCGAAACATCGGTGAGTTGTCTTCCAACCAAAAGGTGCAGCTCCAGCTCTTCCCACCACAGTCGTGCCTCTCCATCCAACATGAATGCGGCTAAGGTTGACTTCTGTCATTCCTCCGTTTCAGTCGCTGTCATGACTCTCTTAACACGAGAGAGCCAATCCTTGACCTGGGTTGGGGTGCCAGTCCCCGTAAATACTGGAGGATTGAAGCTCATCACAGATTTAAGCTTCCTTTATGTCGCTCTTCTCAGCGCCAAAGGTTCTACACCCACTCTTTCCACCACTCCAGGCTCTGTCGCACGAAGCGGCACCTGCTCCACAACAGGGGAATGAGGTTGTGCTTGCCTCCCTGGCTGGGCGTTTATCATCGCAAACACCGCCTCAACTACAATTCTTATTGTCTCTGACGAAGGAGGGGTTGCAGGCACATCATTAGGCGCACTGCTTTCCACAAAGTGCGGACGTTATGAATGTCCAACACCACTCCTGGTCACCTATTATTGCAGGACACATCAACAAGTGACCAAACAAAATTGCAAAAAGCAATCATAGGAACACGCAGATTCCTCAAACATGTGTATTTTTCATTCCTAAGTGGACATTCATAGATTCTTTTTATGTTATAACGATCACGCACATACATGTGCTCACCACCCGTTAAAAAGAATTCATCCACGAATTCTCCTAAGAAAGACCGACACCTGCCTGATATCAAATTGTAACATCCCCATCCATCACATGAGATATAATAGAAGATCCGGTCAGCGACTCACGCCATATTCCACGGACAGTCAGCGGAGTTACATATTAATATCAAAATACTAATATAAAATTTTGAGACATAACACAGAGCTTCTAGCGGAAGCTTTTAAACAAGTTAGAAGAACTCATCACAAAACATGAATTAAAGTGTTTTACATACTTCGGCACGCAGGCTGGCCATACATGAAAATAGTAAAAGTAAACACTTCGCTTTGACCTTCAAGGGCCAGCAAAACAACAAGTGCCTTAGCCCTCTACTTGCCACATGGCTCACCTGTTCCTGCAAGAACAATCCACCGAACGGTGGCAAAACAAGGCAATGGTCAGCTAAAGCTGACCAAACTATAACGACCATGCCCCTTACTCGGGGCGGCAGAGCTCCTTCCCTGCAATGTATTAGCAAAACCAAACATAGTAATGAAAGTGCAATTTAAGCACACTTCACCATAGCGTAGGCACGAACGGTCACACACCTCGTGCTCTCAGGGCACATTTGGGACAAAAAAAACATTCTCGGTGTCCCGACAAAAACCAGGGACGCACCACCGTTCTCCAACGATAACAACATGAGTATTTTGGTAGTCTTTACGGCCTGCTCAAAGGCCTTAAGACCTTAACTATGTCGTCAGCACAGACACCACTACCCACGGAGCTCCACATAGTTACTGGGGTAA
>CM077157.1:51730103-52226727 GCA_039583875.1 Platanthera guangdongensis | reverse complement strand
CCCTGTTGCGCGGCGATGGCGGAGGCGAGGATGATGAGGCGGGGTTTTCCACTTTTTTTTCTTTTCAAAGGAGAAGAAAGAAAGCGGGCCCCACGTTATTTTCCTGGTATTTAAAATGGGCAATAGAAGAAGCGTGCAATATGTGCTCCTAAAATTTTCCTTAATCTTCTGCCAGCTTTTCACGTTTTCACGTGCCCGGTGCCTCTTCATTTTAGCTTTATTAATTAATATATTAAGTATGTCAATGACCCGATCAAAGACCTCGATTTTAATTCAGCCAAAAAATAACTTTTTATATATTACGAGCATCTTCGCACGGGCTACGCTCGTGCTCGATGCTCTCGGGCGGCCTTCGGCCACATCAGGCGGGCTTCGCCCGCCTGTGTACGGGCTTCGCCCGTTCTTGATGCTCCGGACACGGGGCGGCGGGTGGCGGTTGCGGCGCCAAGCCGGAGAATTGCGTGGAAGTGGATCCGCTTTTAGGCGGCCTATTTTAACTTACAACAAATTAAGAAATCAGACCAATAAATAGCAACCAACAAAATCCAGAAATCAAATTCTAATTATGTAAATGCATATCAATCGATATCACTTGAAGAAAAAATATACAAATCAAATTACTGTTTAACGGCTTTAAAAAATTCCTGACAAATTCCAAAAGAGTTGTCCTAGAAGTCCACTCCTCTTTGGCCTTTTAACTCTTCTCAGAGACCTAACCAAAAATTTAATAAAGACTGAAATCAATAGAGCATAGCCAATATTGTGGAGAAGATTTTTGTGAGTTAGAAAGCAATGGTATAACTCTTCTTCTGTATGTACGTCCTCCGCTGCTAATTAATTGTATTGCCATGTGCAGGATTCAATATCCATAATTATGCACACAAATTAACATTAATTAGCTGCTCTAATTAATTATACTAAAGCTAGCTGCTGCAAGGTCAATTTGTTCATATGTTCTCTACGGCTAATTAATTTTATTGCTCCATGGAAGAATCAATATCCATATTTCATTATGACAAAGCTTATGCAACATCAATTCCAGAGGACTTCAGAACATTATCTGATGAAACATCAATGGTAACAACAAATTCAGCAAGAGTGGAAATCTCAAAGTTGCAATTACACATGAAGCAAACCTGTTTGGAAGATTCAGATTCTGAGATCAGCTGTGAAATGAAGGCGGGGAGTGGGTTTTTCCATCCAAATGGAAGCTTCAGATTTTGAGATAGCTGTGAAATGAAGCGAAATTGCTGAATATTAAAGAAATAGGGGGATCAGTTTCAAAGCCAAATAGGAGATAAAGCATATCCACGATGCACCATTATATTTCTGGAGTTGCTCAAATATGAAAAAATGCCCGCCGAATGTTGCATTCGCCAATGTGCAGATGCCTTTTGGGCAGACTCTTATAGAAGTGTATGATTGATCACAATCTTCGATTGAATGCAGTAGAAGAACAAAAGAGGCAATGAAAGCTAACTGAGATTTTTTTGTTGAGCAAATCTGGGATGTGCCACCATTACGAAACAAAGCATGTGTATATCATTCAAAACCCGAATTGTCAACTCCAGATAAACATGATATTTTCCATCTAACTCTATGTAGACAGTATCTTCATTTTTATTCTTATTTTTCTAGTTCCAACTACACCATGCTTAAACGTTACTGAGCTATTAATGAAATCTTTTTTTATATAGTAATTACCTATCAGATTAAAATATAAGCATAAAATTGCAATTCGAAACTCTAAAGAATTGTATAAAACTAATGGAAAATTTCTATGAAAACTATATAAGTTACTTCTAACTTCTAAAGAATTGTAATAGAACATTTAAGTAACCGTCGAGTAACTTCAAGTTTCTAAAAAATTGTGAAAGATAATTACATTCTCAAATCCATAGGAGGACGAAGGAAGAGTAAGGAAGATGAAATCTAGTTAACCGATCCATGTGAAATTTTAAGAAATAAAATTGCTTATGGGGCAATTCCTCTTAGTCATAACCAAAAAATATTGAATCTCTCATCTCCAACAATAGTGAAATTTCAGTTTTGTGTATCTGTGCAAATTTAAACCTGCAGTAAACTTTATACATAATTTTGTTTTCCTACTTCAATCACACATCAATACTTCACATTTTGCTTTCTTTTTTAATAGAGGCATTGCCTCATTATATTTTTGCTGGTTGCTTCAGGAAGTTGGCAATGTGCATTATGTGGTGGACAATAGTGTCGAGGTATTCAACAAAAGCTCCAAATAGACGACGAAACTTGTTTCCCGATGGCTCGATTCCGACTCTGCCGAGCTGAAAAGGATGTTGGAGTGTGCCCTGACATTTTCCCAGCCTGAGACCGTCTTCGACATTGTCAAAGACATCCACAAACTCGCTTAAGCGCAGAGACCTATGTCCAGCATCCCTTGCACATTGACCTCATCATGCACTTCATCATTCATTTAAGGGACGCCATACGCTTGACGAAAGCTAACTCAGTGCCTCGAATTTGCTCGCAAAAATCTATAACCCGATTCACAATTCTTGAAAACGAATCCTAAAAGTTGGAAAGACATAAGAAAAGCTTGCAACATGTGTGTCGCTATGTATTTATTTCAACATTTAGATGAGTGTTCTTCTATTACATGACATAGTCATATTGTAATCTTTTTTAAAAATCCTAGAGGACTCTTCCTCAATTTTTCTGAATCTACTGTTTTTTAGATTTAATAGGTTGGTATTTTAGGATTATTATGTTCAAGTTTATCAATTTATTTTTATTCATGTTCAATCACTTGTTATCAAAAACTGAATTGAAGAGTTCTATTTTTACTGTCCCAAATTTCACATTGGCGGTCATGCTGTATAAAAATTTGAATGATACCTGAGCCGAAGAACTTAAATGCTTTCCTGTTCATCTTCTATCCAGCCGGAGAAGAAGTTCTCGCATGTGCATTTTCAATTCAGTCAAAGGAGAAGGGGAATCTCTGTGAATGAAGTTTGAAGAGGACAGTAGAAGAACCTGTGTTATATTATGCTTATAGAGAGATAGAGAGAGAGAGGTGTGAGATTGGAGAAAGTAAGTAGAGAACCTGTGTTCCCAAAAGTAGCGATCCATCGACTCCTTTGCAGCAACCGGCGAGTCAAAGCGGGAATGAAAATGAGATTGAAGAGGTGAGCAGTTGTTTGGGGAAGAATAACCCTAGCAGCGACAGTGGAAGCGGAGCAGTGGAATTGAGATCGAAGCACCTGAAAGCTTAAGGTCTGAAAAACGACATACCTGAAATTCGGCGAACGGCGCACAACAGAGGCGGAACTTCTGCAGGTGGAAGCTATAGCACCTCGCCCCTTCGCGAGTTAGCAGAAAACGCCGACCGAAAACCCTTTCTCACGCTCTCCTTCACTGCCCTTGGCCGAGGAATGAAGAGCTTGGTTTTCCCGGCGTTGAATCTTCACTAAGTAGCACTCGCACAGAAGACAAATGAATACGCCGCTGGATTTCGCGATTTCAGAACAGGGGCGCGAAGAAGAAGCATTTCTCTGCTCTTACTTCCGCGCAGTGATGCGGCGGAATAGGAGGAGACGGAGCAGGGGAGAGGCGATGAGATGAACTTGTTAGAAGCAGACACGGAAATAGAGCGGGGGAGGATAAGGAGCGTCAAGGTAAATGTTGCAGGGAAGCATCTTTGTGGCGCGGTCGCCGTAAGCGGCGACGAATTGAGGCTACGCTGGCGCTTGCAGACGAAGTAGGAGGAAGCGGTGGAGGGGATTTTCGGGGAATGACCTTGTGGCGCTGTCGCGTTAAGCGACGAGAAATTGAGGCTGCGCTGGCGCTGGCAGTAGGAGGAAGCGGCGAATGGGCTTTTTGGGGAATTCACCTGCGTGACGGAAAGAAGCGAAAGAGTCTTATTAAATATAGATATCTCTCACACACACACAAATAGGGCTGAGCATATTATTCGAAACTTCGAAAGTCGCTCGAAAATCGTTCGAAAATTGATTCGAATTAAAATCGGTTAAAATTGATTCGACTCAATTTGAGTCGATTCAATTTGGCTCGAATCTTATTTCGAGTTGATTTCGAGCCAGCCCTGAATCGCTCGAAATATGATTCGAATAAACTCGAATTAATTAAAAAATTTATGTATTTATTAATATATTCTTATTTTAATATTAAAAATAACAAAATTTAAATTTAAATAAAAAGAATGAAGAGTTTAAATGTTTTATTTGCTAAATTTATAGGTTGGCTCATTTAATTTTGAGCAAACTATGAATAAAACAAAAAAAACTCAATTTCGAGCCGATTTGATTCGATTTCGAGGCAACTCGATTCGATTTCGAGCCGACTCGATTCGATTACGAGCTGACTCGGAATCGAGTCATTTCGAGTCGAGCCGTCTCGACTCGAAATCAATTTCGATTTCGAATCGATTTCGAGCCGAGTTCGAGTCGAAAATTTTGATTTCTAGCATAGCCAAAATCGCTCGAACTCGACTCGATATCAGCCCTACACACACACATACATATATACATACTCGACATGACTTTGGTCAACGCCGCTATATTTTGCCAACACTGTGACTGTATATTTTAACATGTCTGTGATTCAACTTGCAAAGAATCGAGTGTTGCATGGGCGCAGCAAACATATAGAGACGAAGTATTATTTTTTTCGAAAACATGGTGCAACAGATGGTGGTGGAGTTAGTATACTGCCCCACGGGAGAACATATGGCAGATA
Source organism: Platanthera guangdongensis (assembly GCA_039583875.1). Taxonomy (NCBI): domain Eukaryota; kingdom Viridiplantae; phylum Streptophyta; class Magnoliopsida; order Asparagales; family Orchidaceae; genus Platanthera; species Platanthera guangdongensis. The sequence continues at coordinate 52,221,993 of CM077157.1, read as the reverse complement.
TTTCACCAAAGTGTTGAAGACAAACACGTTTTTGAAGTGCAAGAACAAACTCGACATGTACTTGTTGAAATTTGTGAAGTAGAAGTAGGTGATGGGCAGGTCGGGTGTACTGTGCGGCCTGTGCGGTCTGAGTTCGCGGCCTGGGCGGACTGCTGGTTGCGGCCTGGGTGCCATGGCTTGGCGGTTCTTGAGGAACGGTCTGTGCGGCCTGGTGTGCGGCCTGCGCGGTCTGCTGTGCGGCCTGGCTGGCCTATGGCCAAGGAGGACGGGCTTCTAGTGAAGCGGACTGAGCGGACTGCGGTTTGCAGGCTGTTGACAGTGCTTAGTTGATCTACAGCCTTATAGTTTTGCAAGCTTGTGTTAACCGGCGGATTGGGTGTTCTATCCGCGGGAGGCTTTGCAGACTTGTGAAGTCCGATGTGTTCGTTGTTGCGGACTAGCCTGGAGTTCGGCTGTGGCCTTTGTCGTGCTCTGGTGGTGCAGCGGGCGTTAGCTACTGTGGAGGACTGTGTGGACTAGTGTCGAAGTCTGGTAGTTGGTCGTTGTCTTGGCAGATGTGCAAGTAGGGCTTGCGAGCTATGCCTTTTGGTGGTGTGATTGGCGATCTGCCTTGGAGCAGGCGGACAGGGTCTTGTCCGCCGAGCTCGCGCTTGCTCTTGGTGGTTTTCTGGACTTGGTCACATTTAGTGACAAGTACAGTGTGTCCGCGGTATCCGCCGAGTCCGCTGTTGATCGGGCGGACTGCCTGTTGGTCGTGGACTTGTGGCGGATGGTGGCTTTGGTCTCGAGCTATGCGGACTGCCTCCTTGTCTGCATATTGTATGCGGACTGTCGCAATTTAGGTAGTTGTCCTTGTGTGGTGTTTGCGGGCTATGTGGGCTGGTGCCTTGTCCGCATAGCATGGGCGGACTGGTGCGAGTTCGCCTGATGGTGAACATTGTCATTGCTCCAAGCGGTTTCTCTTGGAATCCGGCTAAGTCCTTGCGGACTCAGCGGACGGGTGTTTTACTAGTGCGCGGGCTAGGGTGGTGAGTCTATTCCTTAGGGTGGTGACCACACTCCTCACCTCGCCTATAAATAGACCCCCCCCCCGGCACGTCTACAGTAATTGAGTGAACAGTAAGTGGGGCTTGGGCTATTGCTGCGGTCTGATTTTTTCTGTCCGCGCGGGTTGAGTAGAGTTGACGGTTTGCTGTGTGCAGGTCGCGCGACTAGCTTCAAGGAGCCAGGAGTTTGGCTTTGACTTCGGTCAAGTTCTGTGAAGTGTGCGGTCTCTGCGGTCTCAGTAGGTCGCTTCTGCGGCTTGTCAGTTCTCTGCTTCAGCTTCTCCAAGTTCCAATATCCTGTCCGCCGACCTCAGGCCGGTAGGCGGTCTGTTCTTCAGTTCATCAGCAGTCAGCGAATAATGGTGTGTCCACGTGACCTCGCAGTCTCGGCGGACTCCGTGTCTATTCGACGTGTAGCAGCTTCATCTCGGGCGGCTTCGGCGACCTTGGCGGACTGGGCGGTCTCGGCGGGTTCCAGTGCAATCCGCCCGGCTTGTTTTGTGCTTTCTGTGTTAGCTTGTGTACTAGTGAAATCATGCCACGCTATGTATACCTTGCCTTGTAAAGAAGTGTGAATATTAATAAGATCTGCTTGTTCTTTCATTTGCATTTGGTGTTAAGCTTGCTCTTTAGACTTCCGCATGATCAAGATGTTAACTGGATAGTTCTGAGAATATTAATTTGGCTTTAGACTATCTTGCTGACCACTTTGAGAAAATTCAACATGGTATCAGAGCGAGTTTCAGTTGCTTGAGCGGTGATCAACCTGTGTTGTTGCTCTGTGCTTGCTGGAAGCTTAACCAAAGGTTGTTGCAATGGAAGGGAGCTATGCAAGAGGTCTGGGTATTGAACTCTTGACCACGACTAACTTCAAGAAGTGGAAGTCGTGTTATGAAGAGTTTTCTTCTTGGCGAGGAGTTATGGGAGGTCGTCGGTGGTGACAACAGACAGGAAGTCACTGCTGCTTTTGGGACTGCTTAGCAGGTGAGGCTCTGGAGAAAAGCAAACGCTAAGGCAGAGTTTGTTCTCAAGAGGGCTGTTTCACCTGAGTTGTTTGATCATATTATTAGATGTGAGTCAGCTGCTGATATTTGGACAACTATTAATGTGCTGTTCAATATGAAGAATGTGGCAAGGCTTCAGTTCCTGGAGAATGAGTTGGCAAGGGCAACTCAAGGAGACCTGACCATCTCAAAGTTTTTTCTGAAGATGAAGAGTCTGTGTGCAGAGATATCAGTGTTTAATCCTGATGAGCCTATTTTTGAGGCCAAGTTGAAAAGAACACATAATCTGCGGCTTGCGGAAGGAGTATGTTGCCTTTGTGACATCAGTTCAAGACTGGGCTACTCAACCATCTCTGCTGGAGCTTGAGAATCTGCTTGCTTCACAGGAAAACTTGGCAAGGCAGATGGCTGGAGTCACTGTCTCTGAGGAGAGCAATGAAGCACTCTTCACGGGAAAGAAGAAGAAGGGATGGGAAGGGAAGAAAAAGAAGACCGCTGCTGAAAATGAGCCTTCAACTTCTTATTAATCAGAGAGGAGCACTGCTCCTAAGAAGGATTGGAAGAAGAACTTGAAGTGTTATAGGTGTCATCAGAGGGGACACTTCAAGCGTGACTGCAATGTCAAACTGCAGCCTAGGCATGCTGCAGGCAAGGAGGAAGCTTGGTCTAAGAGTGACGAAGCTGGATGGGGAGGAGCCTTCATGACGGGCACTTGTGTCCGTGCCTTGTCCGCTGTCGACTTCAATGACGAGTGGATCGTGGACTCCGGGTGTGGTTATCACCTCACCGGAGACAAGTCGAAGTTCTCTTTCTTGCAAGCTTACTCAGATAACGAAGCTATCATAACTGCTGATAATACTGTTTATGCAGTAGAGAAAGAGGGGGTTGTATCTTTGGGTAGTGATAAGGGGCCACTCACGTTAAGGAGTGTGTATCATGTACCGGGTATGAAGAAGAACCTCTTCTCTATGACCAATGCGATCGACGCGGGTTATTACGTTCTATTTGGGCCAACAAAAGTGAAGTTCCTTCGCAACGTATCATCGGTTAAGGCTGACGTTGCTCATGTTGGGAGGAGAGTGAAGAACTTGTTTGTTCTTACAACTAACTCTTATGTTGATCGGATGAGAGAAAACGATAGCGCTGCTATATGACACGAGAGGCTGGGGCATGTAGGAATGGATAAGTTGAAAGTTATGGCAAACAGAAGCCTTGTAAGAGGCTTGCCTAAGCTATCTTCCATTGGCGACGGTCACGTTTGCACGGGATGTCAGTACGACAAGGCTCATCATCTTTTGTTTGATAAATCACAAACAAGGAGCAAGAGACCATTGGAGTGCATCCATGGAGACTTGATGGGACCAACCGCCACTGCTAGCCTTGGTGGAAGCAGATACATGCTTGTGCTGATTGATGACTTCTCAAAATACACTTGGGTTTATTTCTTGAATGAGAAGTCTGAAGCCTTCCGATTGTTTGTGGAGTTCAAGGAGTTGGTGGAGTGCTGGCTTGGATTGCGGATTAAGAAGCTTAGAACAGACAACAGTGGTGAGTTTGTCTCCTCCGAGTTTTCTAACTTCTGCAGGAAGCACGTGATTTAAAGAGAGCTCACCTGTGCTCATACTTCACAACAAAACGGAGTAGCAGAGCGGAAGATCCGTCATCTAACAGAGACCTGCAAATGCTGGCTTCATGCGAAAGACATTCCAAGGTCCTTCTGGGCAGAGGAGATGTCTTGTGCTTCTTATGTCATCAATCGGATGTCGCTCAGCCCGATCAACATGAAGACTCCTTTTGAGATGTTGCTGAAGGGGAAGCCCAGTATGGAACACCTTCCGGTATTTGGATCAACTTGCTATGTTCATGTCCCAGATGCTTCAAGGACCAAGCTTGATGCAAAGGCAAGGAAGCTTGTCTTTGTTGGGTATGATGAGCGAAAGAAGGGATGGAAATACATGGATCCTGCGACGAAGAAGTTTATTGTGTCAAGAGATATAGTCTTTGACGAACTGACGTCGTATGGAGGTGGGTTAGTTGATCTACCAGAAAGCAAGGTTGATGAAGAGCAGAAGGTGGTTGCTGAAGTTCTGGAAGAGGAGCTTGCTGTTTCACCAGCAGCTTCTGTTGCTTCAAGTTCTGGTGCTGAGGCTTCTGGCTCAGGAAGCAGGGGGAGCATTGATCAAAGCTTGCCTGAAGGTTGTGTTGAGCCTGAAGGAGCAATAGAGGTAGTGAGAAAGGAGCATACCTTGCGAAGGTCGAAGAGGACTATTAAGCCACCTGCTCGGTACTGTGATGGGAATACGGTGAGTTTTATCTCCTGCTTTTTTGCAGGTCCTCTAGATGAGCGAGAGCCTGCAAACTTCAATGAGGCCACTGGAGTCAAGGAGTGGGATTGTGTCATGAAGGAAGAGATTGTTGCTCTCAAGAAGAATGAAACCTGCAAGTGGGTGTTTAAGTTGAAGAAGAAGGTTGATGGGAGTATTGATAGATATAAGGCTCGCCTGGTTGCTCGAGGATTCTCACAGCAGTATGGAGAAGACTATGAGGAGACATTTAGTCCAGTTGCAAAGATGACTTCAGTTAGAGTGGTGATCGCCTTGGCTTCTTGCAAGAGATGGAGGATGTGGCAGCTTGATGTGAAGAACGTTTTTCTTTACAGAGAGATTGACAAAGACATCTTCATGGATCAGCCACTTGGATTTGTTTCTGAAGTTCATCCAGACTATGTCTGCAAGCTCAGGAAGGCTCTCTACGGGTTGAACCAAGATCCTAGAGCTTGGTATGGAAAGATAGCAGAGTATCTTCAATTCTGCGGTTATCTTGCTTCCAACTCGGATTCTAGCTTGTTCGCCAAGAAGAAGAGGGAGCTTCAAGTCTTAGTCCTGCTGTATGTGGATGATATGATCACCACAGGAAATTCGAAGGAGGAAGTAGCTAGGCTCAGGGCTGAGCTTGTTATATGCTTTGAGAGGAAAGACGTGGGAGAGCTTCATCACTTTCTTGGTCTTGAAGTGGAGAGGAAAGAGAGCGGGATTCTCATTTGCCAGAAGGGATATGTGGATCGCATTGTGAATCGATTCGGCATGGTCAAAGGAAAAAGTTGTTCTACTCCACTAGAACATGCGGTGAAGCTTCGACGAGATGAAGGAAGGATTCTTCCTAATCCCTTGGTGTTCAGGGCTCTTGTAGGGAGCTTGATCTATCTGACGATTATAAGGTCTGACATTGCTTATGCTTTTGGACGAGTAAGTCGCTTTATGGCTGAACCAAGAAAGTCTCATCTTGTAGCGGCGAAGAACATCCTGAAGTATGTCAAGACAACTTCTGATATGGAACTCCTCTATAGTAGGGATGCGGACTTTGTTTTGCTTGGGTACAAGGATGCTGATTATGATGGTGACTCGGATGATCGGAGATCAACTTCGGGTTATGTGTTCACTTGTGGATCAGCTTGCATTTCGTGATGTAGCAAGAAGCAGGACTCTGTGTCCGTGTCTACTATGGAAGCTGAGTATAAGGCTTTGGCCTTGGCTACTCGGGAAGCTATCTGGTTGAGAAGGCTTGTAGAGGATGTTCATGAGGAAGTGCAAGGGCCTACTTTGCTTCAGGGTGACAATGAGAGTGCTCTCAAACTGGTAAACAATCCAGTATGTCACGCAAGGACCAAGCATATTGAGATCGAGCACCACTTCATAAGGGAGAAGGTGTTGGAGGGATCTCTTCATGTCAGGCATGTTCAAAGTGAAAATAATCTTGCTGACATCTTCATGAAGCTGTTGTCGAAGGGGCCATTTCAGCGGTTACGAAGCTTGTTGGGTTTGATCACCACTTCTCACTTCAAGGGGGGGTGTTGAAATTTGTGAAGTGGAAGTGTGTGATGTGCAGGTTAGGCGTACTGTGCGGCTTATGTGGTCTGAGTCCGCGGCCTGGGCGGACTGCTGGTTGCAGCCTGGGTGCCATGCTTGGCTGTTCTTGAGGAGCGACCTGTGCGGCCTGGTGTGCGACCTGCGCGGTCTGCTGTGCAGCCTGGCTGGCCTATGGCCAAGGAGGATGGGCTTCTAGTGAAGCGGACTGAGCGGACTATGGTTTACAGGCTGTTGACAGTGCTTTGTTGATCTGCGGCCTTGTAGTTTTGCAAGCTTGTGTTAACCGGCCGGATTGGGTGTTCTATCCGCAGGAGGCTTTGCGGACTGGTGGAGTCCGCTATGTTCGCTGTTGCGGACTGACCTGGAGTTCGGCTGTGGCCTTTGTCGTGCTCTGGTGGTGCAGCGGGCATTAGCTGTTGTGGAGGACTGTGTGGACTGGTGTCGAAGTACGGCAGTTGGCCATTGTCTTGGCAGCTGTGCAAGTAGGGCTTGCGAGCTCTGCCTTCTGGTGGTGTGATTGGCGATCTGCCTTGGAGCAGGCGGACTGGGCCTTGTCCGCCGAGCTCGCGCTTGCTCTTGGTGGTTTTCTGGGCTTGGTCACATTTAGTGATAAGTACAGTGTGTTCGCGGTATCCGTCAAGTCCGTTGTTGACCGGGCGGACTGCCTGTTTGTCGTGGACTCGTTGCGGATGGTGGCTTTGGTCTCGAGCTGTGCGGACTGCCTCCTTGTTCGTATATTGTATGCGGACTGTCGTAATTTAGGTAGCTGTCCTTGTGTGGTGTTTGCGGGCTATGCGGGCTGGTGCCTTGTTCGCATAGCATGGGCGGACTGGTGCGAGTTCGCCTGATGGTGAACATCGTCATTGCTTCTGGCGGTTTCCCTTGGAATCCGGCTAAGTCCTTGCGGACTCAGCGGACGGGTGTTTTGCTAGTGCGCGGGCTGGGGTGGTGAGTCCATTCCTTAGGGTGGTGACCACACTCCTCACCTCTCTTATAAATAGACCCGCCCAGCACGTCCAGAGTAACTGAGTGAACAGTAAATGGGGCTTGGGCTATTGCTGCGGTCTGATTTTTTCTGTTCGCGTGGGTTGAGTAGTGTTGACGGTTTGTTGTATGCAGGTCGCACGACTAGCTTCAATGAGCCAGGAGTTTGGCTTTGACTTCAGTCAAGTTCTGTGAAGTGTGCGGTCTCTGCGGTCTCAGCAGGTCGCTTCTGCGGCTTGTCAGTTCTCAGATTCAGCTTCTCCAAGTTCCAATAACCTGTCCGCCGGCCTTAGGCGGGTAGGCGGTCTGTTCTTTAGTTCATCAGTAGTCAGCGAATAACGGTGTGTCCGCGCGACCTTGCGGTCTTGGCGGACTCCGTGTCTATTCGGCGTGTAGCGGCTTCAGCTCGGGCGGCTTCAGCGACCTTGGCGAACTGGGCGGTCTCGGCAGGTTCCAGTATTGTCCGTCCGGCTTGTTTTGTGTTTTCTGTATTAGTTTGTGTAATAGCGAGATCATGTCTCGATCTGTATACCTCGTCTTGTAAAGAAGTGTGAATATTAATAAGATCTGTTTATTCTTCCATTTGCATTTGGTGTTAAGCTTGCTCTTTGGACTTTCGCATGATCAGGGTGTTAACTGGATAGTTTTGAGAATATTAATTTGGCTTTAGACTATCTTGCTGACCACTTTGAGAAAATTCAACAGTACTGTCGTATTTGAGGGGGAAATTGTTGGCGAAATTGCAATTGACTGAAGTCAATGGCGGGTGCGGCGCCGAAGACCACCTGAAGCATCAAGCTCGGGCGAAGGCCGTTGCGCAGGCGGGCGAAGCCCGCCTGATGCGGCCGAAGGCCGCCCAAGAGCATCGAGCACGGGCGTAGCCGGTGCGAAGATGCTCGTATATTAGTATAGATAAATAATATTATATATTATTGATATATAATATAATACAATATATAATATTATATTATATTATTATATATTATATATTATATATTATTAATATCTATACTATTTTATAAAGGAAAAACATGTTTTGGTGCAACATTCTTAATACCCATTTTACCCCTCATTTTTTAATTTAATGATTATTATTTTTTTTGTTCATTTCAAAAAAATTCAAAATTGAATACCCACATATGTAATTTACTCAATCCTGCCAAAATAATTGATCTCCCGGCATCTTCGACCAACGTCGCCGCCCACAATAAATGTCGCCACCCAGGACCATTATAGCAGCCCACAGAAAAATGTCGCCGTTCACGACCAATGTCTCACCCACGACCAATGTTCCATCCATGACCAATGTGCCGCCCACGACAATTGTCGCCGCCCACGACAAATGTCGCAACACCGGCGAATGTCGCACCCCGCCGAATGTCGCACCCCGCCGAATGTCGCACCCCTCCGAATGTCGCACTCCGCCGATTGTCGCACCCCCGCCGAATGCCCCCCGGACCGAAGGCTCGTGCCTGTCACTTATATAATATAATATAAATAATATTACGTAGAAACGTGTAACTGTAACGGACGGATTGTTACTGTTCAACCCAAGTATTCGTTTAAATGAGAAGATATGTGTCATGATTTCATTTGAAAGTCTTGCCCGTATATAAGCATAAATCCATGCATGCGGTAGTAGATTGCAAAAGTATTGCAAGGTTGTGTGAACAGTTTAGGTGGACAGAAATCTGTGAACAGTATTTGCCACGGTAAATACTGTGGCTAATAATGTCAATAAAACAAAACAAAAAAATCAAAATTCATATAATAAATTTACACAAATATAATCATGGGATTGAATAAGAGTTATTTAATTTCCTAACTGAACATATTACAGATTGCAGAACAAAAGACTTCCAATAAAAACTTTTCTATCAGAGATGGGAACTCCTAGCACATAAATTATATCAAAATTTCACAACTTCTGGCATGGCAATGAGCAATTAAATCTGATTTGAAAATGTATGTTTACTAATATCACACTCTCTTTAATTACCTTGAATGCATTAAAGGGAAAGAATAAAACATATATCAGTGCTGTAGCAATAAACATTCAATATAAATTCAAGCTACATAGCATGCATTTAATTACCAGTGCAAAGAGCTCAAAAATTTTCCGTAGTGTTGGGAGCAACATCAGAGAAGAGCTACAAGTCATCATTTTTTGGTTTCTAGCAAACCATTTTGTTAAAAAATCTGCTAAAATAACACAAGGACCTTATAGCAGATGGATTTGAGGATTGTAACCTCAGAGAACAGCTGACCCAACCATGTTATAGAATATACTTAACTATTTCAAAGAATTCATCAGTGTGAACTTTGGTATCATCAGATGCTTATTTTCACAGAATGTGGGAAATCGCGTCAGGCAATTTGCTAGGTAGAAGAAAGTAAGATAAACAAGTTTGGAAGAAATAAACAGGGGTTTTCATGTTGGAAGCATATTAATGCGCACACAACACAAAAATGAGAAAGCAAACAATTTTTTATATAACAAACAAAAGCTTACAAAAACACAAACGACAACTACTTGTCTTCAACCACAATTACAACTCAACACAACACAAACTCAAATTTGGGTATTACAAACTCCACTTCTTAACCGCCTCTCTTACTGAAGATCGCCAATGAGTAGTGTTGCGGACTAACTCGATGCCCCGATCGGACCGTTTGTTTCTTGGACCACCTTAGCTCACGGAGCGGTCGAGCGCGCACACAGTCAAAGAGAGTAAAAAGTTGAGACAAGGTGTGATGACGTGGAAAAACCCCTTAAATGGGTAAAAAACCACGTGATCGGGTCGGTGCCGGTCAAAGTCCACTAGATTTCGGTGTTTACAGTGTGTTGGAGAATCGGGGCGACAGGCCGCTCCCGTTACAGCTTGGGGAGAGAGAGACTGCGACTCCCGGCGGGCAACAGGCTGCGCCGCGGGAGTAGCTTGGACGTTGGAATGCGTGGGATGGTGTCGGTGCCCTGCCTCTTCTGGTTGCGTTCACTTGTTGGCTGCGATCACCTTCCTCCTTTGGCTCTTGCGGGGGCTTGGGCGTTTTCCTGCTGGCTACGCGGTGGTGAAGTGCTGGTGGCCGTGGGCGGCGGCTGGTGGTTCCCGGCGACTCGAGGCCGACGCGGGGGAGGAGGTAGGAGAGCTCTCACCTGAAGAAGAAGAAGAAAGCTCTGGGCCTCCAAAAGGTGAAGAATGAAGACCCCTTGGGGTCCTTTTATAGCCTCCAGAGGAGGGTCATGGCGGGCCCCACCACTAAAGTGGTGGGTTAGTGAGTGGTTACTGTAACACCCACATCCGTCGCATGACATATAACAGAAGGTGCAGCTGGAACCCGACGTCATATACCACAGACAGTCTAAAGGGTTACATAAGAATATTCAAACTATCCAATTAAGACTACCCGTCCTACACAGAGCATTCTAGCGGAAGATTTTAAAGTTGAAAGAACTCAAATCTTAAATCCATAACCAAGAATGTCCACATCCACACAACAGGAATGAAACCTCAAATACACTAAAAACGGTACATGGCCTTATGACCTTACAAATGTTTACTTAATAAAAACATGTCTTACATACATGGGCTCGCAGGCCGGCCACACATGATAAAAATAAAAACAACTATTCGCTTTGGCCTTCTAGGGCCAGCACAACAACATGGGCTCCAACCCGCTATTTGGTACTCGGCTCCGCAGCACCTGCAAACACATTCCACCGCACGGTGGCAAACAAAGCAACGGTCAGCCAAAAGCTGACCAAATTATAACGACCCCTCCCCTAACTCGGGACGACGGTGCTCTTTCCCTGCATATCATTACCCCAATAAAATAATAAAGCGCAACTATACTACGCCACAGGTGTAGGCACGCACGGCCAAACACCCCGTGCACTCAGGGCACATTAACGGTGAATCCTGACCAATCAGTGTCTTCACCACCACCCCCAGGATGGCAACATCATGTGAGCATTTAGCCTTTCTGACCACCGTCTAAGGCTCCCGACTATGCCAACGGCCAGTCCCCGTCTTCGGGTCTCTCGCACCGAACCACATAGCCTAGGTCCAATTCCACTTGCCCGTTGCTTACGTCGCATATACAGTTTAAGTCTTACGCGCGGGCCATGCTTCTCTCGAATCCCAAATTTTCCAAACAATCACATAACCCAGTTATGTTCAAGGCCGGTTCCCAGACCGGCAAGTTAGCAGAACACGTTTCCGCTCAGTTTTCCGGGTGCTCCTTGAAGCTAACCTCTAATGATCCTTGCTGCAATCTACCGCGTAGAAACCCGAAAAACCCAAAGCACGGAGTTTTCTCCGGCAAAACATATCAAATGCAACATCACCGATCCAGACAATACACGCCCGGGTAGGCTTCACACACAATGCCTATGCCCGTACTTCGATTCCGGACTCTATATGCAACACAAGGGGGACTATTCACATCAACCCCAAGGAACACCACGCACTCACCGCACACTCGCGGGAGCGGGATTCCCTATGCAGAAATGAAGAGCTTCATATGCTCAAGTAGAGAATCGTTACCCTTGTAGTCCGCTTTGGCGCCATGGAAAAACTACACGGATGGAAATCTTCGCAACGAACTTTCCTCCACGGATCCGCTCTCAGATTTCGAAATGGTGCTCCTATGCTACGTCGACGACCGGAATCCCTTCCTTCTTCCTCCTCTTTCCAACTCCTTGAGAGAGAGAATGGTGGGAGAGAAATGAAGAATTAACTCTCCTATTCCCGGCCTTAACAGAGCAGGAAACCATCTGGGCCGTTGGATCTTAATTAAAGAAAACGAACGGCTCAGATACATTCAAAAATCTCTAGACCTGGGCCGAACACGGCTTGACACACGACCGTGTCCCAGGCCGTGTGCCTCGATCCAGGCACGATCGTCGAACGAAGGAAAGACACACTGGCCAAGACACGCCGGTGTCTCACCTGACATGCCCGTGTCGGGTTCCTCGACACGCCCGTGTTCGGGTGCGTGTCACGCATAACCGTCATGGCAACAAACACGACCCAAAAGAACACGGGTAGGGACACGGGTAGGCACACGCCCGTGTCACTTAGCCGTGTTTCTAGCCGTGTCCTTCTCGAGATGAAAACGGCCAAAAACACCAGCCAGACACGGCCTTGGACACGCCCGTGTCCTAGGCCGTGTACCCCTATACAGGCACCAAAAATCCCCTTTTTCGCGACCGACTCAAATACAACTTTCGGGGCGTTACAAATCTCCCCCACTTAAGGAATTTCGTCCCGAAATTAAGTAAAGGTACACAAATCTAAATAATACCTGAGTGGAATAACTCGGGGTATTCCTCCAACATAGCTTGCTCTCGCTCCCAAGAAAGCTCCTCACGTCCGCAATTATCTCATCGGACTTTAACCATACGGATATCCTTGTTGCGGAGTCGCTTGACTGCAACATTTTCAATAAGTACTGGCTTGACCCTTGTGGTTAACTCATAATCAACTGGTACTTGATTATCCGCAATGATCTGCAAAGGCTCTTGCACCGCCTTACGCAACACCGATATGTGGAACACGTCATGCAGCCCACTCAACTCCGTCGACGTACTATGCACCAACCTCCAATCCTTCAACGTAAAGCGTCCATCTCGGTCACTAACAATACTGCGGGGCACACCATGCAATCGTACAATATTCTCCACATAGAGTTTGGTTAACTTTTTCCACCGGATCTTCCTTCCTGTTCGGAATAAAGTGTTGTTGGGTACATTGGTTTAAATGTACCTGATTTGAAGAAGCCTCACCCTACTCAATGATATACATCAAAATGTATTTGATGTATTTTGAGTTGTCTTGTGCAGGTGAAGTATTTACAGGGAAAGATGAAAAGTTTCTAAGTCCATGTGTCGACACGCAGAAGGAAAGTGTCGACACTTAAGAAGACTTGTGTGGACACCCAGGCAAGCAGTGTCGACACTTGGAGTAATTGTGTCGACACCAGGGATGCAGAGTCGACACCAGACAGAAAGTGTCGACACATGAAGGTTGTGTCGACACTCAATGAAGAAATGTCCAGTGAAGAAGTGTCGACACTTAGAAGCAGTGTCGACACCCAGAGCAACTGTGTCTACATCAGAAAGTGTCGACACTTGGAGGCTGTGTCGACACTCAGCAAATTTCAGCAGAGTCTAAGTATAAGTGTCGACATAATAAAGAATGTGTCGACACTCAGCAGAAGACTCAACACATGAAGAAAGTGTCGACACAATGAAGAATGTGTCAACACTCAGCAGAAGACTCAACACATGAAGAAAGTGTCGACACAATGAAGAATGTGTCGACACACAGCAGAAGACTCAACACATGAAGAAAGGGTCGACACTAGAAGGCTGTGTCGACACTCAGAAAAGTTCAACAAAAATTCTAAGTACAAGTGTCGACACAAAGGGAATGTGTCGACACTCAGCCAAAGTATCAACACCAAGAAGATGTGTCGACACAAGGAGCTGTGTCGACACTCATCAAGTATCAACACAGAAGGCATGTGTCGACACCAAGAAGATGTGTCGACACTGAACAAATTCAACACATGAAGATGTGTCGACACAAAGGAGTTGTGTCGACACTTACAAGAATTCAACTAAGTACTGAAGAACAAGGAGTTGTGTCGACACTCAATATCAGTGTCGACACATATTGAAGAAGCTGTGTCGAGAATTGAATTCTACAACACAAGGAGTTGTGTCGACACCTTGAAGGCTAGTGTCGACACTTAGTCAACTTGTGTCGACACTTGGTCTATAAGTGTCGACACTTAAAGACAGACTGTCTCGACACTTTCAGACAGTTACAGATATTTCAAGAACTGACTGGATGACTTGACAACTGCCATTCCAGCAGGTCTACTGCACCTGTCAGAGATGTCAGAAAGCTGTTAGCAACCGGATCAGCCGGTCACCATGAAAAAGGCCTATATAAAGGCTTATACTGTCAACAGAAAGAGAGGATTTGACACAAGTCTAAGAGATTAACAACAAGAGATTGAAAAAGAGAAGAAAATCTAGCTATTCATTGAAGAATCAAGTGAAAATCTAAGAAGTTGGAAAGAGAGAGCTTCTTCCAAGAAGACAGCCGTTGAAACCAGGCTGTAAAGAAGCGTTCAAACCTAGTTCTGAATCTTAAGTTGCAGTGATTGAAGATCAGCTGCAGAGAATCAATCTTATTGTGTTCTACATTCAAGAAGCTTTGAAGAAAGCCAAGTGAGGTTGATCTCAGCAGAGTTCTTCCAAGAACTCATCAAGAACCTATCAACTCATCTCTCTTTTTTTGAGTTGTAGGTATACATTTTGTAATTCTAAATTTCTTGTAGGATCCTTAGGGATCTGAGTTGTAAGCCTGTAATTATAAAGGCTGAGTGGTAGGGCCTGTGTGCCTGAGTGTAGGAGATCTATTTCTCTGAGTGTAGGCCTGTTGTGGCTGAGTGTAGGCCTTGTGGCTGAGTGTAGGCCTTGTGGCTGAGTGTAGGTCTTTGTGAAGACTGAGTTGTAGGGCCTTGAGCCTGAGCTGTAGGAACCTGTTTGGGGTTCTGAGTGTAAGATCTGAGGATCTGAGATAGTGGAGGAGTTTGGACGAATCTAGTACACTACTAGATAGGCGAAGGGGGAAAGTGGATGTACCCAAACCTTGGGGAACCACTATAAATCTGTGTGTTCACTGTGTGCATGTTTGATTCTGTGATTGCAGATTGATTTCTGTGAAGAAGTAATTATAACTATGTGATATAATCTGTAATCTGCCTAAAAGTCTAAAAAGATTTAGTCACCTATTCACCCCCCCCTCTAGGTGATTAGGTACAATTTCTTTCAAGTGTGACACCTTTGTCAACCTATCTACGATCACCTAAATGGTGTCGTTTCCTTTCTGCGACTTCGGCAAACCGTGCACAAAATCCATAGATATGTCGTCAAATTTCCATTCTGGGATAGGTAGGGGCTTCAAGAAACCTCTAGGCTTCTGGCATTCCGCCTTCACCAATGCACAAGTACGGCACTTGGCCAAATAAAGTGCTACATCCTTCTTCAAACCCGGCCACCAGAATAATTTCTTCTCTATACATATTCGTGCTTCCCAGGTGGATTGAGTACTTGGTATGATGAGCCTCATACATCAGCTCCTCCCGAAGATTATCCGCACTAGGAACCCATAGGCGACCGTCCTTCCTTAGCAAACCATCTTCAACAACAAATTGGGAATTTGACACATCCAAAGATTCTTCCAAGATCTGTTTCATGCTGTTATCCTGAACCAAATCCCGCCGAACTCTATTCGTTAGGTCACACTACACCTCTGTCCAAAATAATTTCGCTTCAGCACTAGATTGCTTGTCGACGCAAGATATCTCCAAAGCCTCCAACACATGGACCAATCTCTCATCATGAACTGATAACCAGTTGGCCTGCGCCGGAGTCCTGCGACTCAACGCATCCGCCACTGCATTTCCCTTCCCAGGCACATAATGTATCTTGATGGTGTAGGCCCCTAAGAACTCCATCCACCTCCGCTGCCTCATGTTCAGATCCATTTGGTCCAACAGGTACTTCAAGCTCTTATGATCGGTGTAAATATCGACCTTCACACCGTACAGGTAGTGCCTCCAAAGCTTTAGGGCAAATATCACGGCAGCTAACTCCAAGTCATGGACCGGATAATTTCTTTCGTGAGCCTTCAATTGTCGTGAACTATAGGCTATCACTCTCCCATGCTGTAGCAGAACACAGCCCAAACCACTGTCCGAAGCATCACTATAGATCTCGAACTCTTCAGTTCCACTTGGCGAACATAAAATATGCACTGTGGTTAACCGCCTCTTCAATTCTTCAAAAGTCTGTTCGCACTCCAGCGACCACACAAACTTTTGATCCTTCCTTGTCAACATCGTGAGTGGAAGTGTTATCCGTGAAAAGTTCTCTACAAAGCGCTTATAGTAGCCGGCAAGCCCTAGAAAGCTCCGGACTTCCGCCACCGTATTCAAAGTAGACCACTCTCGTATCGCCACTATCTTCGCCGGATCCACAGCTATCCCTTCTCCACTAACAACATGACCAAGGAACGCTATAGAGGATAACCATAATTCACATTTGGAGAACTTGGCATACAACTGACTTTTCTTCAATGTCTCCAACACCATGTGTAGATGCTTGTAGTGATCCTCCTCGCACTGCAAATACACCAGAATATCATCGATAAATACTATCATGAAACGATCCAGGTACTCTTTGAACGTCCTGTTCATCAGATCCATAAACACGGATGATGCATTAGTCAAACCAAACAGCATGACCGTGAACTGGTAATGCCCAAACCGCGTACTGAATGTTGTCTTTGGGATATCGCTCTCCCTTATCCTCAACTGGTAGTAACCAGATTTCAGATCTAGCTTCGAATATACCGTTGACCCAACTAATTGATCAAATAGATCGTCAATCCGCGAGATTGGATATTTGTTATTCTCTGTAAGCTTGTTCAATTCCCGATAGTCGATACAAAGCCGCAAGCTCCCATCTTTCTTCTTAACAAAGAGAACGGGTGCTCTCCAAGGCGACGAACTTGGACGCACATAACATTGCTCTAGCAACTCTGGCAGTTGCACCTTCAATTCCGCCATCACTCGCGGGGCTATCCGATATGGAGAGCGTGACACCGGTTTGGCACCCGGTACCAGCTCAATGGTAAAATCAATCTCCCGCTGAGGAGGGGCTCCTCAGAGATCATCTAGGAACACATCGGGATACTCAGACACAACTGGGATGCTGTCCAAACTAGGCTTAGGCGTCGAAGTCTGCACTAATGTGACAAACAGCTCTGCCCCAGACCGAACTGCCTTAAACACCTGAAGGGCCGACATCAAAATCTTACCCAACCCCTTCATGCCCGCAAAAGTAGTATCTCGATCAGTGTTCAGACCCAACTTAACTTCCTTACGGTTGCAATCAATGCATGCTCCCTGCTCCGAGAGCCAATCCATACCGAAGATTACGTCGTAGTCTGCCAACGGCAAAAGCAACGCTCGTAAATCAAATTCCTGATCCCTAATCCGTATCTTCACAACTCAGACCCTATCCGCACGCATTGAGCACCCATTGGGCAACAACACATCCAATTTGTCTTTTGCCATCGAGGACGGAACCCCGATGCGCGATATGAATTTTTCAAACAAGAAGGAATGCGATGTTCCCGTATCAAACAGGGCTCTCGCCGGGAACTCAAATATCAACACAAAGCCTAGTATCAATAAAAGTAAGCTAACAAATACGAATGTAACAACTATAAAAGTTAAACCACTGTAATTTAACTCATATCTGTCACCACGTCTGCTTGTTTTATGGCCTCTTGCAGACCAAGATTGTAGACTCTAGGCTGGGCTGGAGCATGGTGGGACGCGGTTGACTCCACCGCCTTCCCTTTCTCCTCATAAGTCGCTCTAGGCTTCCTCTCGGACTTTGCACGTCCGCTCCAACACTCACGAGCAAAATGCCCCGTCTTCCCGCAGTTGTAGCAAGTTCCTGGGACTCGACTTGTAGTTGCCCCTGACGCACCAGACTGAGGGGCTGAGTTCGAAGTCCTCTGTCTCTTGTTCCACCTGCGGAAACTTGACTTGGCATTTGGCACCTTGAACTTGGACTTCTTTTCTCTTGGGTCCTTCTTCTCTTGAACTTTCTTAACGACCTTCTCCAACGAACGGGCCGAATTGACCAAGGCTAGGAAGCCTTGCGCCTTAGGCCCAGCAAGTAATAAGTGTAGGTCGCCACGTAGACCCTCATAGAATCGGTTAGTCTTCCTCTCTTCTTCCATAAATGTAGCACCAGCATAACGACCCAACCGTGTGAACTCACTTGAAAATTCCTCTATCGGCACATCCGCAAGCTGCCTTCCCACTAAGAGATGAAACTCCAACTCATCCCACCACAGCCTCGCTTCACCCACCAGAAGGAAAGTCGCTATGGTGGTCTGCTATCACTCCTCGGTTAACGTGGCTATCAGGACCCTCTTTATCGAAGAGAGCCAGTCCTCAGCTTGAGCTGACGTTCCAACCCCATCGAACCTCGGAGGATTAAAGCCCATTACATGCTTTAGCTGCTTCTCCGTAGCTCTCCTCGGATCTACCAGATCGACTGCTGCGCGCTCCACCACTCTCGGCTCTGCCGCCCTGACCGGTTCTTGCTCATTCGCAGGAGGTGCGCGATGCATTTGCCCTGCAGGTTGGGCATTTATCATCGCAAATACGGCTTCAGCCACCATCCTGATGGTTTCCGCTGAAGGAGGAGTAGTAGACATGTCTCTTGGTGCACTACTTTCCGCCGATTGCGGATGCTCTGACTGACCAGCACCGCTCCTAGCTGCCTATAGTAGCAAAGACACACGATTAGACGATAAACAAATTGCTGATATCAATCATTGGAACACTCAGATTCCACAAAACAAGTGTATTTTTCATTCCTAAGTGGACATTCATGAGTTCTTTTTGATGTTATAACGATGACACACACATGTGCTCACCACCCCTTAAAAGAATTCGGCCACGAATTCATTTAAGCCTGACCGTAACCAGAAGTCTGATACCAAATTGTAACACCCTCATCTGTCGCATGGCCTATAACAGAAGGTTCAGCTGAAACCCGACGTCATGTACCACAGACAGTCGAAAGGGTTACATAAGAATATTCAAACTATCCAATTAAGACTACTTGCCCTACACAGAGCATTCTAGCGGAAGCTTTTAAAGTTGAAAGAACCCAAATCTTAAATCCATAACCAAGAATGTCCACATCCACACAACAGAAATGAAACCCCAAATACACTAAAAAGGGTACATGCCCTTATGCCCTGACAAATGTTCACTTAATAAAAACATGTCTTACATACATTGGCTCGCAGGCCGGCCACACATGATAAAAATAAAAAACAACTATTCGCTTTGGCCTTCTAGGGCCAGCACAACAACATGGGCTCCAGCCCGCTACTTGGTACTCGGCTCCGCAGCACCTGTAAGCACATTCCACCACACTGTGGCAAACAAAGCAACGGTCAGCCAAAAGCCGACCAAATTATAACGACTCCGCCCCTAACTCGGGACGACGGTGCTCTTTCCCTGCATATCATTAGCCCAATAAAATAATAAAGCGCAACTATACTACGCCACAGGTGTAGGCACGCACGGCCAAACACCCTGTGCACTCAGGGCACATTAACGGTGAATCCTGACCAATCAGCGTCTTCACCACCACCCCCAGGATGGCAACATCATGTGAGCATTTAGCCTTTCTGACCACCGTCTAAGGCTCCCGACTATGCCAACGGCCAGTCCCCGTCTTCGGGTCTCTCGCACCGAACCACATAGCCTAGGTCCAATTCCACTTGCACGTTGCTCACGCCGCATATACAGTTTAAGTCCTACGCGCTGGCCAAGCTTCTCTCGGATCCCAAATTTTCCAAACAATCACATAACCCAGTTATGTTCAAGGCCGGTTCCCAGACCGCCAAGTTAGCAGAATACGTTTCCGCTCAGTTTTTCGGGTGCGCCTTGAAGCTAACCTCCAAGGATCTCTGCTGCAATCTACTGCGTAGAAACCCAAAAAACCCAAAGCACGGAGTCTTCTCCGGCAAAACATATCAAATGCAACATCATCCATCCAGACAATACACGTCCGGGTAGGCTTCACACACAATTCCTATGCCCGTACTTCGATTCCGGTCTCTATATGCAACACAAGGGAGACTATTCACATCAACCCCAAGGAACACCACACACGCACCGCACACTCGCGGGAGCGGGATTCCCTATGTAGAAAGGAAGAGCTTCACATGCTCAAGTAGAGAATCGTTACCCTTGTAGTCCGCTTTGGCGCCATGGAAAAACTACACGGATGGAAATCTTCGCAACGAACTTTCCTCCACAGATCCGCTCTCAGATTTCGAAACGGTACTCCGATGCTCCGCCGGCGGCCGGAATCCCTTCCTTCTTCCTCCTCTTTCCAACTCCTTGAGAGAGAGAATGGTGGGAGAGAAATGAAGGATTAACTCTCATATTCTCGGCCTTAACAGAGCAGGAAACCATCTGGGCCGTTAGATCTTAATTAAAGAAAACGAACGGCTCAGATCCGTTCAAAAATCTCCAGACCTGGGCCGAACACGGCTTGGCACACGGCCGTGTCCCAGGCCGTGTGCCTCGATCCAGGCACGATCGTCGAACGAAGGAAAGACACACTGGCCAAGACACGTCCGTGTCTCACCTGACACGCCCATGTTGGGTTCCTCGACACGCCCGTGTTCGGGGGCGTGTCACGCATAACCGCCACGACAACGGACACGACCCAAAAGAACACGGGTAGGGACACGGATTGGCACACGCCCGTGTCAAATGACACGCCCGTGTCACTTAGCCGTGTTTCTAGCCGTGTCCTTCTCGGGATGAAAACGACCAAAAACACCAGTCAGACACGGCCTTGGACACGCCCGTGTCCTAGGCCGTGTACCCCTATACAGACACCAAAAATCCCCTTTTTCGCGACCGACTCAAATACAACTTTCGGGGCGTTACAGTTACCGTCTTGATCGGACGGCGATGAGAGCCTCCCCTCGATCGGACGGTGGGGAGGTCGTCCACGGCGACGGGCCGGCGGGCGGCGGCGGACGGCGGTGGCCGGGCGGCGGGCGGCGGCGTCCTGGCGGTGGGAGGCGGCGGGAGGCCGCGGGCTGGCGGGCGGGCGGCGGTGGCGGCCGGGCGGCGGGCGGAGACGGCGTGCGCCTGGCGGCATTTGGCGGCCGGCGGTTGCGGCGGTCGGTGGCGGTTTCCCCCCATGGGTGTGAGTGGCGGGCCCCACCCCCCATGAGTTTTTCCTCATGAGAGTTCATGGAGAGGGTGGGCCACCAATGACCCATTTTTGAGGGAGATCATTGGGGGACTTCTCTCCTATAAATGAAGGTGGAACCATCAAATAGTTCGCAATATTGTTTGCTAGAGTTCCTGCCGGAGATACTTGCTGAGGTCGCCAAGGTTTTTTAAAAATGATAATGCAATTCAGCTCCTATTCCTCTGATTGCACTGATTTATTTAGATTATTTAGGGTTTAAGTGTTTCAGCCATAATTTTTCCCGAGTTCACCAAATTTTACAGCCCTCCCCGCGGATTCCAAACTCCGTCCGCTTTTACTGGGTTCCCAGCAGCAGCAGCCCTACAAAACAGCCCTATTCATGACCAATGTACGGCTTCAACGGTCTTAAAGTCATTTTTCCCCCCGGCTTGTCCAAGGATATCGCTATTGCCCATGGATCCACTGTAATTTACAAAAACACCAATCTTGTTCTACGAACGTTCTAGTAATTTCCTGTCATACGAAATGCGTTGATCTGCAGTACATTAACGCCAATTTTAGTAATTTCTTGTCAAAGGAAGGGCGTTAATCTGTTGCACATTAACACTGTACCCTTTTAAATCCCTGAATATTATCTTCGCTCTGTCCAGACTCCGACAATCCGCATCCCGACGAGATGGGGGCTGCGCCGGATTCCTCCGTGGAGGTGGAGGGTGTGAACTTTTTGGCCGAGATCACGTCGGCGGCTACGTCAAAGACGTTCTTTCTCGGCGGTGCAGGTTAGTTTTCTAGCCTATTTGAAGTTCATAGTTGGCCGGCCGGCCGTCGGCAGTTTCAGTGGCCGGAATATAATCCTGCGTCGACGCAGGCGTGAGGGGAATAGAAGCTGGGAATAAGTTTATGGCGGTAACCTCAATCGGCATCTACCTGGAGGTGGCGGCAATCCCGGCTATGTCGGAGAAATGGAAGGGCAAATCATCCGAGGAACTTGGAGGCTCCGATGAATTTTACCGCGACATTATCACAGGTGAGATTTACTCCCCTTCTTCATAATTCTACTCCATAATTAAAAAAAATGGAATTTGAAATTTATAATATAATAATACACATTGTATAGAATAAGGCGCTAATATTAGCATCGCAGTTTTGATTATTAGCACTTTTTTTATCCGCAAATATTGTTTTTTAAAAAATTGGATAGCCGCAAACAACAAGCTATCTGCAAGCACGAAAACTATCCACACTCAAAAATTGGAAAAATGGAGCAGAGCCCCACCTCATGGAGAAGGAATCGACGCTTGAAAATTGCGGAATAGAGGAGTATTGCTGCCAAGAAGACGAGAGATCGCTGGATGTGGAAAAGATAACGGCCGGATAATGGAGGAGAACGTGTCGGGATAATGAACGCCGCTCAGAAAATGAAGGAACACTTGTCGGATTTGGAGCCCTGCAGGCCGAACGGAAAGAGAGGAGGAAGGGTCACCGACAGAATAACAGTTTGACGGGACTGCAGAAGCACGAGATGGGCGAGTATAAATAAGAAATAATTTTTGTGCAATAATCACTAATATGAATTTAAAAGTCCAGAAAAAACTCAAATTTTAAATGCGAATACCAAAAACGTGTTGTTAATATCAACTCCCATAAAATATATGAAATTTTAAAGTTGTTCAAGACCTTAGTAATTTTACTTGGTCAAATTCATATGCACTTTTCTCTATTCTTTTTTTGGTAGAGAATTATCTCTAAATGATGATTTTATTTTATATACAAAATTTAGGCGATTGAGATACACATTTTTTAATTGGATATATGCAATTCTTTGATATATGTAGTCTCTAAACTGCTATTTGTTTATCATATTATTATTCGTAGCTCAAAAAAAAATTACATTTAAATTTCTAAATTTTTAGATTTTAATGCATTATAAATATGAACATGTTAATTATCTATTGTGGAAGATTTATAACTAAACAATGATCAAATATGGCATCCCCTGTTTAGTGAAACATTCTTTATCTTTCAAATTAAAATTAGGAATAAAACCAGAGCTCACATAGCCTTCTTGACCTTGAAATTGCTCTTCTGAGACCTTATTCCTTCAACAATGAAGTTTGGGTGCTATGTATTATGAGGTCAAGACTTATTTTGGTCTGCTTCTGTTTGATCATTTATGTCCTGAAGTCAAATATAGGTAGCAAACTGACCAAAGCACTTGAAGATCTCCGACCATTGTCCTTCGGTTAGGAGTCTATTATTGAATCATCGAGGGGTGATCATGCACTTGACCATCAGTGTCTGAATATTGCACAAGCGTTTTCCTTAATTGTTAAGTTACAATTCAGCCGCTCATTTACCTTCCGTGCTCCGGCGAGGCGGCGGGCTCCGGTGAGGCTGTTAGGTCCAAGATGGACCAAGAATTCAGGCGGCGGCTGAGGACCACCGGAAAAGCAAAGAAAAGAGACACGGCGTCGCCGGATGGCCGCCGGAGAAGTGAATTAGGCTAAGGAGGAAATTAACAGGCTGAGAGAGAATAGTGAGATAGAGAGAGAGAGAGAGAGTGAGAGAGTGAGAGGGAGAGAGAGAGAGATAAAGAGCAAGAAAAACTATCTTCATTATTATCCGGCTAAAAAATATTACAGAGCTCTCTAATCTATTTAAAGGAATAGATTGACCTTTGACATAATAAAACCAACGGCTAGTTAATCAATTGCTGAGCTTATGACAGGTGTCGGTGGATCCGGTGCACATTGAGAATAGTTTAACACCCAGGGATGTTTACACGTGTCGCTCATCCTCCTGCCTGTTGTCTTCATGAAGGGCTGATTGTAACAATGCTGGCGCCTTTAAAAAAGACGATGCCCTCATCGTGTTATTCAAGCAGAACATGTGCTAGGGGTTTTGCAGCGGCGCGACAGATTTGGCGGATCGCAGTAAGCTGGAACACCTGGGTGGTTGCTGCTCTTTACTTGTTCCCTGGATGGTGTGTCCTTTTGTTTTGCTGCGCTTTTGCTTCTGTTCCCAGCCCGGCGGAAGGTAATCTGTGAGTACCGAGTTGTTTTGCGCGAGTTGTTGTAGATCTGTGGGAAGATCGGCCATATCTTCCCAAGTGCAATCTTCCGGTGGAAGGTCCTTCCACTGGACTAGCCCCTGTGCCACTGTCTGGTTGGCCCGCCGGATCTGTCGACAGTCAACAATGGCTAAGGGCGTATGCAAAGGCATATTTTCGTGGATTTTTGTTGGTAGGGGTGTAATCTGTAGATGTTCATTTCTCCGATACAGCTTTAGGAGGGAGATGTGAAATACAGGATGTATTTTGCAATCCGCTGGTAACTGTAAGCGGTACGCCGTTTCCCCCACGACTTCCATTACCCGGAAGGGTCCGTAAAAGCGAAGCGCGAGCTTCCTGCAAAGGGTTCGGTGTAGAGTGAGTTGGCGGTAGGGATGCAGTTTGAGTAACACCCAGTCATTCACTTGTAGCGTCAATGGTTGCCTCCTCTTGTCCGCAGTTGTCTTCATGTGCTGTTGTGATTTCTGTAAATTTTCCCTGAGCTGGTGTATGAGTTCATCCCGTGTTCTGAGGGTGAGATCCACAACATCATTCTTTGAGCTTCCTGCACAATAAGAAAGAAGCCCAGGCGGCGGTCGACCAAACATGGCTTCGAATGGAGTCATGCCGGTCGCAGAGTTAACTGTGGTATTGAAATGAAACTCAGCCACACTTAGATAATCACTCCATTTTTTTGGTCGATCACGTGTGAACATTCGAAGATATTGTTGTAGACTTCTATTTGTGCGTTCTGTCAAACCATCTGACTGGGGATGGTATGCCGAACTGTAATGCAATGTTGTGCCTTGCATTTTAAACAAGTCTGTCCAAAAATTGCTAAGAAAAACTGGGTCTCGGTCCGAGACTATGGAAGTAGGTAGTCCGTGCAACTTACCTACTGTTTCCCAAAATACCGCTGCTGCCATAGGAGCAACCAATGGCGGAATCAGGGGTGCAAAATGAGCAGCTCTGGACAAACGGTCGACGATCACCATTATGATCGTATAATTGTTTGATTTAGGTAGGTGTGTGATGAAATCCATTGTTAGGTCTGACCATATTTGTGTTGGAATGGGTAAGGGCTGTAGTAGTCCATACGGTAGGTGATTTGTTGGTTTGGCCTTTTGGCATAAATCGCATTGGTTAATGTAGTTAGTAATGTCGTTCTTCATATGGTGCCAATGAAAGTTATTTAGAATTCTGTGCATTGTAGCTTTAATTCCGGAATGCCCCCCCATAAAGGCTGTCATGTGCGCTTGATAGTATTCTGTGTTTAATTGGTGAATTTGCGGGAATGAATAATCTGTGTTTATAGAAAATGTTTCCCCCCTTCTGAGTCCAATCTGGTCTAGTATTGGCCTGAAAGACCAGGTCACTTACTAACTGCTGGGTAAATGGATCGGTGGCGTAGTCCTGTTCCAGTCCCTCTAGTAATGGCGATGTTGGGAATGTATGTGATAGAGTGCACAGCGTGCTGTTGGGGATGACTGCTGGTCTAGTGTTTCGGTGTGTTGGTTGCATGATCGAGATAGTGAATCGGCTACTATGTTTGTTTTGCCTGGTTTGTATGCGATTGTGTAGTTATATCCTATTAACTTGGCCAAGAATAATTGCTGCTCGGGAGTGTGAAGGTCTTGGGTAAGCAAGTTGTGGAGACTTTTATGATCTGTTAATATATGGAAGGTGTGACCTAGAAGGTATTGTCGCCATTTTGCAACGGCTGACGTGACTGCGTACATTTCGCGTACATATGTCGACTTTCGTTGCATTAGGGGTGACAACTTCTTGCTAAAGTAAGCAATGGTTTTGTTGTGTTGTAGTAAAACTGCTCCTATTCCGCTTCCTGAGGCATCAGTTTATATAGTAAATGGTTCGTCAAAATTAGGTAGAGCCAAAACAGGTTTCGAAATTAAAAGTGCCTTCAGTTGTTCAAATGCATGTTGGGTGTGGTCTGTCCAGGTAAAAGCATCCTTTTTGAGTAGGTCTGAGAGTGGGGCTGCAATGGTTGAAAAATTCTTTATAAATTTTCTGTAAAAACCGGCGAGGCCCAAAAATGCCCGAACTTCTTTTTGTGAGGTTGGAATGGAATAGCTTTGCAGGGCCTTGATGTTGGTTGAGGTAGGGAAAACCGTGCCATTGGTGATGCAATGGCCTAGAAACTCAACTTCTGTTTTATGAAAAAAACATTTTGAATATTTTATTTTGAGATGGTTGGAGCGTAGGAGATTGAGGGTTACTTTCAAATGATCTAGGTGATCCTCTTCCGTTGCGCTAAATATTAATATATCGTCAAAAAATACGACGATAAACTTGCGTAAGTGCGGACGAAAAATTGTATTCATCAGAGATTGAAATGTGAAAGGGGCATTGGTTAGGCCAAAGGGCATAACCGTAAATTCATAGTGTCTGTGATGTGTTCGAAAAGCAGTTTTATGTATATCAGGTTCAGCCATCCTAATTTGATGGTAACCCGATCGTAAATCTAATTTAGTAAAAATTCTTGCGTGAAAAAGTTCGTCTAATAACTCGTCAATAGTAGGAATAGGAAAGCGATCTTTAATGGTGATATTGTTTAATACACGGTAATCGACACAGAATCTCCATGTGCCGTCTTTTTTTTTGACTAGTAGAACTGGTGAACTGAAACTGGAGGTGCTTGGGCGAATATATCCTGAGTGTAACATTTCTAAAATTAAACGCTCGATTTCATTTTTCTGGAAATGAGGGTATCGATATGGTTTTACATTTGCGGGTTGCGCATCTGGTAGTAATGGTATGGTGTGGTCCACTGTGCGACGAGGTGGCAATGTGGCCGGTTCATGAAATAATTCCTGGAAGGAATGTAGGAGTGATATAATTGCCGAGGGTAATGATGCATCAAACATTGGCTGGTGGTTAGTGTGATTCATGATTTGTTCGGGCGTGGTTGTTAAGACGCAAAGTGCTGAGGCTTGTAATGTCATTAAACGTGCTACCTGCGATGATGAAACCGGTGTAGAAGGTGCAGTGAGATGCCCTTGCAAAGTGACAGGCCCGTGATCGGACACGTAAGATATTGTAAGGGTCGAGTAATCGGTGGTGACGGGGCCTAATGACCGTAACCATCGTACTCCCAGTACAATATCAGCCCCGTGTAATGGGAGAACATATAAACTTAATGTATAAGTTCTGGTTTGAATGAGCAGGGAAAGATCGACACATTTGCCTAAACATGTTAATGACATTTCATTGCCCATGAAGACTTGGAAGGGGGAAATCGACATAATGGGTAGCTTAAGAAACTTTGCAATACGTTCGGAAATAAAGTCATGAGAGCTACCACTATCTATTAATGTTTCCAGGGAATGATTAAGTAGCAGGGAGGTGACTCGTAGACAATTGCCCAGAGATTCGCCTGTTAGCGCGTATAAAAAAACTGAGCCCGGAGGATCGATGGCCTCTTGAATAGGTTCACCGGCTGGGTCGTCGCTGTCATCGGGCTCATCGGTGCCTTGGAAATATAATAACGTTCCAGCACCCTTGCAGCGATGGCCAAAGGTGTATTTGTCATTACAGCTATAACATAAACCGAGTTCGCGACGTCGTTGACGTTCTGTGGCTGATAAACGTTTAATTGGGTATTTATTGGTGGCTGAATTAAGGGGTGCTGTTGTGGTCGACGACGTTTGCCAATGTAAGCGGGGTAGTTGCGGTCTGGCGGTGTATTCGGGTGGGCGTGGGAGGGTCGTGTACTCGGGTCGAGTTGGAATGGTTTGCCGCGGGTTATTTTCCAGGTCGTGATCTTCTACCATGCGTGCTAAAGCGTAAGCCTCGTGAATTTCAGTCGGCCGTTGCATGCGTACCGCACTGCGGATATGGGGTTGTAATCCGGAAACAAAAACACTTGTTAAAAAACGTGGTGTTAATCCGGATATGCGAGTCGAAAGATCTTCGAATTGTGTTTTGTACTCCAAGACAGTGGACGTTTGTTGTAATTTGGTGAGGGAACCTGCCGGGTACTCATAATCAGACGGGCCAAAACGTTTATTGATTGCTTCAACAAAGGAAGGAAATGTTAAGGTAGGCTGGTCACGGATTGTGGCTTTGTACCAACGGGTCGCAGGTCGGTCTAGATGACAAGCTGCTAGTAAAAGAAAATCGCGGGTGTGTGTGTTATGAAATTGAAAATAAAGTTGGAGGTTATAGAGCCAGTCGGTGGGGTCACCATCATTAAAATGCGGGCATGAAAATTTATAATCAGAATTTAAAGTGGCAGAGACGACCTGGGTAGAGGCTTGGGGTGGAGCCGGGCCAAGAACACTAGGTGCGACAGAGGATTGGCCGGAATCTGTGTAAGTCTTCTGGACATTGAGGAAATCAAGCGATTGCTGGACCTTGGTAAATTGGTCCATCATGTCTTTTCTTGTGTCCATGATTTGCTGGATGAGGATGGCTTCTTTGGTTTGTAGATCCTCGCGGATATCTGATATGTGCTGTGCTGTCAGGGTTTTCTCGGCGGTGATGGCAGCTTGGATGTCCAGGAGTTGATGCTGAACATCTTTGGCGCGGGTATGATCCGCCATGTTGGAACGAGAGCACCAAATGTTAGGTCCAAGATGGATCGAGATTTCAGGCGGCGGCTGAGGACCACCGGAAAAGCAAAGAAAAGAGACACGGCGTCGCCGGATGGCCGCCGGAGAAGTGAATTAGGCTAAGGAGGAAATTAACAGGCTGAGAGAGAATAGTGAGATAGAGAGAGAGAGAGTGAGAGAGTGAGAGGGAGAGAGAGAGAGATAAAGAGCAAGAAAAACTATCTTCATTATTATCCGGCTAAAAAATATTACAGAGCTCTCTAATCTATTTAAAAGCTCTCTAATCTATTTAAAGGAATAGATTGACCTTTGACATAATAAAACCAACGGCTAGTTAATCAATTGCTGAGCTTATGACAGGTGTCGGTGGATCCGGTGCACATTGAGAATAGTTTAACACCCAGGGATGTTTACACGTGTCGCTCATCCTCCTGCCTGTTGTCTTCATGAAGGGTTGATTGTAACAGAGGCGGCAGGCTCCGGTGAGGTGGCGCCCCTCCTCGCTCCGGCGAGACAGCGGGAGAGACACAAGAGATCGTGGAGGGGCTCGGTTACAAGGAGGAAGAGTTTCTTAGTTTTAATTTTGAAACTTAATTTAAGGGCTGCGAGCCTGCGGATAGCCAAACAGATGTGTGTTGATGGGGTCAGACATAATTTATAGGAAAATCGGTGTTTAATTAGCTGGACCTCCATCACCCCCACTAATTTAGTAGGGGATCATGGGGTAACCGTCGCGCGATCGGCGCACCCGATCTTCCGCACGATCCGCGCACATGATCCCTCCCCACGCGCAAGTCGCCCGCAGCCGGCAAAAATGGTCGGTCACCGCTTGTTGAAACTGAAAACTCGGTCTCTTGTGTAGTTCACCATTAGGGAAGGGTGATCGCGCACCTACTTCTCTCCTGCAAGCAAAACAACAAGGGAAGCAAAGAAGGACTGACCCAAGGACTCGGCGGGAGGACCCACCACACACCCAGAAGATTTTAGAGCGCTTCCCCTCCTTAGCCAAAGGCCGAGCTAAGGTATACTCAGAAAGCGCTTGAGAGATGGAGCAAGAGGGCACAAGAAGCATGCTTTCTGAGGTACCCCTTGGGTCCTATTTATAGATTTCTAAAAACGGCCTGCAAATAGCCAACTTCCGCTGTCCTGAACGGCTATGTGCAGTTCAGGTTGGTCTGCCAACAGCGTAACTCCGCTATTCTAAAAGGCTATGGGCAGACCAGCAGGGGCAAAACAGTAAATAATACCTTATAGACCTGTGCGAGCTGAGGAGCTCAGCCACTCCTGAAGATCCTGCTCGCTTGCTGTCTGCCAAGCTCGTTAGGGCGAGTGCAAGCTGGGATACTAAGCTCGCCCTTCGATCGGCTTCCATTAGTCGAGCTCAGCTCGACGAAACTGTTAGAAAGTAGAGAAAAGAAGCGAAAAGTAGAGAACAAGCCGAATAAACTTTTGAATAACTGAAATTTTATTATCCAAAAAAGATATCTATTACAAAGGTATGCCCTCCTTTATATAGAATGGAGGAGAGATGAGAGAATACAAATAAGAGATGTGGGACTAAAATTTACAGGACAAGCGGACTGTACAAAACAAACCGCACAAGCCGCGCGGTTAGACAGCAGGGCTAACCGCACGGCTACCACCAGAGAGGAAGAGAGACTGTCAGGGTAGACCGCCAGACCGCCCGGTCTCCAAGCTGACTGAGAAAAACCGCCAGACCGCGCGGTCTGGAACCCGCCAAGACAAACCGCCAGACCGCCCGGTCACCAACTTCAACACTCCCCCTCAAGCTGGAGCATATATATCGATCATGCCCAGCTTGTCACAGATGTGGAAAAAGGAAGCAGACACTGGCTTGGTGAAGACGTCTGCCAACTCGTTGTCGGACGTGACAAATGGAGTGCAAATCTGTTTCTTCAATATTTCTTCTCGAATAAAATGACAGTCGACTTCTATGTGTTTTGTTCTCTCATGAAAGACCGGATTTTTGGAAATGTGTATCGCGGCCTTATTGTCACAGAACATAGGAAGAGGATAGTTGTAAACCTCTCCTAAGTCAAGCATGAGAGCCCGCAACCACTTCAACTCACATGTAGTCGATGCCATGCTACGATATTCAGCCTCTGCACTAGACCTGGAAACGACGGACTGTTTCTTGCTCTTCCAACTCACAAGATTGCCTCCAACAAATGTGCAGAAACCTGAAGTCGATTTGCGGTCCCCTTTGTCATCCGCATAGCTTGAATCAGAGTAAGCTTCAACCCTTAGGTGACCATTCTTCTGAAATAGGAGTCCTTTCCCTGGAGCAGCTTTAATATACTCTAATATCCTCAGAGCAGATTGTAGATGACACTCCCTCGGAGCTTGCATGAACTGGCTCACCTTGCCAACAGCATAGGAGATGTCGGGTCTGGTTACCGTGAGATATATGAGCTTGCCCACCAGACGCCGGTATCTCGTAAGATCAGAGAGAAGAGGTGAGTCATCTGTCCAAGTTTTGTCTTCTCGAGCAGCCATAGGACAACGTGCAGGTTTAGCACCAGTGAGTCCTGCATCCTTTAAAAGATCAAGAGCATACTTCCGTTGTGAAAGGACCATGGAGTTGGGCTTTCTAGAGATTTCAATCCCCAGAAAGTATTTCGGGGAGCCCATATCCTTTGTAACCAGATGTTGACGAAGGTGTTTCTTGGTCATCAGTATCCCATCCTGGTCATCGCCAGTAAGAAGAATGTCATCAACATAAACCGCAAGAACAACAAGACCAGAGGCGGTTTTCCGAACAAACAAGGAGTGATCTGCTGAGCTTCGTGTAAAACCAATGGCCGCAACAATGCCACTGAACTTGTCAAACCAGGCACGAGGACTCTGCTTGAGGCCATAGATAGCCTTCTTTAGCCGGCATACCCGTGTCTCCCCCTGAGCAACATACCCAGGAGGTTGCTCCATGTAAACAGCTTCCTGCAGATCTCCATAGAGGAAGGCATTCTTAACATCTAGCTGCGAGATGGGCCAATCCCTGTTGACAGCTACAGAGAGAAGAACCCGAATAGTGCTGAGGCGAGCCACGGGCGAGAAAGTGTCAAAGTAATCAACCCCATAAGTTTAGGTAAAACCCTTGGCAACCAGGCGAGCCTTATAACGATCCACACTACCATCCGGGAGAAACTTCACCACGAAGACCCAGCGACAACCAACAACATCGGTGCCGAAAGGAGGCGGAACAAGGGTCCAGGTACCCCGTTCAGTGAGGGTAGCAATCTCCTCATCCATGGCAACTTTCCAGTGAGGAATAGTAAGGGCCTCCTGGTAGGAACGGGGGGTGGTAGTGGCCGAGATAGCCAGGGCAAAGGCTCGGCGAGCAGGGGTAAGGCGATCGTAGGAAACAACCGCAGCAAGAGGATGGTGGGTACAAGCCCGAACCCCTTTGCGAAGAGCAATCGGGAGATCCAGGTCAGGAGGAGCCTCAATTTCCGGAGTATCCGTGGTGGAGAGAGCTGGCCCGGGAGTAGAGAGAGATGGCAGCGGAGTGGAGGGAGAAAGCGGAGTAGAGGGTGGAGATGAGGAGGATGGGGAAGGCGGTGGAGTGGGTGGAGAGGGCGGAACCTCAGTGGGAGCAGAGGGAAGGGATGAGTTGGTATGAGAAGGAGGAGCAGGAGGAGGAGAAGAGGAAGCGGGAGAGAAGTAAGATGCATTGGCAAAGAAGGTGACATCCGCAGAGACAAATTGCTTGCGGGTAACAGGGTCAAAGCAACAATAGCCTTTCTGAGTGGGAGAGTAGCCCAGAAAGACACATTTGGTGGCACGGGGTGAGAGTTTATCACGAGTGGCAGCGGGAGAGTGCACAAAAGCGGTGCACCCAAAGATGTGTAGAGGAAGAGGAAAGGGATCCTTGTCCGGATAAAGAATGGAGAAGGGGGTAGCACCGTGGAGAACGGTGGAGGGAAGGCGATTGATGAGATAGCATGAGAGAAGGACAGCATAGCCCCAATAGGAGAACGGTGTAGGGGTGAATGTGACAGAACACCGTAGTTGCTTGCATAAAGAAGTAACCGATAATAAATTGCACGGAAACTTGGGCACATAGAGGGTATCAGCCAAGCAGAGAGATGGAGTGACTTGAACCATGCCCGTCCCATGGACCGGGGAGGGAGATCCATCAGCGACAATGACCGGGGGCAACTGAGCCTGTGTGTCAAGTAGAGAGAAACATTGAGAGTTGCCGGTCATATGACTTGTTGCACCAGAGTCGATGAGCCATCCTCCGCGAGTCACAACATGAGCACTACCAGAAGAGGTGACCACGGAGGCGGACAGGCTGGAGGAGAAAGCCATGGAAGCAAGAGAGTAGCAAACCGCGACGAGAAGAACAAGCCGCGAGAAGAGAATAGAGCACCAAGCCGGGCGACCAGAA
This sequence comes from Platanthera guangdongensis, assembly GCA_039583875.1. Lineage (NCBI taxonomy): Eukaryota > Viridiplantae > Streptophyta > Magnoliopsida > Asparagales > Orchidaceae > Platanthera > Platanthera guangdongensis. Next base: position 52,189,210 of record CM077157.1, on the reverse strand, counting down.
AATAGGTCGGGCGGCTAGAAAGGCCGCTTCCAAGAAGTCGAGCAAAGCAGAGGGGAAGAAGTCGCACGACCTGAAAAAGTCGAGCGAACAGAGGAGAACAAGTCGCACGGCCAAAGATGAGGCCGAGGCGACTAGCAAGCAGGAGCGGGTAGAAGGCAACAAGAAGGAAGCGGCGAAAAAGCAGACAAAGGTCCAGCGGGGAAGAGGTCGCGCGGACTGAGAAGACCGAGCGAACAGAAGAGAAGAGAAGAGCAGGTGACCGCGACCAAAATGCGGGTGAAAAGGAACAACCCGCACGGTCAGGCAGATCACAACAACAAACCGCGAGTATAGAGACAAGACACGCGGACAGAGACAGACCGCAACGACTAGGAAGTCGGAGAGGCAAGAAAGAACAAGGAGCGCGGTGACAACGAAACAGGTCGCGGCGACAAAGAGAGTAGGAGAAGAGAATCAAGAGGAAGCAAGCCGCGCGAACTGGGCGGCGGACAGAAACAAGCCGCGCGGATAGAAACAAGCCGCGCGGATAGAAGAGAGGGCAAGCCGCGAACCAAGTCGCAGAATGCGGAAAACAGGTCGCGAACAACAGAGGGCGCACAGAATCAGGAGGAAATAACCTCCCTCTGATACCATGTTAGAAAGTAGAGAAAAGAAGCGAAAAGTAGAGAACAAGCCGAATAAACTTTTGAATAACTGAAATTTTATTATCCAAAAAAGATATCTATTACAAAGGTATGCCCTCCTTTATATAGAATGGAGGAGAGATGAGAGAATACAAATAAGAGATGTGGGACTAAAATTTACAGGACAAGCGGACTGTACAAAACAAACCGCACAAGCCGCGCGGTTAGACAGCAGGGCTAACCGCACGGCTACCACCAGAGAGGAAGAGAGACTGTCAGGGTAGACCGCCAGACCGCCCGGTCTCCAAGCTGACTGAGACAAACCGCCAGACCGCGCGGTCTGGAACCCGCCAAGACAAACCGCCAGACCGCCTGGTCACCAACTTCAACAGAAACCCAGACTTGGCTCGGCGAATGCCGAGCTCGGGGTCGACGAATGCCGAGCTCGGGCTTGGATTTCTCTGCCGAGCTCGCCTGGGGCCTGGGTGATCTGAACCGGCTGGTTTGGTTCCAAGCGACCCCACTCGCCGGATACGGGGTTGTACACAATCCCCGCTCTTTTTGAGCTTGACAAAGCTGAAAAAGAAACATCCAACCTCAAGTGTTCGGCGAGTGCGGGGTGAACTAAAGAATCTCTGGGTGGGGTCCACCTGTGGTTATATATATACACCGGCATACCTGCCTGACTCTTGTCATTCCCTCTGTTCTAGCACTGCCGAGATGTCGATCCCAAAGGAGATTCAAGAGCGGCTCGCCCGGGTTCGCCAGACCTCGGTTGCTCGCGTAGCCGCCCTGACTGCAGTTCCACCCGCCGTCCCGCAGGGTGGCTCGACCGAACCCAACTCCGCCAAGAGGGTGAAACTAATTCCTCCGGCGGCCGAGCCCATTTATGATGACCTGAGGACAGCCCTGGAGCATGGGGCGGGCTCGTCCAATCTGCGTCCCCCTGACAAGGGCAAAGATATCGTTGACTTCTGCGACGGCCCGGACAGTGAGCTGGATGGCATGGAGGGCACCAGGCCGCGAGTCTCCACCCCGCGAGCCAAGACCGCACCTGGCGACTCACGATTCAAAACTTCAGAGAATCGTCCCCAGGACCCATCCCCCCCCCCTCTTCGGGACCTTGGGGGTGGGCTCACAGAAGCCAAACTCGCCGGTTCACGCCCCTTCCCCTCAGCAACCTGTCGTGACCACGGGGGCGGGTGTGGAAACCATCCCCATTCCGGGATTCGACCTCCTCTCACCGGGAACGCGCCGCCCAGGCTGCGGGAAGGACCTGAGGTTTGTCCCTCCCCGCACCTCCTTGGAGATGCCGAGCTCGTCAGGTAAACTTGGCATTGGATTGTTGTCGTGTGATTTTCCAGCACACCTCCCCTTACTGATGTTTCTGTCTTCACAACTCCCCCCAGCCAATCCGCGGCCGAGGAGTCTTCGCGGACAGCCCACTACTCTCCCCTCCCCTCCCCGAGCTTGTTGGACTCTTACCTAGGCCCTGAAGTGGAGAATGACGAGCTGACGAGGAGGGGGATCAAGCTCTTCAAGAAACTTGTGCGCGGGCTGCGCGAGGTGCAGGAAGTCAACGAGGCGTTACAACGCGACTACGTGCGTCTCGCTGACGAGGTGCGAGGCGGCCAGGCTGGTGAGATGACGTCTCCTTCCCGGCTTTTAGATGAGATCGACGACGGCCTCTCGGTGGCGCAAAGGAATTCAAGGAGGATTCGCGAGCTTCTCCGCTCGCGGCAGTCTGGGGGACGGGGGATGCGAGGTCGGGGTAGATAGAAGGCGGATCCCTTGCCGAGCCGACCGGCACTCGCCTCCTGGTTCCCCCCTGCCCGCGTGCCCTGCTTTCTTATTCCTGCATTTGATTGTTGTAATAACTTCAAACATTCCTAGATGTGTCCGATATTCGAATGATAATAATTATATTGCTTCTTATTTAACTTGGTCTGTGATGGAACACACCGGAGGTCGGCGAGCTGGGGGTGGGCGAGCTAGGACGACGAGCTGGGCCGATTGGACAGCTTGGCCCCAGATTCCTTTTTCTATAAATAGCCCCCCCCCCACCAACCCCGTGCTGCCGCCTTAACCGTCTGCTTTTTCTCTCTCTTCTCGTGCACCTTCTTCGTACTCGCGCTCCACCCCTCTTTTTGCGAGCATGGGCAAGACCAATCCCGATGCCGACAGTCATTCCAAGTGCGCCCAGCACTTCAGGGACTACAACTTCTTTGAGGGAAACACTAGCGAGGCCGAGCTCGCCGAATTCGTCGACGACCATGTTTCGCCGGGCTTCGAGGCGCACCGGCCGAGAGAGGGGGAGGACATCAACTCCTTCTATGACGATGAACTCGCATTCCCCATCTCGCATTTTGAGGCAGGGTTGTGACTCCCCCTCTGGCCCGAAATCCGCCAGATCTTGAAGTACTATGGAGCGGTGCCCGCGCAACTGAACTCGAACGTCATCGCCATGATGGTGGCGTTCGCGAGCTTTTTCCACCGGGAGCGGATTGAGTTTAACCTGACCGTGTTCAGGAAACGTTTTTCTTACAAGGCGACGTCGGATGGCGTCGCCTATTTCATGGGCTCGCTGATCAAGGTTCGCGAGATCGCGAACAAGCATCACAACTGGATGACCAATATTGCCTTCATCAAGGACGACCTCGGCAACATCCCTTTCTTCTCCAGTAGAAAGGCGAGGAAATCTACCGCCCGCCGACCGTGTTCGGCAATGATGCCGACCTACACAAATTCTTCCTCCACAAGGACTTTGATGTCGCCTTCCTGCGAAGGGGCCTCGACTCGCTCCGCCCCGTTCTGCCCGGCGAAGGTATTGTTCTCTCCCCATTGCCAAGCTCGCCATATTGTCATGGAAATCTGCTAAGTTCTCTAAGTTATTTTATGTAGGGGAGGAGCTAATCCCTGTGAACCCGCCGTTTGCGGACTCGGGGTTATATGCGGACCCTCTTGCTTGCGAGAAGGCAGCGGCGGCGGCCTGCCGAGATGAGGCGGCTTTCTCCAAACCCTCCTCCAGCAAGAGGCGACCTGAGGATGCGGGGTCGAGCCCGCCCCATCGCCCACAAGTACCAAAAACGATGAGGAGAGCCATAGTGGTTCCTCGGGCGAAACAACATCAACAACATCAACAAAGCCCCAAATATATGAGCTCGCCCGAGGTCATCCCCAATGCGTCGTCGGAGTGTCCGCTCAAGGAGATCACCAGCAAGGGGCAGGGAGGTGGTGAGACCCCTGCTCCTCCCGCGGCGACCTCTGCTCCCCCTGCGGCGAAGAAGGCGGCTCGCGAGCCCGCCACGCCAAAGGAACATCCCCTCTTCGGCTTTGGGGGGAGGTGGAAGGACCCGGCGGGTGAGCCCATGGTCCAGTGGGACGAGCTAGCCCACCGAGTCTCCATATCCATCCTCCACCCCTCCTGGGTTGACCGCGAGCTCGCCACCGGTCATGCCTATGCACTCAGCTTCGGTCTTTATGTCCGCGAGGACGTCGAGGCCTACAAGGGCGTCCCCCTGTGGCAGCTCAGCCATGAAGGCCTGCAGGCCCATATGCGAGCCATGGAGCTCCACCACATGGTGGTCCGCCGCAGCTTCAACCTCAGCAACCTCATCCAGAAGGCCGAGAAAGCACGCGACGTTGCCAAGGACAAGGTCGTCGACCTGGCGAGGCAGCTCGACATTGTTGAGAATCTTCTCACCCAAGCCGCCAACGGACTGGTAAGTATCAGGCTGTTGCCTATCCTTTTACCCTTTTTTACTTAGGATTTTCTGCTCTGTTGCTAATGTACTTCCTTTCTTATCATGATGCCAAGGCTTCTGGGGAATTACGGGCTCGCGCCGCCGGGCAGGAAGAGGAGATCGGCCAGCTGCGCTCCCGCCTTGCCGAGCTGGAGGGGACGAACGCAAAGCTGATGGAGGAGAAAACGAGCCTCAGTCGTGTGGTCCGTCGCCAGGCGGAGATCTTCTTCCCGGCTAGCGACGTCGAGCCCACCTTCCCCAACAAGAGCCCAAGGATCTTCGGCGAGGCTGATGTCGCTGAGAGGCTGCAGATCAAATCGATCCAAACTGCCGAATGTACCCTCCAGATGATGAAGGATACAGGAGTGTTAGTGGAGGGTTGCGAGGAGATCTCAGTCCGGGACCTGATGTCGAGCCTGTTCCCGGCGACGACGCCCAGCGAGAAGGAGGATAGCCTTAACGCGCTCTTCAGGAAGGGCTTCCAGGACCTGTCCGGCGGAGGGGGAGGATCGCCAATCCGGCGAGGGGGCAAAGGCTGATCATGTATTTTTATTTTTGTTTTGTAATCTCGCCGAGGCGAGCTCCATCTGTAACTATCACTATTTAATGGAATACATTCTTGATATAACCTCTGTCCATTATATATATATATATATATATTTTTATCTTTTTCTGGAATTTTGTGTTGCGCCCTGCTTGGCTGCGAGCACTTCCCCTGGCGACCTCGAGTAGATAGGTTTTGTGAGCAGAATAGTTGTTAGAGCTCGTTCCTGAGAGTACATTTTGAGAGCTTGCTGAATCTTAGATGATCCGGGGATGGACTACCCGCCGTACTGGGCATACCACCCTTAGCTCGCTCGCGAGCTCCCCCTAATCTTATCAATATAAGACCAAATTCACAAAATTTTCATAAGTCAAACAGGGTGGGGGGGGGGGGCAAGTGTCCTGGCTCAGTCCGCCTCCCTTCAACGAGGTCCAAGGGCCCGGCTCGCCACCCTTCTACCGAGGCCGAGCTGAGCTGGCGAGTTCTGAGTCGCCTATGCCGAGCCTCTCTCCCCTTATGCCAAAATTGTTGGACACCATCTAGAGAGTATAGGACTTCCCCGAGTGACATCCAGCCCTGCCAGCTAAGTGAGAGCCTGACAGCGGGATCTTCTCGGGGTCTGAGGTCGATACCGAGTGACATCCGGCCCTGTCAGCTATGTGAGAGCCTGACAGCGGGATCTGCTCGGGATCTAGAGTTGACACCATCGAGTGACATCCAGCCTTGTCAGCTAGGTGAGAGCCTGACAGCGGGACCTGCACGGGGTCCGAGGTTGACACCGAGTGACATCCAGCCCTGTCAGTTAGGTGAGAGCCTGACAGCGGGATCTACTCGGGGTCTAGAGGTTGACACCGTCGAGTGACATCCAACCCTGTCAGCTAGGTGAGAGCCTGACAACGGGATCTGCTCGGGGTCCAGAGGTTGACACCGAGTGACATCCAGCCCCGTCAGCTAGGTGAGAGCCTGACAGCGGGATCTATTCGGGGTCCGAGGTTGACAACATCGAGTGACATCCAGCCCTGTCAGCTAGGTGAGAGCCTGACAGCGGGATCTGCTCGGGGTCTAGAGGTTGACACCGAGTGACATCCAGCCCTGTCAGCTAGGTGAGAGTCTGACAGCGGGATCTACTCGGGGTCCAGAGGTTGACACCGAGTGACATCCAGCCCTGTCAGCTAGGTGAGAGCCTTACAGCGGGATCTGCTCGGGGTCCAGAGGTTGACACCGAGTGACATCCAGCCCTGTCAGCTAGGTGAGAGCCTAACAGCTGGATCTGCTCGGGGTGCAGAGTTGACACCATCGAGTGACATCCAGCCCTGTCAGCTAGGTGAGAGCCTGACATCGAGATCTGCTCGGGATCTAGAGGTTGACACCGAGTGACATCCAGCCCTGTCAGCTAGGTGAGAGCCTGACAGCGGGATCTTCTCGGGGTCCAGAGGTTGACAACATCGAGTGACATCCAGCCCTGTCAGCTAGGTGAGAGCCTGACAGCGGGATCTGCTCGGGGTCTAGAGGTTGACACCTAGTGACATTCAGCCCTGTCAGCTAGGTGAGAGCCTGACAACGGGATCTGCTCGAGGTCTAGAGGTTGACACCGAGTCACATCCAGCCCTGTCAGCTAGGTGAGAGCCTGACAGCGGGATCTGCTTGGGGTCCAGAGGTTGACACCAAGTGACATCCAGCCCTGCCAGCTAGGTGAGAGCCCGACAGCAGGATCTGCTCGGGGTCTATGTACACTTCGTCTTTTTGTACAAACTATTGCGACATGATTGGCATGTCAAAGAACTTCACTAATAATCAAAACACCACTTACATGTTTTAAGGAAAAAAGTGTTTCAAGTCGTCACCACTCTAGGTGAGACTTAGGGTCTCGCCCTCCACATTTTGGAGTCGATGCCCTCCTGATCTCAATGCCTCTTTTACAATAAACGGCCCTTCCTAGCTGGGGTTGAGCTTCCCTACGGTTGCCGACCTTCCTGCTGCGTCCACCTTTTTCAGGACCAGGTCCCCCTCTGTAAACTGCTAGACTCTGACGTGCTTGTCAAAGTACCTGACCATCCTCCTCTTCACCTCTTCTTATCGGATGGCGGAAAGGTCCCGCAGCTCCTCCACCATATCAAGAGAGAGTCACAGCTCTTCCTCGTTCTCTGCCGGCCATTCTTCCCTGCCTTCTTCCGCTGCAGCCACCCGGGGCGTTTGGACTTCAAATTCTATGGGGAGCACTGCTTCACATCCGTGGGAGAGTTTGAAGGGAGTCTCCCATGTTGCTGTGTTGGGGCTGGTCCTCCGAGCCCAGAGAACCGTAGGAAGTTGCTCCACCCAGCTCCCTTTCAGATTTTCTACTTTCTTCTTTAGGAGGTTATCAAAAATTTTGTTCGCGGCCTCCACCTGCCCGTTGCTCCTGTGGTGGTGAACCGAGGCAAACCTGAGATCGATCCCGAGCTGCCCGCAAAAGCTGGTGAATTCTGCGCTGGCGAACTGAGGCCCGTTGTCCGTGATAATGGCCTCGGGCAGCCCGTAGCAGCAGATGATCTCCCCCCAAACAAAGTTCCTGATGACCTGGGAAGTCACATTGGTCAATGCCTTCACCTCCATCCACTTGGAGTAATAATCAATCGTCACTAGTAGAAACCTCCTCTGCCCACTAGCCTAGGGGAACGGCCCGACCAAGTCCATTCCCCAAATCGCAAAGGGCTAGGGGCTGTGATACTCTTGAGTCGCTGAGCCGGCTGTAGCTGGAAGGGGGCGAACAGCTGACATGGCATCTTCTCGCGACCTCTATCGCATCGCGGCCCAGGGTGGGACAGAAATACCCTTGCCTGACGATCCTTCCTTCCAGAGTCTGACTCCCTGAGTGACTCCCACACTCCCCGGAGTGGACTTCTTCCAAGATTCTCTGCACTTCACTCTCGGCCACGCAATGGGCCAACATCCCCGAGAGAGTCTTCCTTTACAGCTGCCCGTCCCAGAGGAGGTAGTACGCCGACTTGTGTCTGAGCTTCTTCTTGTCCACCCCCTCTGGATACTCTCCCGTGGAAAGGAAAGTTGTGGCCGAGTCCATCCACGAGGACCGCTGATCTATCTTCATGAGCTCTCCCTCTTCGATGGAAGGGCGGAATAGGTCAGTGATAGTCCCCCCACCCGGGGACCATGCTTCGCTAGTTGATCGACCTTTTCATTTTCTTCCCGGGGCACGTGTCGGATGGAAAATGTTTCAAATGTGCCAATGAACCCCTTTACTTTGGCTAAGTATAGCCGCAGGGTAGGCTCTCTTGCCTCAAACTCCCCGTTGATCTGGGAAGCTACCACCATGGGGTTGGTGTGGACCTCCAAGTCCAACACCCCCAGCTCTCTGGACAGGCGCAGCCCTGCTATCACGACCTCATACTCGGCCTGATTGTTGGTGATGGGGAAGTGCACCACCACCATTTGCTCGATTCTAGTTCCCTGGGGGCTCTCCAAGATCACCCCCACCCCTAGGGAATGCCTCCCCGAGGCGCCATCTACCTTCACTGTGGAAACCACCCGTCACCACACATCTTCCCAAAACCCCGAGGTAGTAGGAAGGGAGGACGGGGGTACATAAACACCAAGGAACACCCGCTGCAGGCGATGTGAGACTAATCCATCCACGGGATGGCGGGGATATTCCGCCACACGAGAGCCCACCGGGGTCAACACCCAGACCTGGAACGCGATGGGGAAGCCCAAATATACGGTCCCACACACACCCAATCCCGCTGGACCTTTGTTCTCAACACACCCCCGCAGCGGGATGGCTCTGATACCATGTGGAAACCACCCGTCACCACACATCTTCCCAAAACCCTGAGGTAGTAGGAAGGGGGGACGGGGGTACATAAACACCAAGGACCACCCGCTGCAGGCGATGTGGGACTAATCCATCCACGGGATGGCGGGGATATTCCGCCACACGGGGGCCCACCGGGGTCAACACCCAGACCTGGAACGCGATGGGGAAGCCCAAATATGCGGTCCCACACACACCCAATCCTGCTGGACCTTGGTTCTCAACATTCACATTCCATGGAGTCGGACGAGTGAGCTCTTCCTCCGCCACCTCGATCACATAATCGGCCAAAAAGTCGGTCATTGCTTGAGTCTTGATCGAGAGGCGGGGGGCGATGTCGAACTCGCTCAACTCCACCGACCACTTGGCCAGCCTGCCAGAATGCTCCACCCCCTCAAAGATGTTGCGGAGGGGATGGTTAGTCACCACTCGGATGGAGTGTGCCTGGAAATAGGTTCGCAGCCTTCGGGCCGAGATGACCAGGGAGAAGGCCAGCTTCTCCAAAATTGGATATCGGAGCTCGACCTTTCTCATGACCCGGCTCACGTAGTATATAGGGAGCTGCTTATTCCCCTCTTCATGCACCAGGACAGAGCTCAAGGCCTCCGCTCCGACCCCGAGATACAAAAATAGGTCCTTCCCCTCCTTTGGCCCTTGGAGCAATGGAGCCCGCGTGAACTGCATCTTGAGGGCCTGGAATGCCTCCTCGCACTCCTTGGTCCACTCGAATTTTTGGCCCCCACTTAGTGTTTTGAAGAAGGGGGAGCACTTCTCCCCAGCCCGGGAGAGGAACCTGCTTAACCCTGTCAGCTTCCCTGTCAACCATTACACCTCCTTGGAATTCCGCGGCGACCCCAGCTCCATGATAGCCATGACTTTATCAAGATTTGGTTCGACCCCCGCGGGGGTGAGGAGGTGCCCCAAGAACTTCCCCCTGCTGGCCCAGAAGACGCACTTCAGGGGGTTCAATCGCATCTTGTACTTGCGCAGGGTGGCAAAGGTCTCTTCTAGGTCCTGTAGGTGAGAGTCCACATCCTGACTCTTGATCATGAGATCATCTACGTACACCTCTAGGTTCCTCCCCTTATGTTCTTTGAAAACCATGTCCATCATCTTTTGATAGGTCGCCCCTGCGTTCTTCATCCCAAAGGGCATCATTTTATAGCAGTAACACCCATCACCCGTGATGAACGAGACGTCCTTGACATCCGGGGGGTGCATCCTGATTTGGTGGTAACCTGAAAACGCATCCAAAAAGCTCATTACAAAAAAACCGATGGCTGAATCAACCACCGCGTCGATCCGAGGCAAGGGATTACAATCCTTAGGGCACGATTTATTAAGCAAAGAAAATTCGATACACATACGCCACCGGCCATCCCCGTTTTTAACCATGACTACATTAGAGACACAGCCGGGGTATTGAATCTCGGATATGAAGCCGGCCCTGAGAAGTTTTGCTACCTCCTTGATGGGCTTGGTCAGCTTGTCCGCGGTGGACCTTTTCTTCTATTAGATGGGGTGTGACTCCGGGTCCAGGTTGAGGCGGTGGCAAGCCACATCCGCATTAGCCTCCGGCATCTCCGCGGCGCTCCATACGAAGATGTCCACGTTCTTCTAGATGCACGTCAGCATCCTGCCTTGAGCCTCTGGGGTCAGCCTGTAACGCCCCGAAACTCAAAAGAGCGATGGGGGACGTTTTGGGCCAGTTTTGGGTTCTGGCTGCAGGCACACGGCCTGGGACACGGGCGTGTCCCAGGGCATGTCAAGCTTGTGTCGACACTCAGCCGGGAAGTCGACATTTTGAGCTCGACATTGTGTCGAGACTGGGCACACGGCCTGCGACACGGGCGTGTCGCAGGGCGTGTCGACCCGTGTCGACACTTAGCCCGTGAAGTCGACACTCTGCGTTCGACGAAGTGTCGAGACATGGCACACGGCCTGCGACACGGGCGTGTCGCAGGGCATGTCGACCCGTGTCAACACTTGTCCCGGGGAGTCGACATTCTGCTCGACGTTGTGTCGAGACAAGACACACGACCTAGGACACGGGCGTGTCCAAGGCCGTGTCGTCAGGTCGACGGTCTTCGCTCGACGAAGTGTCGAGTGTCGAGACCGTGTACACGGCCTGGAGCCCAGGCGTGTTGAGGTGACACGGGCAAGGACACGGGCGTGTCCTAGAACCCATGCAGTGCTCGGGTTTTTTTGGGGGAAAAAACGATGGGTGTACACGGCCGGCCACACGGCCGTGTCAGGTGGAACACGGGCGTATCAGGTCGAACACGGGCGTGTTCGATGCCCGTGTGTTGTTCTAGGCGAGTCGATTTTGACGGCGAATGAGGCACACGACCCTGGACACGGGCGTGTGCCAGGCCGTGTGCAGTCCAGATTGGGCATTTCAGTCCCGAATCAAAGCCGTTCATTTCTTTAATTGAAGGGATATACCCGGGATTGGGCCTTAGAAACCCTCACTTTTCATGAGTGGTTATCTTTCTAAAAGCTTAGAGAGAGAGAGGAGAGCCAAGGAAGGAAGAAGGAGCTAGATCTGGCCATTGGAGGAGCTTCGAAGCTCCAAATCGCGAGCCGACTCCGGATCCACGGAGGCAAAGCTAGTGCGGTGCTTTTCATACGCTTACTTTCGCATGGCGCCAAAGAAGAACGCAAGAGTAACGATTCTCTTCTTGAGCATGAGTAGCTCTCCTTCTTTGCATAGGAAGCCCGCTCTCGCGAGTTTGCGGTGAGTTGGAGGCGTTCCTTCCGGTAGATATGTGAAGTCCCCGTTGTTTAGAGTCCGTAAGCGAGAACAGACATAGGCATGATGTGTGAAGCCTACCCGGACATGTTGGTCTGGATCGGTGATGTTGCATTGCATAATGCCGGAGAAGACTCCGTGCTATTGGTTGCTTTTCGGGTTTTCTACACGGTAGATTGCAACAGGGAGCCTTGGGGATTAACCCAAAGGTGCACCCGGAAAACTGGGCGGATGCGTGATCTTGCCAACTTGGTGGCCTGAGAGCCAACTTGAACATAACCGGGTTATGTGAATTGTGATGGAAATGGGACTCGGGGGAAGTTTGACCCGCGCAAATGGCTTAAATTGTCGTTGCGATGTGAGCACGGGTTAGATGGAACCGTACCCATTCTATGTCGTTCGGTTAAAGAGACCTAAGGGTACGTGACACTTACCGTTGGCATAGATTAGGGTCTTCGGCGGTCAATGGCTTAAATTGTCGTGACCCAGGCCAAGAAGACAAAATGCTCATAGGTTTGGCCGTCAAAGTGGCGGTGGTGAGTCTGGAATGTCTATGGCTTTAATTGACGTGACATTGACCGGTTCATCGAGAATGTGCCCTGAGAGCACGGGGCGTGTGGCCGTGCGAGCCAACGTCTGTGATGAAGTGAAAATATTATATTGCTCGCTTATGCTAATGAAATGCAGGGAAGGAGCATCGCCGCCCCGAGTTGGGTGCGGGATCGTTATAATTTGGTCAGCATTGCTGACCGTTGCCTTGTTTTGCTACAGTGCGGTGGTCTGTTGCTTGCAGGTGCTGCTGGACCAAGCGGTCAATAGCGGGCTAAAGCCCTTTTTGCGAAGCCGGCCCTCGAAGGCCTATTTGGAGTGTTTACTGTTTTACTTCATGTATGACCGGCCTGCGTGCCGTGGTTTGTAAAACATGTAATATGAAGTGAACAATTTTTGTAAGGCTTTAAGGCTTGTACTGGTGTATTTGTAACATTCCTATTTGGGATTAGTGGATATTCATGCTTTAGTGCTGGGTTCTGTATTGCAACTTTTATAAAACTGCTTCCGCTAGAATGCTCTGTGTAGGACGTTATGATTGGTTGGATGGTTTCCATGAGTAACCACCCGGTCTGTCTGTGGCATACGGCGTTGGGCCCCGGCCGGACCTACTGTTATATGCTATGCGACGGATAGGGGGTGTTACACAGCCCTCCGCTGACGCGGCCTTCTCCACCCTGCCTCCAAGGGTGAGAACCACCAGTTCCACCACCTCTTCCGCAACCTCTAGCTTGAACTGCTCCCCCCATTCTCCAACATCCCTCTCCTCTGGGACGAGGACCTCTGCCTCCAACTCTTCCTCCACGGCCATTGCCTCGGCCGACTCCTCCCGATCTCATCCTGCCGCCTGTACCTCGGCGTAATTCTCTGCCTCCAGCTCCTTCCCCTCCATCCTCTGCTCCATATCTTCGGCCCCCTCTTGCCAAGAGATGGAGTTCACTGCGGTGACGTAGAACTCCCTTGCTACTTTGGGGTCAACCCGGACCCGGACCTGGATCCCCTCGGCGTTGAACTTTAAGCATTGATGGAATGACGAGGGGACGCAGCGAAAGGCGCTGATGAGGGGCCTCCCAAAGATGGTGTTGTAGCTGCTGGGGGCATCCACGATGACAACCCTGCAGTTCCGGGACTGCCCCCCCCCCCCCCCCCCCCCGCCCCCCCTAGGGTGACATGGAGCCCCACTCCTCCTTCTACCTCCTTCCTCTCCCCCGAAAATCCAAACAAGGGCCCATCCGAGGCCAACACTCTCTTCGCGGAGACCTTCATCGCGTCAAACACCTTCTTAAAGATGACATTGACGGAGCTTCCGTTGTCGACGAGGATCCAGGAGACGGTGAAATTTTTGATAGCCGTCTGGATGACCAGCGCATTGCAAAATGGATCCTCATGATCCGGCATATCGCTCCTCGAGAAGGTAATCCTCTCTTTTGTGGGTGGGGTCTGGGATGTGGAGCCAACACTCCGGCGATACATAGTGTGGAGGCTCGCCCTCCGGGAAGCCTCAACCCCCCCCCCCCCCCCCCCATGGATCACCCCGATCCCCCCTCGGGTCCCAACGTCACCCCGGTCTTCACAACGATCCTCCTCCGCCCAAGGCAGGACCTCCTCGATCCTCACCTCCTGGCGCCCCTGCTGCTGCTCCCTGTTTCCCCTCATTTCGAGGAACTCCGGGCACGTGGCTGTGGCGTGCCCTTCCTCTTGATGGAAGTCGCAGTAGGGCAACTCCACCCTAACTTCTCTCCTCCTCCTCCTCCTTGCTACTCTCTTCCTCTCCCCTATGGCTATGGCCATAGCCTGTTCTTGATCGGGGAGTGGAGGCCTCTGTGCCGGCCTCCAGCCCGGGGGGGTGGAATTGATCCTGCCCCCCTTGATGGCGGTCCCTTCCTTGGTACCTTCTCCGTGGCCCCGGCTCTTGCCACTCGGGCCTCTAGCCCAGCCGACGGTCGGGCTCCTGACGCCCCCACCTGGGCTGTTGCTGCCCCTGGAGCTGCCTCTGCTCTCTCTGCCGGGGCTCGGCTCTCCTCTCCTCCTGCCCTCTTCCGCCTCTCGGCTCCTTCTCCTCCTCCGTGACCCACATGGCCAGCTTCCGGGCGAACTCCGAATTTGACGCCTCCCCGTCAACGTCTCTTGCCGCTCTCTCCATCAGCTCCTCATAGGAGAGCGGGGACACTCTTTTCAACTCCATCCTGAAGAATCCCTGTTGCAGCCCCCAGGGTGAAGGTCATCATCAGGTTATGGTTTGGCATCTCATGGACCTGGGTGACCTCCTCCTGGAACCGGTCGACGTAGCTCCCCAACGTCTCATTCACTCCCTGCTTGATGTGGAACAGGGAATCTGACTCCTTCTTTCTCCTCTTCGAGGTGGTGAACCTCAACATGAACCCCCGACGCAGGTCCTCGAAGCAATAGATGGAGCTGACCAGCAGTTGATGAAACCACTCCCTCGCCTTCTCCTTGAGGGTGATGGCGAAGAGTCGACACCTGAACCCATCTGACATCTGTCGGATCGAGACCACATCCTCAAACCACTGGACGTGATGGACCGGGTCTCCCTTCCCGGTTTAGTAGGACATCTTGAGTTCCCTGAACCCCTCTGGAATTGGAGCAGAAGAGACCAACTCGCTGAAGGGGCTGCCTCCCACTATTGGGCGAGCTGGCGCATCTCGCGGACCCAACTCGCCAATCCGGCCTCCGCCTGCCAAGCCGGGGAAGAGCACGCACCCGGGGAGCTCGCACCCTCGGCCCTCCTCGACCTCATCTTTCCTAGCTCGCCTGCCGGGGGCGTCCTCGCCCAGAGAGGGGGCGGCTGCGATCTGGGCAGCTGGAGTCGAGCACTCGGCCCGCGCACCGAGTGCGAACTTGATGACGCCCAGTACCTCGTTCCTGAAATCTTCGAACATCCCCACCGTGGCCAGAGGTTGGGGGGGGGGGCGAGTCCGACCTATCTGAGCCTTGTCCTCCCGTCATCGAGCCTGCTGAAGATTTTCTGTGCTCACCACTTTCGACGCTCACCGCACCAAAATGTTGAAACCGAAAACTCGGTCTCTTGTGGAGTTCACTCTTAGGGAAGGGGTGATCACACACCTACTTCTCTCCTACAAGCAAAACAACAAGGGAAGCAAAGAAGGACTGACCCAAGGGCTTGGCGGGAGGACCCACCACATACCCGGAAGATCTTAGAGTGCTTCCCCTCCTTAGCCAAAGGCCGAGCTAAGGTATCCTTCGATCGGCCTCCATTAGTCGAGCTCAGCTCAACGAAACCCAGACTTGACTCGACGAATGTCGAGCTCGGGGTCGACGAATGACGAGCTCGGGCTCGAATTTCTCTGCCGAGCTCGCCTGGGGCCTGGGTGATCTGAACCAGCCGGTCTGGTTCTTGGCGACCCCACTCGCTGGATACGGGGTTGTAAACCGTTGATCCCCGATGGCCAACCCCTCTCGGGTCAGGGGCTCTCGATGAGTTTCTCGATCGGCCGAGGATGCGCCTCATGGCCACGAGCCCGGTGCCGGTGCCACCGCCGGCCTGTCCGGCCGGCGAGAGCGACCTCTCTCGCGGCCGCAAGGACACGACCGCAAAGAGTAGACTCTCTGAACAGGTGCGTATGGCTGGCCACACCTGCTAGAGGCGGCCGACGCCAAGGTCAGAAGCCCACGCCGTGGCAGTAAGGCGTGACCGGCGTTGAGGTAGACCACCCACCTTGCCCGCCCGCAGCCGGCCGCTCTGTCGGTCGCAACCCCTCTTCCTCTACCGGCGGCCGCCCGCCGCCGAGGGCTCTTCACCCGTAGATCGTTGATGGCAACCCTTCTCCACAGTCTGATCATTCCATCACGATCACCGCCATCCGTTACGTGGGTAACCACCCGCGTAACCACCATTATTAGTGGTAGAATTTATTTAATTAATTACGGTGTGCATATAAAAAATGTTATAAAAATATTTTGTATTTTAAACTATACTAAATATGGTTTGCACTCAGTAATTTAGGTGGTTACGAAGTGCAGATAGCCGCATAATTACAATAACCACCACCCATGGCCTATAAAAAGGTCCACAAACCTCTCTCATTTCTAACCTTTCTGCTCCCAGCTTTCTTCTCTCTCAGGTCAAAGCTCTGCCAAAATACTCCTACGAGCCACCTCCTCCCGTCGAGCAACACGAGAATTCGACTAAGTCCACATCACTCCAGGGAAGAAGATGCTTCGCTGGACGCTCTCAGAAGTCTCCTACGCGCCGACATTCAGCAAGTCCCCACCAGTGAATCTCTTACGCACCACTCAACATTGTTCAGCAGTCAGGTGGCATCTGAGAACATCCTCCGCCGCCAAAAAGTAATAAAACTGAGATTTGTGTGAGGCAGTCTGTCGCCTACAGAGCGTGTCTATGTTCTTTCTCATCTCCAAGCTGTAACGAAGGGCAGTCTGTCAAACTCGATTTTACTATTAATTTGTAAATAACCGCTAATAGTGAATTTCACTAACACCAAACCGGTCACATCATTTTTTTACCTAGTTGAGGGAGTTTTTCACGTTAAAATCATCCTTTGTACTTCTGTATTTACTCTATGACTGTTTGCGCGCTCGACCGCTTCACGGACTAAGGCGACCTAGTTTAGTCTGGTCTACCAGAAACTTTGAGTTGTCCGCAACAAATTGGCGATGTCTGTGGGAAACAAAGTTGCCTAAAGATTGAAAAGACCTTGAATATAGTAACCTCCATCTAGCGATACTCATGACTGACAGCAATGGCTAGAAGGAGTACTCACACTACCCAGGGATCTGACTAGCAGGGACTTGACAACATCGGGCACTCTTATTTTCTAATTAACGCACCTCGGCAGGAGGAGACCACCGCCGCGGCAGAAGATGCGCTTGCCGGACGAGTCACTTGCATGGAAGAATAACAGCAGAAGTATTTACGCTCCTCAGAAATCTGGGGGCAGCCCATGCTCCCATAGTGCCTCCAGCGCCCGTCAATCAGTTGCCTCCGCTTGTAGCCCCTATTCCAGAAAACCGCCCAGAAGAAAACTCCGAGGAATACTCAGAAACTACAAGAACTTCACACCTCGCCCGCTTGGCCAGAGCTACCGAAGCCTGTCAACAGCAGCAACGCCAATGGGCGACCACTCCGGAAAATCCTTTCGGAAGACCTATCATGGAAGAGATTGAAGAGTTAATGGCCGAAGAGCACGGTCAGATCGGCCAACGGGTCGCATATCTACATCGCCATGTTCGAGCTGGATCCCCGCTGGCACCCGAAGTTTTGGAGCATCCCTTCCCGGTCGGATTCAATCTGTCAAATATTGAGTCCTATGACAGGACTGAGGATTCTTTGCAACATATCAACCACTTCACCACAGTTCTGCAGATTTATAATGCTCCTAACTAGTTCCTTTGTCAAGTGTTCCCTGTCACGCTAAAAGGCCAAGCCAGGACGTGATTTTATTCCCTTCGGGAAGGAACAATCTGGAACTTTATAGAATTGACTCAACAATTTTTACACCAATTCGTGGCCAATTGGAAGATTTTGAAGAACCATTTTCATTTATCAGTACGGGTGTTGGGTATTGCATCAACAATAATCCTGATTTGAAGAAGGGTCCAATCAACCTAAGATGAATTGAGTCTGTATTTGATATTGTTTTTTAGTTATGTACTTGCAAGTTTACAAGGCCAAGTACACAACAATGTCAGGTTACAGTGGGTCAGTAAATACATGAATATACAATGTAATCCTTCATTGTGTAAGCCAATGTGTTGACTCACGTGTAATCTCTCTATTGGGGTGTACTTCTATCCCAAGTACAGGAGAAGGATCAAGAAAGGCCAAAGACCGGGATTTAGAATTGAAGAATTTTACCTAAGTAAAATTTGGCAAGTATGGTGAGTCATACACGTCGAATTCATCGAGTATCACCTTGATACTCGCCGAATTTGTCGTGTATGCTTCCTGATACCTTTCGAATTCATCGTATATACTTAGGGTAAATTCTCTGGAATTCCAGAATTTGACCAAGGCAAATTCGCCGAGTATCACTAGCTATGCAGAATTTGTCCAAGGTAACAATTTTCCTTCTTGGACATGTGAAGTCCTTATTTTGTTATGTGCATAGAATCCCCCACCAAAACATAGAGAATCGAGGGAATTCCTTTGGGTCGATTCATGAAATCCCCAGTAAGTGTTGAATATATATCGGGAAATGTGTAATACGGAATATGCATGCTGTGTGAAGCCCATCTGGACAGGTTGGTCTGGATTGATAATGTTTTATGTTGCGAACCGGAGAAGACTCCGCGTATAAACGAGTATTGTACGTAGTCTGTGGGTTGTGCCTGTGAAACAGAGTAACAAGAAGTATTGGAGTTGAATTTCAGGAAAATGCACAGGAGAAATCACGGTTTTAGAGAACTGTTGATATTGACAGGCGATAGTGAGTATCGCCGATGGCAATAGCTCTTTGTGAGCTAATTATGCTGTGAAAGTCCAGTGTTTCTGGCACTGCATGTTACTGTAGGGTTTTGGCTGGGTCTGGTACAGAATGTGAGTTCTGTTGTTAATGCCTGACAATAGAGAGTATCGCTGGCAATAGCTGCCAGTTACCCTTTTGATTGTAAAGCCTGTCTCCAGGAGACTGTGTGGCTTGTGTGAGCTACAAGCTCTTAAGGTCGTAGAGCCGAACGGATAAGGGGAAGCTGACTCGCGTTAGACTAGCCTTAGATTTGACGATTTGAGCAACGGGCAAAGGCTGAACTGTATCCGCGTTATGGATGTCTAACCTAAATGCCTAAGTTATTGGTGTTCGTTAGGATCACATAATGAGAGTCTTAGGTTGTACACCGTAAAGACTGAGAATGCTCAAAGTGAACCGTTATCTCTGGGACCTCTGAACGGTGTTGGGACCTTGACAACAGGTACACCAAAAATGTGCCCTGAGTGCACGGAACGTTTGGCCGAGGGGCATTCGTTTGTGATATATTAAACTGTGCGTGAGTGCACGTTCCGGTGATATATCTGCTTGTGTTAATGCTATGCCTGCAGGGAAGGAATACCACTGCCCCGAGAAAGGGGTAACATCGTTATTAATTGGTCAACTGAATGCTGACCATTGCCTTGTTTACCATCCTTGTGGTGGAATGTCCCTATGCAGGTGCTGGACTGAGCGGGCTGAAGCCTTTGTTACTGTGTTATGCTGGCCCTCGAAGGCCGGGTAGAAACGTTTTACTGTTTTCATGTGTGTCTGGCATGAACGCCGATGTCTATAATCTACACTTGTGAAGTTAAAAAGTAAGGCCTTAAGGCCATAACCTTTGTGTATTTGTAATTGACATTCCTATGCTATATATATAAATGGTGGTTTATATATTGTGTGTACAACCCCGTATTCGCGAAAAGTGGGCCCAAAACAAGGCAAACACGTTTTTAAGCGTTTTGGAGATTTTGCACTCTCGGAGGCCAATTTTGGCTCTAGCTTGGAAACATACTAGTAGGGGGAGAAAATATTTCTCCCCCAAGGCACTCTTGAGAAGTCGGTCAAGCCGCCTCAGCCCAGCCCCAGGCCGCCTAAGCCGCCTCAGCCCGGCCCCAGGCCGCCTAAGCCGCCTCAGCCCGGCCCCAGGCCGCCTAAGCCGCCTCAGCCCGGCCCCAGGCCGCCTAAGCCGCCTCAGCCCGGTCCCAGGCCGCCGAGCTCACCTAGCCAGGCCGCCCCAGCCCGCAAGCAGACCGCCGCCTCGCCCAGGCCGCCGTCTCGCCAAGTAGGCCAGCTTGCCAGCCCGCAGCTCGCCCAGGCCGCCGTCTCTCCAAGTAGGCCAGCTCGCCAGGCCGCAGCTCGCCCAGGCCGCCGTCTCTCCAAGTAGGCCAGCTCGCCAGGCCGCAGCTCTCCTTGCCACGTCTCTCCAAGGAGACCAGCTCGCCAGGCCGCAGCTCTCCTTGCCCCGTCTCTCCAAGTAGACCACCTCGCCAGGCCGCAACTCGCCCAGGCCGCCGTCTCTCCAAGTAGGCCAGCTCGCCAGGCCGCAGCTCGCCCAGGCCGCCGTCTCTCCAAGTAGGCCAGCTCGCCAGGCCGCAGCTCGCCTTGCCCCGTCTCGCCAAGTAGGCCAGCTCGCCAGGCCGTAGCTCGCAGGCCGCCCAGCTTGCAGGCCGCCCAACTCGCAGGCCGCCCCCGCTCGCAGGCCGCCAGCTCGCCTAGCCTTCTCGCCCTTGCCCCCCTGCTTTTACTGTCTTGCCCTCGGGGGGGATTACCCCTTTACCCCCCGGCGTGGCTGTTTTATATTGGCCCGAGGTGTATTGGGCGTAAGGGTATTTCGGTCATTTTGGTGCATGAGATTTGGAAAACTATAAATAGACCCCCTTGGGTGGCTTTGGAGAGGATCTTCTTCTGGCTTCCTCCTCCCTTAGCTTCTTCTTGGTAGAGTAGGAGAGCTCCAAGGCACCCTAGCTCGAGCATTGGCTAGGGAGGGGAAGTGCTCAGGTAGCCTTCCGGGTGTGAGGTGGGACCTCCGCGCTAGAGCCGAGGGTCTATTCCTAGCTTCTTGATCCTTTGGTCTGTGACGTTCTCTTGAGTGTAGTAGGTGTGAGGTCACCCCTTTCTAGGGACCCCGAACTCCATAGAGACCAAGTTTTTGGTTTCAACATTTTGGTGCGGTGAGCGTGGAGAGTGACCAGCACAGAAGATCTCGAGAAAGTGTCATGACAGGAGGTCAAGGAGGTAGTGATGATCTCGGCGAGCTCCCCAGCCCAGGACCCTTCGTTGGGAGGCAAGAGTTCATGGCCTCCATCCAGGGCATCATGGAGATGCTGCGAAGCATCGCTCCTCAGGGTGGAAGCTCCACCCCGACCCCCCAGGAGCTAGCTCCCCCCCCCCCTTGACGAGTCGACTCCCCAGGGTCTAGGCGAGATGACCCCAGCAGGGGGAGAAGGAAGTGCATCAGGAAGAAGGCCAGGGAAGGAGAGGATGGGAGATGGGGTCGAGCGAGACCTCACCGGCCGGGAGCTGTTCTCCAGCCCTGCGAGTGCCAACCTTCAAGGCGAGCAGGTCGCGCGAGTGGAGGTGGCGAGACCACCCCTTAAGGGGTCACCCTTCAGCGAGCTGATCATCTCAGCTCCCGTTCCCGAGGGGTTCAGAGAGCCTGACATGGCTTACTATACCGGGAAGGATGACCCCGTCCAGCATCTGCAGTGGTTCGAGGATGCCGTCTCCATCAGGCCGATGACGGATGCCTTCAAGTGTCGTCTCTTTGCGATCACGTTGAAGGAGAAGGCAAGGGACTAGTTCCATCAACTCCCTCCGAGGTCGATCTACGGGTTTGAGGACTTGAGCCGAAGCTTTCAGCTTCGCTTCTCCACCTCCAAGAAGCGTAAGAGGAGTCCCGAGTCCATCTTCCTGATAAGGCAGGGGGCCGAGGAGTCGCTGGCCCGTTATGTTGACAGATTCCAAGAGGAGATCCTGGAGGTCCAAGAGATGCCAGGGTATGCTCTCCAGATGGCCTTCACCGTTGGGCTGAAGGAGGGCTTCTTCAAGATGAGCTTGACCCGGAAGGCCCCTCTTTCCTTCGAGGAGCTGATGGAAAGGGCGGCTGAGGAGATAGCCATGGAGGCAGCCAACCCGGCATTTGTCAATAAGTTGGCAGAGCTAACAGAGACGAGGCCAAAGGAGCAAGGTGGCTCGAGACATCAGGAAGGAAGAAGGAGAGAGGAGCGGAGAGCTCAGGAGGGTCCTGAGCCAGGCTGGAGGCAGCAGGAAGGACCTGCCCAAGGTCCAGGAAGAGCCCTCATCCACGGAGCGGGGAATTTCCAGGGAGGCCAAGGGAGATATAACTTCCAGAGGCAAGCCCCAAGGCAGCTCTTACCCCCTCCGCAGCAGGCCTTGGCGATAGGTGGAGGGAGAAGAGGAAACAGGAGAGAACACCCAGCCCGCCGAAGGAGGGGAGGAGCGCTACCATACTGTGACTTCCACCAGGTGGAGGGGCATGCTACGGCTACCTGCCCCGAGTTTCTGGAAGTGAGGGTGGCAAGAGGCCCTGCCAAGCCACAGCCGCTAGTGCGGGTTGAAGAGGTTCTACCCAGAGAAGGGGGGATGACATATGCGAGGACCGGGTCGACGTGGGAACCCGATGTGGTATAGGAGTGATCCACGGTGGAGTGGGGGTTGAGGCCACTCGGAAGGCAAGCCTCCATGTCATGTACCGAAGGAGCGTCGCCTCAACCTCCCAGACCCCGCCCCAGGAGGAGAAGATCACCTTCTCGGTAAAGGACTTGTCGGATCATGAGGACCCGTTTTGCGATGCGCTTGTCATCCAGACTGCCATCGAAGGCTACACCGTCTCCCGGATCTTGGTTGACAACGGAAGCTCCGTCAACGTCGTTTTCAAGAAGGCGTTTGACGAGATGAAGGTAGAGCCAAGGAGGGTGTTAGCCTCGGACGGACCCTTGTTCGGATTTTCAGGAGAAAGGAAGGAGGTCGAAGGTGGAGTGGGGCTCCAAGTGAAATTGGGGGGAGTCTCAAGGAACTGCCGGTTCGTTATTGTTGACGCTTCAAGCAGCTACAATGTCATCTTCGGAAGGCCCCTCATCAGTGTCTTTCGTTGCGTGCCATCTTCCTTCCACCAATGCCTCAAGTTCAGCTCAGGAGGGATCCAGGTCAGAGTCAAGGGAGACTCCAGGATGGCAAGGCAGTGCTACGTCACGGCCGTCAACACCATCTCTTGGTTGGCGAGGGCGGAGGAGATGGAGAGGATCATGGAGAGCTTAAGCAAGATGGAAGTCTCCGAGGGGAAGGATGACGGCGATCATGCCCAGTCCCCCTGAGGAAAACACGCCCCGGCTGAGTCATGTATGTTTCTTATGTTATAGTGAGTCCAGCCCCCGACCAGCTGAGTCGGGGGGATCATGTAACCTAATATTTTCCCCTTTTGAGGATGTTGGATTTGGTAGAATTTAAGTAGCTCCCATTAGCTGGTTGGGTCGAATGTGCCTCAGGGAGATCAAGTCCCACCCCCGAGAGGATCTCCTCAGCCAGGCTCCCATTAGCTGGTTGGATCGAATGTGCCTCGGGGAGATCAAGTCCCACCCCCGAGAGGATCTCCTCAGCCAGGCTCCCATTAGCTGGTTGGGTCGAATGTGCCTCGGGGAGATCAAGTCCCACCCCCGAGAGGATCTCCTCAGCCAGGCTCCCATTAGCTGGTTGGGTCGAATGTGCCTCGGGGAGATCAAGTCCCACCCACGAGAGGATCTCCTCAGCAAGGCTCCCATTAGCTGGTTGGGTCGAATGTGCCTCGGGGAGATCAAGTCCCACCCCCGAGAGGATCTCCTCAGCCAGGCTCCCATTAGCTGGTTGGGTCGAATGTGCCTCGGGGAGATCAAGTCCCACCCCCGAGAGGATCTCCTCAGCCAGGCTCTCATTAGCTGGTTAGGTCGAATGTGCCTCGGGGAGATCAAGTCTCACCCCCGAGAGGATCTCCTCAGCCAGGCTCCCATTAGCTGGTTGGGTCGAATGTGCCTCGGGGAGATCAAGTCCCACCCCCGAGAGGATCTCCTCAGCCAGGCTCCCATTAGCTGGTTGGGTCGAATGTGCCTCGGGGAGATCAAGTCCCACCCCCGAGAGGATCTCCTCAGCCAGGCTCCCATTAGCTGGTTGGGTCGAATGTGCCTCGGGGAGATCAAGTCCCACCCCCGAGAGGATCTCCTCAGCTAGGCTCCCATTAGCTGGTTGGATTGAATGTGCCTCGGGAAGATCAAGTCTCACCCCCGAGAGGATCTCCTCAGCCAGGCTCCCATTAGCTGGTTGGGTCGAATGTGCCTCGGGGAGATCAAGTCTCACCCCCGAGAGGATCTCCTCAGCCAGGCTCCCATTAGCTGGTTGGGTCGAATGTGCCTCGGGGAGATCAAGTCCCACCCCCAAGAGGATCTCCTCAGTCAGGGAGATCAAGTCCCACTGGTTGGGTCCCCGAGAGGATCTCCTCAGCCAGGGAGATCAAGTCCCACCCCCGAGAGGATCTCCTCAGCCAGGCTCCCATTAGCTGGTTGGGTCGAATGTGCCTCGGGGAGATCAAGTATCACCCCCGAGAGGATCTCCTCAGCCAGGCTCCCATTAGCCGGTTGGGTCGAATGTGCCTCGGGGAGATCAAGTCCCACCCCCGAGAGGATCTCCTCAATCAGGCTCTCATTAGCTGGTTGGGTCGAATGTGCCTCGGGGAGATCAAGTCTCACCCCCGAGAGGATCTCCTCAGCCAGGCTCCCATTAGCCGGTTGGGTCGAATGTGCCTCGGGGAGATCAAGTCTCACCCCCGAGAGGATCTCCTCAGTCAGGCTCCCATTAGCCG
The DNA here is from genome assembly GCA_039583875.1 of Platanthera guangdongensis. Taxonomy (NCBI): domain Eukaryota; kingdom Viridiplantae; phylum Streptophyta; class Magnoliopsida; order Asparagales; family Orchidaceae; genus Platanthera; species Platanthera guangdongensis. The sequence continues at coordinate 52,164,876 of CM077157.1, read as the reverse complement.
GTTGGGTCGAATGTGCCTCGGGGAGATCAAGTCCCACCCCCGAGAGGATCTCCTCAGCCAGGCTCCCATTAGCTGGTTGGGTCGAATGTGCCTCGGGGAGATCAAGTCCCACCACCGAGAGGATCTCCTCAGCCAGGCTCCCATTAGCTGGTTGGGTCGAATGTGCCTCGAGGAGATCAAGTCCCACCCCCGAGAGGATCTCCTCAGTCAGGCTCCCATTAGCTGGTTGGGTCGAATGTGCCTCGGGAAGATCAAGTCCCACCCCCAAGAGGATCTCCTCAGCCAGGCTCCCATTAGCTGGTTGGGTCGAATGTGCCTCGGGGAGATCAAGTCCCCACCCCCCGAGAGGATCTCCTCAGCCAGGCTCTCACTAACTGGCAAGGCATGTTGATCTCTCGTGGTAGCCCAAGTCCTCTGGTAGTGATGGTGACCACGAGGCCGTCTCGTCATCCAGGCTCCCATTAGCTGGCTTGACAGGTTGACCCCTCGGGGAGGCTAAGTGTTTTCACCCAGAGGAGGTCTCGCCACCCAGGCCCCCATAGCTGGCATGGCAGGTTGACCCCGCGTGGAAGTTACACTCCGCGAATACGTCGGGTTGGATGTTTGTTTCCGAGCTCGTGCCAACCTCGAAAAGAGCGGGGATTGTGTACAACCCCATATTCGCGAAAAGTGGGCCCAAAACAAGGCAAACACGTTTTTAAGCTTTTTGGAGATTTTGCACTCTCGGAGGCCAATTTTGGCTCTGGCTTGGAAACATACTAGTAGGGGGAGAAAATATTTCTCCCCCAAGGCACTCTTGAGAAGTCGGTCAAGCCGCCTAAGCCGCCTCAGCCCGGCCCTAGGCCGCCTCAGCCCGGCCCCAGGCCGCCTAAGCCGCCTCAGCGCGGCCCCATGCCGCCTAAGCCGCCTCAGCCCGGCCCCAGGCCGCCTAAGCCGCCTCAGCCTGGTCCCAGGCCGCCGAGCTCACCCAGCCAGGCCGCCCCAGCCCGCAAGCAGACTGCCACCTCGCCCAGGCCGCCGTCTCGCCAAGTAGGCCAGCTCGCCAGACCGCAGCTCGCCCAGGCCGCCGTCTCTCCAAGTAGGGCAGCTCGCCAGGCCGCAGCTCGCCTTGCCCCGTCTCTCCAAGTAGACCAGCTCGCCAGGCCGCAGCTCGCCTTGCCCCGTCTCTCCAAGTAGACCACCTCGACAGGCCGCAGCTCGCTCAGGCCGCCGTCTCTCCAAGTAGGCCAGCTCGCCAGGACGCAGCTCGCCCAGGCCGCCGTCTCTCCAAGTAGGCCAGCTCGCTAGGCCGCAGCTCGCCTTGCCCCGTCTCGCCAAGTAGGCCAGCTCGCCAGGCCGCAGCTCGCAGGCCGCCCAGCTCGCAGGCTGCCCCCGCTCGCAGGCCGCCAGCTCGCCTAGACTTCTCGCCCTTGCCCCCCTGCTTTTACTGTCTTGCCCTCGGGGGGGATTACCCCTTTACCCCCCGGCGTGGCTATTTTCTATTGGCCCGAGGTGTATTGGGCGTAAGGATATTTCGGTCATTTTGGTGCATGAGATTTGGAAAACTATAAATAGACCCCCTTGGGTGCCTTTGGAGAGGATCTTCTTCTGGCTTCCTCCTCCCTTAGCTTCTTCTTGGTAGAGTAGAGAGAGCTCCAAGGCACCCTAGCTCGAGCATTGGCTAGGGAGGGGAAGTGCTCAGGTAGCCTTTCGGGTGTGAGGTGGGACCTCCGCGCTAGAGCCGAGGGTCTGTTCCTAGCTTCTTGATCCTTTGGTCCGTGACGTTCTCTTGAGTGTAGTAGGTGTGAGGTCACCCCTTTCTAGGGACCCCGAACTCCACAGAGACCAAGTTTTTGGTTTCAACATTGTGGACATTCAAATGAGTTTGAGTTCAAGTAACCCTAAAGCTTCCGCTAGAATGCTCTGAGTTAGGATGCGAGTAGTCTGTGATATTAACCTGTAATCTCGCCGCCTGTTCGTGAAATATAGTGTGGGGCCCGGGCCGGACCCTCTATTATATTTGATGTGACAGACAGAGGTGTTACAATTTGGTATCAGCTTGTCTTGGTCTTTCTCCTACGAATTCGTGGTCGAATTCTTTTGAGCGGTGGCGGGCACATGTAAGTGTGCACCGTTATAACATAAATGAACTCAAGAATGTCCACTTAGTAACAAAAATACACATGTTTGAGAAACCTACACGTTCCTATAAAGGTTTTGTTGCTTTTGCAAAGTCTCTAAAGTGTCTTGTACACATATAGGTGACTCGAAGTGGTGCGGGGCAGTCTGAGCCCCAACGTTCTGTTGAAAGTGTGGCACCACCTAGGGTGCCCACACCTCCTTCTATGGAGACAGTGTGTTTAGTTGCTGAGGCGTTGTTTGCAATGATCCACACACAGCTTACTGGGCAGGCGCAACCTGCAATGGTGCCAGAACAGGTTAGTGTGAGGCCAGAACCTGTGGAGGCTATGGTAGATGTACGAGCAGCGGAATGACAACTAAAGCACTTCATGAGTTTCAGTCCTCCTACGTTCGCGGGGGAAGGATCGCCAACGCAGGCAGAGGACTGGCTTGCCTGAGTCAAAAGAATTTTGACGGCATTACGAACTGAGGAGGAACATAAAGTCACCTTGGCCACTTTCTTGCTGGAAGGAGAGGCTCGGCTATGGTGGGACGAAATAGAGCTGTACCACTTAGCGGGCAGAAAACTAACAGAAGTCTCGATAAAGGTGTTTTCGAGACTTTTCTTGTCAAAGTACTTGCCGTCGGCACAGCGCATTGCCATGAAAAATGAGTTACAACATCTAACTCAGGGAGAAAGTAGTGTCGATACCTACTTACATGAGTTTACAAGGTTGGGATGCTTTGCGGGGTCTATCTTTGCTGAAGAAGAACGTAAAACCAATAGGTTCTACGAAGGGCTGCAGGATGAGTTAAGATTCCTGCTCTCGAGTTTGGTGAACCAAGGGTTTCAAGCGTTGGTGGATACAGCTCGTGCATTAGAGAAAGATATGAAGAGGATACAGGGCAAAATGGACTTGGCAGTGACAAAGCCTCAGTTCAAAGTGCCGCACCCGGGAAAATCGAACTACCGAAGGAAATGAGGTAAGAGGTCCAAGACTTCTGGACAGTCTCCCTTTATTGTTGCTTCTAAAGCAACTTTTGGGCAAGGCCCGCATACATGTTATACCTGCGGGAAACCAGGACACTTTGCCCGTGAGTGTCGGAATGGTCCTCCAAAGGGTGATAAAAAGGTAGGAGCCACATATGCTGAGAAGGTAAAGATAATGGTGGAGTCCTCTGTATCCCAGGTACAGCCCGAGTGTATAACCTTGGCCAACAGGAAGCCATAAAGCAAAGTGATGTCATCACAGGTACGAGATAAGATATTATTTTACTGCTTTTTAGAATTCATACCTTGTGCATAGCTTGTGTATGATGTGTTTGTATTAGATTTTGTCCTTATTCGGGACTATCCGGCGAGAGCACTGTTCGATACAGGTGCTTCGCATTTGTTTTTATTTGAGGACTTCGTGTCACGGATCAGAGTGCCTATTCGTTTAACGACAAATAGTGTGAAGATGTTATTGTGTGCGGATAGGGCTTGCTATGTTGAGGTGCGAATAAAAAGTCGGGATTTCAGATTGGATGCATCTTTGCTGCCGATATCTGAGTTCGATGTGATCTTTGGTATGGACTGGCTTTCGGAGCAGCGTGCCTGTATTGATTGTAACTCAAAGGTAGTCACACTGGGTCGAATACCGAGCTAGAGACTACATTCGCTGGTATGCGAGGATCAAGCAGGATATTGACGTCTGCTGTAAGACCCCTCCCCTTACCATGGAGGCTCCCAGTCTTATACCTAGAACCGACGCCTTACGATGACACTAACTCACAGGTTAGTCGACACCGCAAGACGTCGATCCTGCCGGCTAGTACGATCATATAACCTGTTCGGCCAATTGAAAAATAGAAGTATAAAAGCAGTGTATAAAACAGAGTAAAGAACGACAGGTAGAATATGCTACTACTAAATTACCATCACAGAAGTACCTTAACTTATATGAGTGGCCACACAAACTTATAAGTGAAGGTTTTCAAATATAACTTATCATATAAGAGAGCTCATACTAATTTATATGATAAGGATCTATGATGCGTATAACCTAGTTATGAATATATGATATGTATGCATTTTATGATCCATGCAAGTGCAACTCACGCACACGACTGTGTGATCACAGATCTTTAGTTCTCACTTTTTGGAGCTAGCATCACTCTCTGGTACCACCGTTATGGCTATGACAGTAGTGGAGCGGGCGTCTCCACTCCTAGGCGGGTATACACACTACCAGGCCTAGACCTCTCATATGTCTCTGTACACGTCCTAGGTGCACTCTAGAGTCTCTGTATACTATTATTTGTTGGCTACCTACCAGACTTTTTGTCGAGTGTGCGTTTTTGGGGATCGTCCTCCAGACCGCACTGTAAAACAACACACTGGCCCCTCAAACCATCACACCTCGCCAGAGTCACCGTACTACCATCGGTGTGACGATTGACCCAGTACCGCATGACCCGCCACAAGTTTATTTCTATACACATGCAAGATATTCCAACTCGAGCTTCCAGCTTGCAGGACAAAACCTGTCCTAATATCAAACTCCCGAGCCTCCAGCTGGCAGGACCAACCCGTCCTTAAACCCTTCAACTCATCACGGGTGAGATTGCACATCAATGCCTTAGTTCTGAATCCCTCCAACACTTTACGGGTGAGAATGTTGTCATGTTCTCTTAGCCTATTAGACTATTCTTGTCTAATGTTTGTTATACCTAGCAATTTAGGGTTAATCTCAGGACTGCCCAGGGCATACCCGGTGAAGGGCTCTCGGGGGCACTAGGAACTATGATGGGCTGAAGCCCAAAGCTTCCTTTCTCAAGGATATTTACTTTTATTAATGTCTACCCATGATTCATACCAACTCTCATTATTACTCTGGGACAAACCTAATAATTTAGAATGTTATCAGGAGAGCGGCGGTCTTCTGCTGATCTCTGTTCTAGTCACTATCCTTGGAATTTTGCACTCTACCACTCGTTATCAAGAAGTGACCTATTGGACACCAACCAGGGTTCATCTTCCCAACATAGATTCCATCTCAACCGACAACCTTATCCCCTGAGGGTCATAGTATTATGTGCTATTTTTACTAAACGCACCCATGACCTAATGTTGACTCGTATGACGTGTCTTCCAAACTCTTGGGCAAACTGCCCCTAATTATTTATCATAGATTGCTTTGATGTATGATGTTGACCATCTTAGGTTTCACTATTTTTCTAAGGAGTTAAGGGCCTAAATTAATTCTTTTAATTGAGTGACCTGGGTCACCTTGCACATGATGTACTATCTATAATGGTCCAGCCTACCTAAAACATTTATCAGGTGTTCCATGAGGTTAAATATGACTTCCTACCAAGTTTCATGATTTTCTCATGTGAAATTTCATTTAATATCTATTTAATAATAAACCACAAATTGACTACTTTCCAAATGAAGTACAGTATTTCTACAATCAAAACTTCTAGGAAAATTACTGAGGATCCATGTTGATATAATAAAGCTAAATACAGAATTTCAAAATCCTAAACAGTGATTTGACCAAACTTATATCCATATGAACAATATTACCAAAATACCATTATTAGGATTTTCAGCATATAGAGACATCCAAAAATTCTCAAATATTTAAACAGTGATTCTAATACAGGAGCTGGAAGCTTTAGAGATTTCTTGTGTTGACAAGAATTTCACTGCAAATGCATGCTTGAACTGGACCGAGGTATAGTATGACCTTGCGGACAGGGTTCGGCGAGCAACGAAACAGGATGAGAGTCTAAAACGCTATGCAGCGGATGGGTCAAATTCCCAATTTTCCTTGGATGACGGCCTTTTGCGGAAAGACGGTCGTTTGTGCGTCCCGAATATGGGTAAGCTAAGAGAAGAATTGATGTATGAAGCACACTTTACGAAGTATTCGATTCACCCAGGGAGCACAAAGATGTACAAGGACATGAAGAAGTTATTCTGGTGGTCGGGCATGAAAAAAGACAGTACATTACGTAGCTAAATGTCAGACCTGTGCCTTAGTGAAAGCAGAATGTCAGAAGCCTGGAGGTTTCCTGAAGTCGCTACCTATTCCGGAATGGAAATTTGATGACATTTCGATGGATTTCGTGCACGGTTTGTCGAGATCGCAACGAGTGAACGATTCTGTTTGGGTGATTGTGGACCAGTTGACTAAAGTGGCTCACTTCATTCCGAACAAGAGGGACGATTCAATGGAAATCTTGGCTAAGCTTTACGTCGAGCAAATAGTATGATTGCACGGTGTGACCCGTAGCATCGTAAGTGCTTGAGACAGGCACTCCACTTCGAATGATTGGAGGCTAATCCATCAATTGTTGGGGACAAAATTAAAGTTCAGTACGGCCTTTCATCCGCAAACGGATGGTCAGACCGAGAGTACTAACAGAACTATGGAGGATATGCTCCGGAGGTGCGCCTTGGATTTCGGGAAGAGGTGGAAACACCATCGCTACATGGTAGAGTTCGCCTAAAATAATAGCTATCAAGCTAGCATAAATATTACACCTTTTGAAGCATTTTATGGTAGGAAGTGTCGTACACCGTTAGCTTGGGCGGAAATAGGCGAGTCTAAGTTGTATAGGCGTAAGGAAGTTGAAGAGGCTAATTCGACGATACGCTCTATCCGGGAGAGGCTACTGATAGCCCAAGATAGGCAGGTAAAGTACTACAATGCCAAGCTGTAGCTCAATTGGTGATGAGAAGTGAAGGAACTCCATAGTTAAGCATGCATGGGCGAGAGTAGTATTGGGATGGGTGACCTCCTGGGAAGTCCCCGTACGACCCGGCTTAACTGTCGAGTTCACTCGTCAAAGGGAGGTTATGGCCACCAACAACCCGCCAGTGGGCTGGAGAGGGGTTGGGGTGCTTGGGCTGCAGCCCGGTAGCGTCGCCTCGACCGGAGCCGTGACATTGTCACGTTGGATCGGCTAGGAGCGTTACATAAAAAGTGCACTTTTATTGTAACATCCCCTTTGCCGTCCGTGGATCAACACCACTAGGCCTCCGGCGAACCGTTACCGGGCTGCAGCCCAAGCACCCCAACCCCTCTCCATCCACAGGCGGGTTGTTGGTGGCCACAGCCTCCCTTTGATGAGTCAAACTCGATAGTAAAGCACGCACCAAGGTGAAGAACTGGGTCTGATATACCCCTGCTCCAACAGTTCCTGCAACTGCACCTTGAGCTCAGCCAACTCTTTCGGTGCCATCCTAAACGGCGGTCGTGACACCAGCCTAGCCTCTGGCACCAACTCAATCGAGAAGTCTATCTCCCGTCGAGGAGGCGCTCCAGGAAGTTCATCCGGAAACACATCCTTGAACTCTGTCACTACAGGCACTTCCCCAAGTGATAACTTAGAGAGGCGAACCTCCAATAATGCCACAAGAGCTACTCCACCCTGGTTAACTGCCCGCATCAACTGCATGGCCAAAATTAGGGAACAATCCGCTCCATTAAGGCCCTCAAACTTAACTTCTGTCTGCCCTTCGCTTCTTAGGGTCACCACCTTGGACAGTAGGAAGCGATCCGCCAACCCGACGTGATGACAGGTATGAGGAAGTTTAAGTTTAACCTTGTGCTTCATACTTTTAGACAGTTATGTTTGATGTCTATGTTTTAGGCTTTGTGTTAGTTTTCGGATACCCCGCTAGGGTATTGTTTGACAGCTCAATTGGTGATGAGATGTGAAGGAACTCCATAGTTAAGCGTGCTCAGGCTGGAGTAGTACTGGGATGGGTGACCTCCTGGGAAGTCCCCGTAGCGCGGGCTTGATTATCGAGTTTACCTCAACAAAGGGAGGTAGTGGCCACCAACAACCCACCAGTGGGCTGGAGAGGGGTTGGGGTGCTTGGGCTGCATCCCGTTAACGGTCCGTCGGAGGCCTCGTGGTGTTGATCCACGGACGGCAAAGGGGACGTTACAATAAAAAGTGCACTTTTATTGTAACTCCCCTAGCCGATACAACGTGACAGTATCACGACTCCGCTCTAGGCGATGCTACCGGGTTGTAGCCCAAGCACCCCAACCCCTCTCCATCCACAGGCGGGTTGTTGGTGGCCACAACCTCCTTTTGATGAGCGAACTCGACAGTTAAGCTGAGCCGTACGGGGACTTCCCAGGAGGTCACCATCCCAGTACTACTCTCGCCCAAGCACGCTTAACGATGGAGTTCCTTCACTTCTCATCACCAGTTAAGCTGCAACTCAACTGGTGATGAGAAGTGAAGGAACTGCATAGTTAAGCGTGCTTGGGCGAGAGTAGTACTGGGATGGGTGACCTCCTGGGAAGTCCCCGTACGGCCGAGCGTAACTATCGAGTTCGCTCATCAAAGGGAGGTTGTGGTCACCAGCAACCCGCCTGTGGATGGAGAGGGGTTGGGGTGCTTGGGCTGCAGCCCGGTAGCGTCGCCTAGAGCGGAGCCGTGACACTGTCACGTTGTATCGGCTAGGGGCGTTACATAATCCACAATATTTTCTTCAGTCGATACTCTGCATATGCTCACATCTCCTTGATCGACAATCTCTTGAATAAGATGGAACCAACGAAGCATGTGTTTGGAGTGCTGGTGGAATTTAGGTTCCTTAGCTTGTGCAATTACACCTGTTGAAACCGAAAAACGATCTCTTGTGGAGTTCGCCCTTGGGGAAGGGGTGATCACGCGCCTACTTCACTCCTGCAAGCAAAATAACAAAGGAAAACAAAGACAAAAACCGACCCAAGGGCTCGGCGGGGAGGACCCACCACACACCCGGAAGACCTGAGAGCACTTTCCCTCCTTAGCCACAGGCCGAGCTAAGGCTACCTCAGAAAGCGCTAGGAGATCAAGGACCAAGTGAATCTAAGAAGCGTCCCTTCTGAGGTGCCCCTTGGGTCCTATTTATAGAATTCTGTAAACGGCCTGCAAATAGCCAACCTCCGCTGTTTTGAACAGCTATGTGCAGCCCAGCTTGGTCTGCCAATAGCGTAGCTCCGCTGTTCCAACAAGCTATTCGTACCCATGGGGAGGGCATCCTGGTATTTTCACCTCAGGGCTTCTACTGGGCCCCATCCCAGGGTTATGGAGGTCAGCTCGCCACTACTCTCTCTCCTCGCGAGAGGCGATCATGGTAAAGTTCGCCTGCTTTTTGCGGGAGGAGCGGGTCGAGTTCAGTCTTGCGGTCTTCCACAAATTGTTCTCCTTCCGCGCGAACCGGGACGGGACTGCCTACTTCTCCAGCGCCCACCTGAAGGTGCGGGAGGCCGTCAACAAGAGCCACAACTGGCTCAAGAAATTTATGTTCGTCAAGGGGGACTTCGGCAATGTCCCTTTCTCGCCGGTGCAGCTCAGCGAGGCGAGTGACCGGCCGCCTAGCCTAGGGGGCCATGAAGCCGACTTGTGGGGGTTCTTCGCTAGGAAGAACTTCGAGGTCACGTACTTGCGCCGCAACCTGGATAACCTCGCCTCAGTCCCGCCTGGGGGCTTTTAGCTACTCGCCATTACTCTGCTTCGTTGTTTTTGTACCCTTGATTCACCCTTTCTCTCCTTGGCAGGCGAGCGGGACGTTCCCCTTCACCCCCCCCCCTTATGAGAGTACCCGGGTCGTCTCCAGCGGCCTCGCCCGCGCTCAGGCTGCTGACGCTGTTCAACGTGACATCCCGGCGGTTCCCGCCAAGAAGCGGCCGGGCCGCGAACAGCCTACTCCTCCCCCGCCTAAGAAGGTGAAGACTACGGGGGAGGCATCCGTCGTGGTCCAAAGGAAAGGTAAGGCCCCGACGGATCAATCGGTTGAGGGTCTCGCCCACTTGACCGCCTCGACCAGCGAAACCCCTGGCGAGGCGGCGGGCACTTCCGGGCCACAGGAAGGGGCGCGAGCTGCCGCGAAGCCGGTGCCGAGGGGGCACCGCAATTTCGGCTATGTCGAGAAGTACCTAGACGAGCTCGGCGCCACGCTTCTGCTATGGGATAAGGAGTCAAATCGCGCGGTGATCTCGACCCTGCTGCCGAGCTGGCTGGAGCAGGACACCATCGGCGGGGAAGCCTACAACTTCTCATTTTCTCTTTACTCGCGAGAGGACGCTTCCATTTACGACAAGGAGGCGACGCGGGTGTTGGTGCACGAAAGTGCGTGGGCTCAACTCCGCGGCGTGGAGCTGGCCCACATGGTTGGGCGGCGCTGCACCCAGTTGGAGCGAAATGCCACCTCTCTTAAGAAGTTGGCGAACGAGAAGGAGGAGGCCCGCAAGCTCGCTCAGGGGGAGGAGGATCTCCAGAGGGAGCGGGCCTACGCGGCCGATGCGACCCTCGCTCAGTACTTGGGAGGGGTGGTACATCTCTCAACCCGCACTCACTTCTAGTTGTCGTTTCCTTTCTCGAATCCATCCTTTAATCATCGCCCTTTTCGCAGGACGCGGCGACGGCCAGCCGGATGGGCTCCGAGATCGCCACCCTTAGTCAGGACAAGCTGACGCTGGAGGCGCGGGTGCGTGAGCTGGAGGCTGTCGCAGCCCCCCTCCCCCTCCCCCCCAGCCAGCAGTAGCTGCCCACTGGAACACCATTCTGACTACGAGTTGGAGGTGTTGATGCAGAAGAACGTCGCTAGCGCCGCGAAGTATATGATGCAGATGTTGCGGTGTGCCGACCTCCTCAAGAGCGAGGGCATAGGACTCTCGGCGAGCGAGGTGGTGTCGGCGCTGTTCCTTCATGTGCCGGACCCTGGGGATTAGTCCACCAACGCCTCTAGGACTTCTCTCCCAGGATCTCGCGTCGCCCTCGCCCCTGCGACAGTTTTGGTTATATGTATATCTGTACATTCTTGGTTGTTTGAAATGTAAGTGCGAGCCGCGCCATGACTTTGCGATTATTATTTATTCCTGTTCTTATAAATGCTTCCTCGCTCGCCTTATATGCATATTTGCTATTATTGCGCGATGTAAATTCTTCCTTTCCGTACTCGCGGTCGTTCCTCTCATGTTATGTCGACGAGGTCGCACGCCTACCGGTGACTACTCGCTCGCCATGAGAGGCGAGCCGGCTCGTCGCTCGCCTGAGCCATCGGATTTCTTGCCCCCTTTTGGCCGTCATTTTGGGCGTTGGGCGACTACGTTAGACCCCCCCCCCCCTTTGGTTAACTTCGCGACTCCAGTTACTCATCATTGGGACATCTGGTTCCCCGACTTCTGACACTGATTTGCGCATCAAGACCTGCCCCGTTAGCTGGCGAGTAGCCGAGGTTTTTCCCTGATGAGGGACATACAACCCTGCCAGCTAGGTGAGAGCCCGTCAGCGGGATCTGCTGGGGGACCGGGGTTGATACCATCGAGTGACTTCCAGCCCTGCCAGCTAGGTGAGTTCCTGACAGCGGGATCTGCTCAAGATCTAAGGATGACACCGAGTGACTTCCAGCCATGTCAGCTAGGTGAGAGCCTAACAGCGGGATCTGCTCGGGGTCTGGGGTTGATACCATCGAGTGACTTCCAGCCCTGCCAGCTAGGTGAGAGCCTGACAGTGGGATCTGCTCGAGGTCTAAGGATGACATCAAGTGACTTTCAGCCCTGTCATCTAGGTGAGAGCCTGACAGCGGGATCTGCTCGGGGTCCGGGGTTGACACCATCGAGTGACTTCCAGCCCTGCCAGCTAGCTGAGAGCCTGACAGCAGGATCTGCTCGAGGTCTAAGGATGACACCGAGTGACTTCTAGCCCTGTCAGCTAGGTGAGAGCCTAACAGCGGGATCTGCTCGAGGTCCGGGGTTGACACCATCGAGTGACTTCCAGCCCTGCCAGCTAGGTGAGAGCCTGACAGCGGGATCTGCTCGAGGTCTAAGGATAACACCAAGTGACTTCCAGCCCTGTCAGCTAGGTGAGAGCCTGACAGCGGGATCTGCTTGGGGTCCGGGGTTGATACTATCGAGTGACTTCCAGCCCTGCCAGCTAGGTGAGAGCTTGATAGCGGGATCTGCTCGAGATCTAAGGATGACACCGAGTGACTTTCAGCCCTGTCAGCTAGGTGAGAGCCTGACAGCGGGATCTGCTCGGGGTCCGGGGTTGATACCATCGAGTGACTTCCAGCCCTGCCAGCTAAGCGAGAGCCTGACAGCGGGATCTGCTCGAGGTCTAAGGATGACACCGAGTGACTTCCAGCCCTGTCAGCTAGGTTAGAGCCTGACAGCGGGATCTGCTCGGAGTCCGGGTACATTTCGTCTTTTCATACAAACTATGACGACAGGAGTGGCATGTCAAGGACTCTCATTAAAAATCAAAGTGTCACTTACATATTTTAAGGAAAAAAGCGCTTCAAGTCGTCACCACTGTAAGTGAGACTTAGCGTCTCGCCCTCCACATTTTGGAGTCGATACCCTCCTGACCTCAGTGTTTCCTTTACAATGAATGGTCCCACCCAGCTAGGGTTGAGCTTCCCTACGATTGCCGACCTTCCCGCTGCATCCACTTTCTTTAGTACCAAGTCCCCTTCCGCAAACTGTTTGACTCTGACGTGTTTGTCAAAGTATTTGGCCATCCTCCTCTTCACCTCTTCCTGTCGGATGGCGGAAAGGTCACGCAGCTCCTCCACCATGTCAAGAGAGAGTCGTAGCTCTTCCTCGTTCTCTGTTTTCCACTCTTCCCGGCCTTCCCCTGCTGCGACAACTCGAGGCGTTTGAACTTCGAACTCCACGGGGAGCACTGCCTCGCACCCATGGGAGAGCTTGAAGGGGGTCTCTTCTGTAGCTGTGTTGTGGGTGGTCCTCAGGGCCCAGAGAACCGCGGGAAGCTGCTCCACCCAGCTCCCTTTCAGATTTTCCACTTTCTTCTTTAGGAGGTTGACAATGATCTTGTTCGTGGCATCCACCTTCTCGTTGCTCCTGGGGTGGTGGACCGAGGCGAACCTGAGGTCGATCCCAAGCTGCTCGCAGAAACTGGTAAACTCCGTGCTGGCGAACTGGGTCCCATTGTCTGTGACAATTGCCTGGGGCAACCCGTGGCGGCAGATGATCTCCCCCTAAATGAAATTCCGGATGACCTGGGAAGTCACCTTGGCCAGCGCCTTCACCTCCAACCACTTTGAGAAATAATCGATCATCACCAGTAGGAACCTTCTCTGCCCACTGGCCTGGGGGAACGGTCCGACCAAATCCATCCCCCAAATGGCAAAGGGCCAGGGGGCTGTGATACTTTTGAGTCGCCGAGCCGGCTGTAGCTGGAGGGGAGCAAACAGCTGGCATTTGTGGCATCTTCTTGCGAACTCCGTCGCATCGCGGCCCAGGGTGGGCCAGAAATACCCTTGCTTGACGATCCTTCCTTCCAGGGTTCGACTCCCGGAGTGACTCCCGCACTCCCCGGAGTGGACTTCCTCCAAGATTCTTTGCACTTCTCCCTCAGCCACGCAACGAGCCAACATTCCCGAAAGAGTCTTCCTGTACAGCTGCCCGTCCTGGAGGAGGTAGTACGCCGACTTGTACATGAGCTTCTTCTTATACACCCCCTCCGGATACTCTCCCGTGGAAAGGAAAGTTGTGACTGAGTACATCCACGAGGATCGCCGATCTATCTCCATGAGCTCTCCCACTTTGATGGAAGGGCGGAATAGGTTTGTGATGGTACCCCCACCCGAGGACCATGCTTCGCTAGCTGATCGACCTGCTCATTCTCCTCCCGGGGCACGTACTGGATGGAAAAAGTTTGGAATGTGTCGTTGACTCCCTTTACTTTGGCTAAGTATAGCCGCAGGGTAGGCTCTCTCGCCTCGAACTCACCGTTGATCTGGGAAGCTACACCATGGAGTCAATAAGGACCTCCATGTATAAAACCCCCAGCTCCTTGGCCAGGCGCAGCCCTGCTATCACGGCCTCATACTCGGCCTGATTGTTGGTGATGGGAAAGTGCACCACCACCATCTGCTCAATTCTAGTCCCCTGGGGGATCTCCAAGATCACCCTCACTCCTAGGGAATGCCTCCCCGAGGCGCCATCTACCTTCACCTTCCAAGGAGTCGGATGAGTGAGCTCTTCCTCCGCAACCTCAATCACATAATCGGCCAAGAAGTCGGCCATCGCTTGAGCTTTGATCGAGAGGCAGGGGACGAAGGAGACGTCGAATTCACTCAACTCCACCGACCACTTGGCCAGCCTGCCAGAATGCTCAACCCCCTCAAAGATGTTGCGGAGGGGATGGTCAGTCACTACTCGGATTGGGTGTGCCTGGAAGTAGGATTGTAGCCTTCGGGCTGAGACTATCAGGGCGAAGGCCAGCTTCTCCAAAATTGGATACTGGAGCTCGACCTTCCTCAGGACCCGACTCACGTAATATATAGGGAGCTGCTTCTTCCCCTCCTCACGAACTAGGACAGAGCTAAAGGCCTCCGCCCCGACCCCGAGATACAAAAACAGGTCTTCCCCCTCCTTTCGCCCTTGGAGCAACGGGGCTCGAGTCAACTACATCTTAATGGCCTGGAATGTCTCCTCGCACTCCTTGGTACATTCGAATTTTTGACCTCCCCTCAATGTTTTAAAGAAGGGGGAGCACTTCTGCCCAACCTGGGAGAGGAACCTACTTAGCCCTGTCAGCTTCCCTATCAGCCGCTGCACCTCCTTAGTATTTTGCGGCGACCCCAGCTCCATGATAGCCTTGACCTTATCAGGATACGGCTAGACCCCTGCAGGGGTGAGGAGGTGCCCCAAGAACTTCCCCCTGCTGTCCCCGAAGACACACTTCAGGGGGTTCAACCGCATCTTGTACCTGCGCAGGGTAGCAAAGGTCTCCTCTAGGTCCTGGATGTGAGAGTCCACATCCTGACTCTTGATCATGAGATCATCCACGTACACCTCCAGGTTCCTCCCCTTCTGTTATTTGAAGACCCTATCCATCATCTTCTGGTAGGTCTCCCCTGCGTTCTTCAGCCTGAAGGGCATCATTTTATAGCAGTAGCATCCATCCCCCATGATGAACGAGACATCTTTGATGTCCGAGGGGTGCATCCTGATTTGATGATAACCTGAAAATGCATCTAGAAAACTCATTACAGAAAAACCAACGGCTGAGTCAACCAGCGCGTCAATCCGAGGCAAGGGATAACAGTCCTTAGGACAAGATTTATTAAGCAAGGAGAAGTCGATACACATACGTCACCGACCGTCCCCCTTTTTAACCATGACTACATTGGAGACCCAGCTGGGGTATTGGATCTCGGACATGAAGCTAGCCTTGAGAAGCTTTGCCACCTCCTATCTGATGGGCTCTGTCATCTTGTCCGCGATGGACCTCTTCTTTTGTTGGACGGGGCGTGTTACCGGGTCCAAGTTGAGGCGGTGGCAAGCCACATCAGCGTCAACCGCCGACATCTCTGCGGCGCTCCATGCGAAGATGTCCACGTTCTTCTGGATGCACTCCAGCATCCTGCCCTGGGCCTCCGGGGTCATCCCTCCGCTGACGCGGACCTTCTTTACCCTGCCTTCTCGGGTGAGGACCTCCAGCTCCACCACCTCTTCTGCAGCCTCC
Organism: Platanthera guangdongensis; assembly: GCA_039583875.1. Classification (NCBI taxonomy): domain Eukaryota; kingdom Viridiplantae; phylum Streptophyta; class Magnoliopsida; order Asparagales; family Orchidaceae; genus Platanthera; species Platanthera guangdongensis. Next base: position 52,149,282 of record CM077157.1, on the reverse strand, counting down.
AGCCTAGACTGCTCTCCCCATTCTTCAACATCCCTCTCCTCTGGGATGTGGACCTCCGCCTCCACCTCTTCTTCCACGGCCATCGCCTCGGCCAACTCCTCCCGATCTCCTCCTGCCACCTCAACCTCGGTGCAACTCTTCCCTGCCAGCTCCTCCCTGCCACATTCCTGCTTCGCCTCCTCCATCCTCTGCTCCATCTCCTCGGCTCCCTCCTGCTAAGAGATGGAGTTCACGGCGGTGACGTAGCACTCTCGCGCCTCCTTGGGGTCTCCCCTGACCCTAACCTGAATCCCCTCGGCACTGAACTTCAAGAACTAATGGAACGATGAGGGGACGCAGCGGAAGGCACTGATGAGGGGCCTCCCGAAGATGGCACTATAGCTTTTGGTGGCGTCCACGATGACGAACCTGCAGTTCCTGGACTACCCCCCCAGGGTAATATGGAGGCCTACACCTCCTTCGACCTCCTTCCTCTCCCCCGAAAATCCAAACAAAATCCCATCCGAGGCCAACACCCTCTTTGCCTCCACCTTCATCGCGTCAAACATCTTCTTAAATACGACGTTGACGGAGCTTCCGTTGTCGATGAGGATCTGGGAGACAGTAAAATTTTTGATTGATGTCTGGATGACCAGCGCATCGCAAAAAGGATCCTCGTGATCCGCCATATCGCTCCTTGAGAAGGTGATTCTCTCTTCCGGGGTCGGGGTTTGGGATGTGGAGCCAATGCTCTGGCGATACATGGTGTGGAGGCTCGCCTTCCAGGAAGCCTCAACCCTCACCCCCCCCCCCCCCCCCCCCCCCCCCCCCCCCCCCGTGGATCACTCTGATCCCTCCTCTGGTCCCGACATCCACCCGGTCTTCGCAACGGTCCTCCTCCACCCGAGGCAGGACCTCCTCGATCCTCACTTCCTGACGCCCTTGTTGTTGTTGCTACTGCTCCCTGTTTCCCCTCATTTCGAGGAACTCCGGGCACGTGGCTGTGGCGTGCCCTTCCTCCTGATGGAAGTCGTAGTAGGGTAACTCCACCCTAACCTCTCTCCTCCTCCTGGCTACTCTCCTCCTCTCCCATATGGCTATGTCCATAGCCTCTTCTTGATCGGGGAGTCGAGGTCTCTAGGCCTGCCTCCCGCCTGGGGGGTGGAATTGATCTCCCCCCCGGTGGTGGTCCCTTCCTTGGTACCCTCTCTGTGGTCCCTGCCCTTGCCACTCGGGCCTCCAGCACAACCAACGGTCAGTCTCCTAACGCCCCCACCTGGTCTGCTGCTGCCCCTGGAGCTGCCTCTGCTCCCTCTGCCGGGGCTCGACTCTCCTCTCCTCCTGTCCCCTTCCTCCCCTTGACTCCTCTTCCTCAGTGGCCCACCTAGCCAGCTTCCGGGCGAACTCCGGATTTGACGCCTCCCGGTCAACTTCTCTCGTCGCCCTCTCCATCAGCTCCTCGCAGGAGAGGGGGGAATTCTCTTCAGCTCCATCCTAAAAAATACCTGATGCAGCCCTAGAGTGAAGGCCATCATCAGGCTATGGCCTGGCATCTCCTGGACCTGGGTGACCTCCTCCTGGAACCGGTCTACGTAGCTTACCAGCGTCTCATTCAATCCCTACTTGATGTGGAACAGGGACTCCGACTACTTCTTCCTCCTCTTCGAGGTAGTGAATCTCAGCATGAACCCCCGACGTAGGTCCTCGAAGCAGTAGATGGAGCTGGATGACAGCTGGTGAAACCACTCTCTCGCCTTCTCCTTGAGGGTGATGGAGAAGTGTCGGCACTTGAACCCATCCGACATCTGCTGAATCGAGACACCGTCCTCAAACCACTGGACGTGTTGGATCGGGTCTCCCTTCCCGGTGTAGTAGGACATCTCGGGTTCCCTGAACTCCTCTGGAACTAGAGCTGAAGAGACCAACTCGCTGAAGGGGCTGCCTCCCCCTACTGGGCGAGATGGAGCGTCTCGCAGGCTCAGCTCGTCGAGCCGACCTCTTCCTGCCGAGCCGGGGAAGAGCTCGCGCCCGGGGAGCTCGCACCACCGGCCCTCCTCGGCCACTTCCTTCCCAGCTCGCCTGTCGGGGGCGTCCTCGCCCAAAGAGGGGGCGACTGCGATCTGGATTGCCGGAGTCGAGCACTCGGCCCGCGTGCCGAGTGCGGACTTGACGAGACCCAGTACCTCATTCCTAAAATCTTCAAACATCCCCACCGTGGCCAGAGGTGGGGGGCGGCGAGTCCGTCCCGTCAGTTCCCTGTCATCCTGTCATCGAGCTCGCTAAAGCTTTTTTGTGTTGACCACGCTCCACGCTCACCGCACCAAAATGTTGAAATCGAAAAACGGTCTCTTGTGGAGTTCACCCTTGGGGAAGTGGTGATCGCGCGCCTACTTCGCTCCTGCAAGCAAAATAACAAAGGAAAACAAAGACAAGAACCGACCCAAGGGCTCGGCGGGGAGGACCCACCACACACCCAGAAGACCTGAGAGCACTTCCCCTCCTTAGCCACAGGCCGAGCTAAGGCTACCTCAGAAAGCGCTAGGAGATCAAGGACCAAGTGAATCTAAGAAGCGTCCCTTCTGACGTGCCCCTTGGGTCATATTTATAGAATTCTGTAAACGGCCTGCAAATAGCCAACCTCCGCTATTTTGAACAGCTATGTGCAGCCCAGCTTGGTCTGCCAATAGTGTAGCTCCGCTGTTCCAACAAGCTATTCGCACCCATGGGGAGGGCATCCTGGTAATTTCACCCCAGGGCTTCTACTGGGCCCACCCTGAGATATGGAGGTCAGCTCGCCACTACTCTCTCTCCCCGCGAGAGGCGGGTGCGACCTGGCTCCTGCGGCTCGCCTACTCTTCTTGGGCGAGCGCGAGCCGGGCCACCGCGACCCGCCAATCCTCTGCCGAGGAGGACCGGCGGCCAAGTCGCGTATAGGGGAGCAGGCTGGCGGCCAGGCTTCCAACTGTAACCGTGGGAGCCTCGGAGGAGGGCTCGTCAATCTGGACTCGTCGAACCCACCCTGTATACCAGTTCGATGAATGCTGACCGAAAAGCTCTGTTCGACGAATGACAACCCAAACTCTGCTCGACGAATTCTGAGCGAGCGAGAGGGGTGAAGGGGCCAACTCGCGTGGCTCGCCCTCCCGACCTGGGAGGGAGCGAGCTGGCCTTCTGCCGCCTGCCCCTTGCATGTTATTCTGGTGCGGGCCGGGCAGCCTGGTCCGCTCGCCTGGCTTGGCGGACCCGCTCGGCGAACACGGGGTTGTACAACACCATTATTGACACAGTAGAGAACTACATGATCAAAAATGCTAGGAACTACATCAATCTCGCCGATGAATTTCTTAATCCACGCAGCTTCTTTTGCCACATTTGTAGTGATGATATACTCGGTCTCAGTTGTAGAATCAGTAATAGTCTCTTGTTGGATACTTTTCCAGCTAACAGCTCCTCCATTCTGGTAAAACACAAACCCTAACCGAGACTTTTAGTCGTCCCTATCAGTTTGGAAGCTAGCCTTCGTGTAACCCTTTACAACGAGCTCTTCCTCTCCACTATATACCAAGAATACATCATTTGTCCTTCTCAAGTTCTTTAGGATATTCTTGACGACGATCCAGTGACCATCACCAGGATCAGACTGATATCTGCTAGTCATGCTCAAAGCATAAGTGACATCAGGGCGAATTCATAACATTGCATACATGATTGATCCAATTGTCGAAGCATATGGAATCAACTTCATGCGATCCTTATCTTCAAAAGATTTCGGACACTGGTCCTTAGAGAGACTCACATCATGAGATATGGGTAAGAATCCTTTCTTGGACTAAAGCATGTTGAACGATTTCAACACCTTTTCAATGTATGTACTTTGGGTCAAACTCTGCAACTTCTTCGACCTATCTCTATAGATCTTAATACCAAGTATATAAGTCGCTTCGCCCAAGTCTTTCATAGAAAAGCAGTCCCCTAGGTTGTTCTTAACAACTTGTAGGGTTGGAATATCATTCCTGATTAGTAGTATGTTATCTACATACAATATCAGGAAGACGACAATGCTCTCACTAATTCTCTTATAAACATAAGGCTCATCTTTGTTCTTGATAAAACCAAACTCTTTTATTTTTTTCATCAAAACATAGATTCCAACTTCGAGAAGCTTGTTTTAAACCATAAATGGATCTCTGTATCTTGCATATTTTAGTGGCTTCACCTGAAGATACAAAACCCTCGGGTTGTGTCATATACACTTCCTCAAGGAGGTTTTCATTTAGTAAAAATCATTTTAACATCCGTCTACAAGATCTCATAGTCATAATACACAGCAATAACAAACAGAATTCTGATGTACTTTGTAATACCACAAAATGGAAACAGAACTTTCGATAGCACTCAACGCCTTCAACAAAGCGTTGAGTAGACTCAACGCACTCGACACTTTCGACGAATCGTCGAGTGAGCTGTCGGAGTGGCAATAGTGCGTATCGTCGGGAGATACTGCCACGTATGGTTGGACACGTGTTGGATGGCCGGAAGGCTGCCGATGAGAGGTGGTTGACTGGGGTCAAAGCGGCTATCGATGATATCGCCCATGTGATAACAGATATTGCCAGGCGATAACATTAATTTTGACTATTTAGCTGAAATCATGGTCTTTGCTTCCTTTTGATGTGAGGGTCCTATGTCTGGGATTAATCCCGAGACCACTTAAACAGAGAAGAGGTGGAGAGAAGATTCATTTTTCTTCTCTCTCTCCTCCCTTTCATCAAGTCCTTAAGAGAAAAGAGTTAAGGAAGAAGGCAGAGGCAGAGGCTGAGTTTGAAAGGCTTGGTGAAGGAGATCCAGTGAACAGAATCAAAATCCGAGGCTAGATCCGCGAAGATAAAAGAGAGGTGCTCCTTTCCAACCAGATAGAAAGCTTCGCCATGGCTTCGAAACGGATTACAAGGGTAGCGATTTTTTCCTTGGATAAGTGAAGTCCTCAATTTGCATATGTGCATGCAACCCCTCTACCTGATGTGTTGATGTGCTAGTGGAGCCCTTATTATAACTAATGTTATTGCTGCTGTCATTTCAATTATATTATGTTGTCCTTCCTTTATTATTGCTCCTAGCATAAAAATATGAAATGTTGTACTAACTCTCTCTTGCATCGGCTATTGTTGGATGGGTGTGTGCTCGTCCCCAAGATATGGAACCGGGGACAAGATTTTTTTTCACTTAGTCTTGTGACTAACATTTATTTAAATAACCATTCACAGGAAATGGAGCACCGTAGTGACCCCCTGTCGCAGGAGAATGCGCTATCAGTTAGGACTACTCGAACAGAAGCACCACTGACGTCTTCAGAGTTTTGAGACGTGAGTAACAGCGAGCAAGATATGGAGAGAGAGTAAGGAGTTATATGTAGAACTTGTACAGCCTGAAGGCTTATATAAGAACTTAGGCTATGACCCTAGTACTCATGTAAATATATATGATGTTACATATATTTGATAGTGTTTTCTTGTTAATGCTTCCGCAAATCTCTGATGTGTTGTGAATGTTGTGATTCTAGCCGAGCAAGGCGGTCAACTAGTGCTTAGATAGGGTGGATCGTTACCCCTAAGGAGCGCTAGGTGGACATCTTGGGCAAGTAGTACACCCTTCAGCCCGACCCGGGCAAAGGTTGGTGGGTACTACAAATGGATCAGAGCCATCACGATTCATCCTTGTGGAGCAGTCTTAGGATCCCTCGGTCCCTCGCTTCGTTCCTTGGTTCGGGACAAACCTCGCAGCGGAAGCCTGGTGGACCCTAGTGTAGAGGCTTAGGGATTCTAGACTATACGATAGTATGCCCGTACACCGTTGTTTCCGCTTCATCGGTCATTTTTTTTTTTGCAAATTTTCCCTACTTTTGCAAAGTAATGACACTCTTTTTTGTTACTTCTCCATATACCATAGTACAGTAGCGGGGGGTCCTCTTCTAGAGGATATGTTCCCACCACCCCACCTCGAGATCCAGTCGCCCCCGCGGATGTTTCGTTTGCCGATACTAACTTGGGGCAGACATTGACAACCATCCTGGTCACCTTCCGGACAGCCTTGGCACAGCCACCACGAGAGATGATGGAACCTACCAATTTGCTAACGACTTTCCGAGGACTGAAGCCTCCCACTTTTAGAGACACAGAGACGGCCATGCAGGCATAGGAGTGGGTGGAGCGTGTGGAGCAGCTACTAATAGGCATGATGTGCTCAACAGTAGCTGCAGTCTCACTGGTAATGACCTTGTTAGAGGGATAAACTAGGGACTGGTGGAGAGCGGCCAGCCGCTCGACATTTAGAGGACGTCTGTTGAGCGCTATCCTATAGGGAAAATTCTTGGAGGCTCTGCTGGAGTTCTCGGAGGCTCTGCTGGAGTTTCCTGCACATCCGACAGGGTGACCGGACGGTGTAAGAATACAAGAGAGAGGGTTCATACACCTGGCATGCTTTGTCGGGAACTTGGCTGCCTCCGACAGGGATAGAGCTTCTCGTTTCTACCAAGGCCTACGAGATGACCTGAGGCAGGCCCTGATTATGATCTCTCAGTCTACCTTCCACACCATAGCTACTCACGCAGCGACGCTAGAGTTAGACCAGTGGATGGTAGCTCATCAGCACAGAGGATAGGTTGAGGTACCTAGAGGTCAGAAACGAGATAGAGGAGTTGCTACCCACCGACAGGATAAAGAGTGCAGGCAGAGACATCGCAGACAACCTTATAGGCGCCCACCAGCACCCCCAGTACCCCCAGCACCGCAGCAGGACGTCAGACCAGCTCCAGCACCACAGCTCGCGCCAGTAGTCCGACGTGACATTCCCTTTGCAGGGAACTGCTTCTTGTGTCAGCAGCCAGGGCATATGAGGGCCTTCTGCCGACAGGCAGCAGGAAGGCCAGGACTAGTAGCTGTGCAGGGTGGGCAACCAGCACGGGGACAGGGCCAGAGAGGTCGCAGAGGCAGAGCTGGCAGGAGAGGCCAATAGGGTCGAGCAGCGCCCTTGGAGGCATATGCACGAGATCTACAGCACGGACTAGCCCCCAATGTAGTGATAGATATATATGTTAGACGATAAACATATATCAGATGTTGCTACTTATACTATACTGGATATATATATGTATACGTACATCTTGTATATTAATATATGATATATATACTCCCTATATTGTCAGGAATTTTGTTGGTAGGAGGACACCCCGACAAGACCCTCTTTGACACTGGAGCGACACACTCCTTTGTATCCCCCGATTTTATTGTGACTAAGGAGAGTGTTGTTCGCTCGTCCGGACTGTCTATACGAATCCGTCTACCGGATGGATCAAACATGACGTCAACGGAGAAATGCTCATTCCAGATTGTACCATGGGACGTGGAATTTGAGGTCTATACGACAATCTTGGCAATAACCGAATTTGATATTATACTGGGAATGGACTGACTAGCCGAGTACAAGGCACAAATAAATTGTTCAACGCGAGAGGTCCGACTACAGAACCCAAATAGTCAGGACGTTACGTTAATAGGTGTACCCTCTATCTCTCATATTGTTTTGACTTCTGTGAGATCAGTCCGACAGAACGATGAGGTGTACCTTATTTACTTCAAAATGGATGGCAAAACTCAAGTGCTCGCCAAGGTCCCAGTAGTATGCGACTTCTCGGACATTTTCCCTGAGTCCCTCCCATGATTGCCACCACAGCGAGAAGTTGACTTTCAGATAGAGCTCGTGACCGGAGCTCGACCAGTGTCCCGAGAACCCTACCGGATGGCCATATTTATATATCGTAAAATACCAGTGAGACTTTCAAAGCATAAGTTGACTTCCCGGATATTTTCCCTGAGTCCCTCTCATATTTATTTGTGTCATATTAATTGTGTCATATTTATATATCGTAAAATAATACTGAACGGGAAAATCTATTTTCTAAATAATAGATTTATCCGAGCACTTTTCAATAGGCTTTCCGGGGCTGAAAATGGACAACCGGATCAATAAATATGGCTATATTTATTGTTATATATTTATTGTGCTATATTTATTATGTCATATTTATCGAGTCATATTTATTGATCCATATTTTTTAAGTCATATTTATTGTGACATAATTATTGAGCCATGTATCTTGTGGCATTTTCATTAAAATATAATTAATAAGTCATATTTATTGAGTCATGTTTATTACGCCAAATTTAATGAGATATATTTATTGCGTCATATTTATTATGTAGTATTTATTGTAACATTTTTATTGAGTGTTGCATGAGCCCGAACGGGTAAACATAATTGTCATTGGATAAATCATTTAGAGATATATTTATTGGGCTATATTTATTATGACATATTTATTTTCTCATAATTATTACGTCACATTTATTGTGTCATATTTATTGAGTGTCAAACAAGCCCAAATAGGTAATCATGTTCACCAATAGATAAATCATTTCGAGCACTTTTAAATGAGCCTTTCCGGTCTGAAAATAGACAACCAGAACAAAAATTATGGTCATATTTATTGAGTCATATTTAATGCATCATATTTATGTGTCCTTATTTATTGAGCCATATTTATTGAGCTATATTTATTTGTGGTATATTTATTACGTCATATCTATATAGCGTTAAACGAGCTCGAACGGGTAAACCTGTTTGCCAAGGATAGATTTATCCGAGCTTTTTTCAAATGTCTTTTTCTGAATGAAAATGGAGAGGTAGATCAAAAATTATGGTTTTATTTATTGTGCTATATTTATTGCGCCATATTTATAGAGTCTTTCCTAGATCACTTCGTGATCATCTTCATTGACGATATTTTGATCTACTCAAGAACCAAGGCAGACCATACTAGACACCTGCATATGGTGTTATTGAAACTTCGAGAGCACTCCCTCTTCGCCAAATTCAGTAACTGTGAGTTCTAGTTAGAAGAAGTCGGATTCCTGGGCCACACAATAAACAAGAAAGGGGTAGCAGTGGATCAGGCCAAGATCCATGCAATGCAAAACTAGCCACCACTCAGAACAGCGGCAGATATCTGAAGCTTCCTTGGTCTTGTCGGGTATTACATGAAGTTCGTAGAAGGTTTCTCCAAGATTGCATTACCCCTCACCGCCCTTACCAGGAAGGATGTTACTTTCCGATGGACACCAGAATGCGAGACTGCGTTTGTCAAGTTGAAGAAGCGGCTGACTCTGCACCAGTCCTTATGATCCCCGCAGGGACCGAAGGATTCTAAATCTACACTGATGCCTCCTTGAAGGGATTAAGAGTTGTTGTGATGCAGCACGACAAGGTGGTGGCCTATGCATCTCGCCAATTAAAGCCGCATGAGTTGAACTATGCGGCTCATGATCTAGAATTAGGCGATATCGTCTTTGCCCTTAAAATCTGAAGGTATTATTTGTACAGGGTAAGGTGCGAGATATTCTCCGGCCACAAGAGCCTCAAATACATCTTCACTCAGAAAGAGCTGAACCTCCGACAGCGTCGATGGTTAGAATTTCGGTGCGATTATGACTTTGCTCACTAATATCACCCCGAGAAGTCTAATAGAGTTGTCGATGCTTTAAGCCACCAGCCTTCGGTAGCTGGGAGTTGGATGGAGCAAATCCCTAAAAGGTTGTTTCAGTCTTTGATAGACTTGGAAATTGCCCTGGTCGCCCGAAGAGATCCTGAGGAATACCATGCCCAGCTGTATTGGATGGAGATCCAATGCGACATCCAGAATCGGATACAAGAGGACCAAAAGATTGATCCAAAGGTAGTTCCGATCATCCGATCTATACAAGGTAAGGCACAAAAGGATTATAATCTGCATGATGGAATCCTGTAATTCAAGCATTGCATATTTGTCCCCTCTATCGAAGGAATTCGTGAAGAGATTCTGCAAGAAGTGCACCAGTCGAGGTATTTCATCCACCCTGGTGTGCTTAAAATGTATGTTGATCTGCGCATGACCATTTACTGGCCTGGAATGAAGAGAGACATCACCAACTTTATGGCACAGTGCCAGACCTGGCAAAGGGTTAAAACTGAATGTCGCAGCCCAGGAGGCCTGATGCAGCCCCTGCCGATACCTGAATGAAAATTTGAGGACATTTCCATGGACTTTGTCCACAGCTTACCTCGATCCCGTGCTGGAAATGACTCCATATGGGTTGTTGTGGATCAAATTACCAAGGTAGCGCGGTTCATTCCAAACCGACAGGGAGACGAAGTTGATATTCTGACGAGGTTGTTCTTGGAGCAAGTAGTCCGATTCCACGGAGCACCAAAGTCTATTGTGTCGGATTGTGATGGGCGATTCACATCCAAGGAATGGAGACGGGTGCAGGCATACTTGGGGACCAAGTTGCCCTTTAGCACTGCCTTCCACCCTCAGACAGATGGACAAATAGAAAGTACAAATCAGACGATGAAGAATCTACTTCGACTTTGCATAGTGGAGCACAACGAACCGTGGGAGCATCTGTTGTCCTTATTCGAATTTTCTTACAATAATAGCTATCAAGCCAGCATTAAGATGGCTCCATACGAGGTATTGTATGAGAGACGTTGTCGAACCCTGTTGACTTGGGCTCAGGAAGAGGACCCAGAAGACTTTGGAGTTGCTTATATTGAAAACACTACAACAGCGATACGGCTAATCCAGGAACGGATGAGGGAAGGGCAGAGCCGGCAGGACAAGTATTATGATGCGCAGCACCGACCGGTGGAGTTCAGCATGGGGAAATGGTGTTTCTAAAAATTAAACCCATGCATGGTGTATCCCAGTTGAGAAAGAAGAAGAAGCTAGATCCCTGCTATTTGGGCCCCTATCAGGTGATAGAGCGTGTAGGACATGTTGCCTATCGATTAGCCCTGCCCCCAGAATTGGGAAATCTTCATGATGAATTTTATGTCTCTTCCTTGAGACAAGTCCTCCAGCAACCAAAACAACATCTTGCTACACCGCCAGTACAGCTGCAGTCAGATAGATCCGTCTCGCTCGAACCATTCAGAATAATGGATCACAAGGTGAAAACCTTGCGTAACAAGACCATTCCGATGGTCAGGATATTGTGGTCAAACTGCGGACGAGATGAGTTTACATGGGAACCTGAAGCACTCGTCCGAGAAAAGCACCCCGAGCTCTTTCCCTGGGTATGTTACTTTTTCCCCACTACTTCGAGCAAATTTTTGGGGACGAAAATCCTTTTATTTTTATTGGATTGTAACATCCCGACTTCTATTGGGCCACCAGAACCCTAGTGGGTCCAATAAAAGTGACCTGAACCCCTACCTACGACCTGGTATGAGGTAACCCTAAGTGGGAAATGGAGCTAGAGAACTCTGATTTGAGTCCTGTCAGTTCCTGTGGCCTCGTATAGTTAATACGAACGCATCAGAACTCGTTCCGTTGGACCCCGAGGTCATATGGTGGATATGACCATTCACTCGTAAAACGTCGCGAAGACAAGATTTTAAACATCGGTCTGGAGAACTCCGATTTGAGCTTTGTCAGTTCCTGTGGCCTCGTATAGTCAATACGAGCACGTCGGAACTCGTTGCGTCGCAATCCGAGGTCTAACGACGAATATAGACATTTTGACCGTTTTAGTGCGTCGCGACACGTAGATTTTGGACTTTTATCAAACAAACACTGATTAGACCCCGGTCAGTGGCATTGGACTCGTATGATTGGTACAAAGTTAACAGAAGTTATCTCGGTCAATTTTAACGTGCTCGTGGTCAAATCAAGCATAATCGTGCACCGAAAAGCGTGCGCACACCAATTGTGAGACGACACCCCAACTTTGACCCGACCCCGATTACCTGGACCCCATTTCACTTTGATCAGCATTGGGGACCCCCCAAAGTTGACTTTGGTCAAACCCTCCCTTTTCCATTTGTTTTTGAAATTTCCCCTAAAGAAGAAGCCCCCCCCCCCCCCCCCACTTCATGGCTAGCTAGGGCCTTGCCCCCCTCACCCATATTGGGCCCCCCAACCAGCAAGCCCATCATTGGGGCAAGTGGAGGCCCACCAACTCAACCCCACCCCACTCCCCTCTCCTTCTCTCTTTTTCTAAAACCCAAGCCCACTAGGTCCCCCCCCCTGATGCTGCCATATGCAGTACTAGCCTCTCAAGATGGCGCCACCTAGCCAGGAGGAAGAGGGGAAGCACCCTCCTCTTGATTTAGTCCCACACCGTGGAGAGGAGGGATGGCCATCCCTCCCCTGGCTATAAAAGGACCCCCACCCACTGCTATACCCTCACACAAGCTCACTCGAGCACACCCTTCCCTCCCCACCCCCGCCCTGTCGGAGCCCAGGTCGCCGGAAAAAGGCAAACTCGAGCCCACATCCTCCACCACCTTGCATCGCTGACCAAGCCGACCCGTCCCGAGCTCACCCTACACAGGTGGATACTCTTCCCCTCCCTCTTCCCTATCCCCCTAACATGCTGCATGTACCTCCCAGCGGCCGGAGCGATACCGGCGCCACCCGAGCCAAGCTCTAGGTCGGTGGTGGCTATGAGCAGAGAGTCGTCCCCTAGTCTTGGTGATGGGGCTGGGAGAGTGTTAGGTCACCGAGAATGGAGATTCCCGGTGGCGGAGGACGGTGGTGTGCCGGAAAACGTCGCTCTGGCGGCACCTAAAACAAAGAAAGTCTCTGTATTTTTTCCTACGGCGGTGGCCGGCGACGCTAGGACGTCGGGCCACCGCCGGTGAGGAGCTCGACCCCTAGCGCGCCGGCCGGAGGTGGTGTAGTGGTCGAGCAGTCACCCGAGAGGCAGGGTGGCACGGTGTTGCTGGGAGCAGAACCACCGCCACCCCACCGCTCTCGGGAGGTTAACTACGGCAGTGGTCGGCGGCGCCGGGCCACCGGAACACCACACATGAGGGCGCCGGCCCCCGGCGAGTCGATTGGGGGTGGCGCCGGTGGCTGGCAGCGGTCGGCCGGTGGTGGTGGAGGCCGCCACCCTCCACACCACCGGGAGGTGCAGCCACCGTCGGATCTCCACTCTCCGGCAGTGGCCGGCGGCGCCGGGCCACCGGACCACCACACATGAGGGCGCCGGCCCCCGACGAGTCGATTGGGGGCGGTGCCGGTGGTGGTGGAGGCCGCCACCCCCCACACCACCGGGAGGCGCAGCCACCGTCGGATCTCCACTTTGAGATCGGACGGCCCAGAATTTCTGGATTCCCGCCCCCCCCCCCCCCCCCCCCCCCCCCCCCCCCCCCCCGCCCGCCTCAGCATCAGCGCCCCCCACAACGGATTCGTGCCCGATCAACTGTGGGGACATAATAAGGATTGGCGCGATCTGGCTCAATCTCAGCCGCAGGATCGGGTTCAATCTGCCTATCTGCAGATCCCTTTTATTAACAGAAACTTGATAAATTTCTACAGAATAGCCTAGGCCTCTAGGAGAAATGTGGCCAACATAAAAAGTGCTCGCCTCAATGAGGGCTTCCTCCACAAAAATTTTGTGAATTTTTGAAAATGATTTGGTATTTTTTAAATCCTAAATAAATTTTATTTGTCCAAAATAAAAGCCCAAAATGGCTCGGAAAATTATGAAAATTTTTCTAGGCTTATTGTATACCCCATTAGAGGTTGTATTAAAATTTGAGGGCATGATGATAAGAATTGATATTTTCCCAATTTCTGGGATCGTAGAGTTGCACTCAGAATTTATTTCACTCATTTTCCTCGGAAATAAAAATTGGAGCGCGCGACCACCCTCCCTAAATTCGAATATTAAATTCAAATTACCTTATCGTCGAGAGTGGCCGAGGCGAGAGGCCAAACTCTGAGCAGTTCGAGATTTCGTGAAACCGCTGAGCGCCTCGACCCTCGGGTAGCTTGGGCAGACTCGGAAAGTAGAGTACGAGTCGCGAGTTGCTACTTATTCTCGACGATTAATAAAAGGGTAACTTCTAAAAAGCTTTTGGTCCGATTAAGCCGTAAACTAAAAAGGCGCAACCAAATTATCGGATCTTAATAATAAGTGTAACCCAAGGAAACTTGAAAACTGAGAAGGAACTAAATACACCTCCTGAGAACGGAGAAGTAATTGTGAATGTCTCCTGAGAACGGAGAAGGAACTGAAAATACCTCCTGATAACGGAGATGGAACTGAAGCCTCCTAAATGAACTACTAATCATTTTTTTTATGATTATTCTAGTCTTGCACTATTCCAGTTCCTTTATTTATTTCAATTCAGTACTTTCAATTTAGTTCTACTCCAGTCCCGTACTGGTCAAGTTCAATTTAGTACTTTCAATTTAGTTCTACTTCAGTCCCGTACTGGTCAAGTTTAATTCAGTACTTTCAATTTAGTTCTACTCCAGTCCCGTTCTGGTCAAGTTTAATTCAGTACTTTCAATTCAGTTCTACTCCAGTGCCGTACTGGTCAAGTTCAATTCAGTACTTTCATTTCAGTTCCACTCCATTCCCGTACTAGTCAAGTTCAATTCAGTACTTTTGTTTCAGTACTACTCCAGTTTCGTACTTGTCACATTTCATTCCAGCATTCTAATTATGCAGCTTATATTATCAGCAGCTTTAATTACCACATTTTCTTAACTACAATTTACTATTATAAGCACGGGTCTTACTCTGACGAGCATTCATCTGTTAAGGTCGAGCCTTAGTTGGGGATAACCGGAGTTGACGTGTTCCTTTAGGTTTACCCCAAATAAAGTGCTCTCATGCTCCTTGTCGAAAGTTGAGCTGAGTGTTACTGCCCGAAGATTGAAGCATAGTAGGGCAGACTGCCAAAGACATAATGCGTGCTAGAAAAATTGACTGTTTGATTGCCTGTAAATTGCTTGCGGTGAACTGTGTCAGGTCAGTCCTTTTCGTAGACCGTTTGTACCGGTGCGGGAAGGTCGACGACTCAAGGTGACAGAGAGATGGGTTTCACGGGTGACCGCCGTTATGTTTCCCCCGTTGGGTTTTCCTCTGTTGGTTGGCCAAAATATTATATCGTCGGATGTCGCTCACATCTAATAGTACACAGAGTTGTACGTTGGGGCCTGGGGCTGTGCAGTACGACCACCCCTAGAAGTGGCAGGACTGGTCACTGTCACCGACAACCACATCGATGAGACCCACGGGGCTCGCTACCCTGCTGGAACAGAAGCGGTCCATACTATGTCGACATAGGATATGTGTGCATGGCTGTGAATGCTTGAGATAGGATACAAGTTGTTAATATCTGATGTGTTGAAAACGATTGTTGTTAGCATTTCAGTTATATTATGATGTCCTTCCTTTATTATTGCTCCTAACTTAAAAATATGAAATGTTGTACTAACTCTCTCTTGCTTCGGCTATTGTTGGGTGGGTGTGTGCTCGTCCCCAAGATATGGATCGGAGAGGAGATTTGTTTCCACTTAGTCTTGTGACTAACAGTTATTTAAATAACCATTCACGGGAAACGGAGCACCGTAGTGACCCCCTACCGCAGGAGAATGCGCCAGCAGTTAGGAATACTCAAGCAGAAGCACCACAGACTTCTTTAGAGTATTGAGACGTGAGTACCAGCGAGCAGGATAGGGAGAGAGAGTGAGGAGTAATATGTAGAACTTGTACAACCTGTGAGTGTTTTCCTGTTAATGCTTCAGCAAATCTCTGATGTGTTGTGAATGTTGTGATTCTAGCCGAGCAAGGCGGTCAACTAATGCTTAGATAGGGTGGATCGTTACCCCTAAGGAGCACTGGGTGGACATCTTGGGCAAGTAGTACACACTCTAGCCCGACCCTGGCAAAGGTTGGGGGGGTACTACAATACCTCTCTTCATCTTCTGCAGACCTTCAATATAAGAAGGACAATTCCTCCTCCAATGACCGACATTGCCACAGTGATGACATTTCCCTTCCTTCGCCATGCCCTTCTTCTTTAGTGTTGAAGACTTGGTGTCAAAAGATGACTTATGTGTAATCTTAATCTTCTTGAACCCCTTGGCCTTGGCCTTGCCTTTATACACCATCAGTATGGGACTAACAGGCTTGACCTTCTTCATATTGATCTCGACAGTTCTTAACATGTCTAGGAGCTCGGACAGTGTCTTGTCTATCTCTTTCATGTTTTAGTTCAAGAGAAACAGCTCATAACTGTCTGAAAACGATTGCATGATCAGATCAGTAGCCAACTCTTGGACTAAGGGAAAGCCTAGTATTTTAAGGCTCTATATATACCCAATCATCTTGAGTACGTGATTCCCTACTATGTCTCAAGCTCCCATCTTGCACTGAAATAATGTCTTGGTGACGTCAATCCTCTCTTGTCGAGCTTGCACTTGAAACATTTTCTTAAGGTGCTCGTCAATCTCTCTACAACTCATGTTCTCATATTGCTTCTAAAGCTCAGAGTTCATGGTAGCAAACATGAGGCATTTGACATCTAAGGAGTTGTCACCACACTTCTTATAAGCATCTTTATCTGCCCGAGGGGCAGTGGCGGTTGGCTCAGCAGGGGGATCTACTTCCAAGACATAAAGCTTACGCTCTTGCCTGAGAACAATTCTCAGGTTCCTATACCAGTCCAAATAATTACTCCCGCTCAGTTTGTCCTTCTTAAGGATAGCTCTGAGGGACAAGGTGGAGTAAGATCCACTTGCCATAAAAATTTTGTAAGGAATTTATACAAAGAAAAACTTAGTACTATCTTTCAAAATACATCTTTATTTTAATATGTACATTAATTAAATACTCCCACTATTTTAATCAAATTGATCACCCTCAAAATCAATTCAGAGCGTTTATGCGAGCTTCTTTTTAGTGGACAAGATCTGTATTTTCACCAACACCATGAGTCAGTTTTGGCTTTTCTCTCATAATATGGTTATTTAGATAGGCAACGCTTTCCAATTGCATCATCATGCAACTCTTGTATGGTTGGTGAGTATCATTTTACCCGCATCCATCAAATGGTGCATGTCAACCCTATGTTTTTGGGCACTCAACCTTTGAGGTCACCCAATTAAGTTGGACCCAATGTCGACCATGGGATATCACAATTATCCGCTCACACCCTTACCAAGATAGATTAATGCACCTTGCTTTGACAAGCTCACACTTCATCAATCTAGGTAGGAAGAGTATCATCCATCTTGGATAAAGAATTTTATAATAATCGATTAACATTTAATCATGATTAAAAATTAACTATTGTGCACATTCACAAAATTACAACAAAATCGCATGCGCCCCTAGCGAGGTCTTAGGGACGGAGCCCCTACCGAGGTCCAAGTGGTAGCGTCCCTGGCGGTGGTCTCGCTGTTGGAATAGTTCTAAATCTGGACATCAACATTTAATGTTTTAGGAATAAATCTTAGAACAGTTCTAAATCTCTGAATTTACACGCACAGGATCACGAACATAGCTTTGATACCACGGTTGGGTTTTCTACATTTGAGAGGAACATCACATCATATGTGTGCAGCGGAATAAACTTACAAGAACAACCCAAAAGAGTAGAGGATCTTGTGATCTGCATGAATCAAGAAATAAGAGAATTCAACAAGACTTTGTACCTGAGAGGGATTGAATCTTTACTCAACAAAGATGCTTCAGGAGCAGATCTGAGCATTTAAAACACTTCTAAATCTCCAGATCTGCATGCATTAAATCCAGCAAACTTCTAAAACAATGATCATCACAAGAACCTCCTTCTAATACCACTATTGGGTTAATCTATACAACACATCATATGTGTGCAGCGGAATAAGGTTCAAGAAAACCCTAAAGAAAAACTTTGATCTTGCGATGAACATTAATCAAAAAGTAATTACAACATTAGATAGGAGTAAATCTGAGCGGGATTGAGTCGACACTCAATCAAGATGCTCCAAAACAGTCTTAGGCCTGCAGGTGAGTTCACGCAAAATTGGATTTACGGCTCTACAGGAATCCACACGAACAGGGAGAACAACGACACCTTGTCAAACAAGATCCAGGATGGAGAATGTAAAGCCCTCTGCGTCTGCACAAACTGCTAGGTCTGCACCAGGAGAGGCGGCGGTGGCGGGCGCTAAAATCGGGGCTTACGAGAGCGACGAGATCAGTACTTCGGGAAACACTTTCCATTGAAAAACTTCCTGATCTGTAAGTATCGGGGCTCTCTTTTTCAAAAACCCTAAGACAACTGCTATTTATACCCACGAGTACAAGCATGCTTGAACTGCCCCTATCCGCGGACCCAGAACAAATGGAATTAACTCGACGAATCATTAGCTGAGATGTCTCGACGAATCAGCAGTATTGACTAGACGAATCATTAGTTGAGATGTATCGACGAATCATTGAGATGTCTCGACGAATCCGCTGAATTGACTTGACAAATCATTAGCTGAGATGTTTCGACGAATCATTGAGATGTCTCGACGAATCAACTGAGTTGTCTCGACGAATTTCAATAAGTCAAGTGTTTGATCTTTCACTCATATCACATATGAGTAAGACAAACACAATTCATTCCTCCAACTTCTCCAGACGCTCTTATGTGCGACCTTATAGGCTCATATCGCATTGGTAGCGAGACTACTTGTTTGACAACTTCTAAATCACCATGGTAACACCAACATGTTCACGAGGGTGACGTGTGACATTTTCAAGGTCCCTTTATGTTGCGCGTGTCGTGCACATGTGCGCCTTCGACTTGGAAATCTTTAGGGGGAACCCTATCAAATGCCCCAAAATTTTCACGTGTCGTGATCCGTGAAACGACACACCCGAAATTTTTTAACCTTGATTATTTCAACTTGGGGTCATGGAATTTGAATCATTACTTTGTGCGTGCGCCACAAATTACTTCTTAGTTTAGCTTATTGCATGTTTTTTTTACAATTGGTGCCACTGTTGTCCTATCCCTCATACATTCATTTCTAATTTTATTCAGTCTCATGTGTCCACACATCCACCTAAGCATTCTCTTCTCTGCAATTCCCATTTTTTGCACATGTAGACAATTCACCGCACAACACTCAGAGCTGTAGAGTATCGTTGATCTAATTGCAGTACGATAAAACTTGCATAATTGGGGTCCAATTCACTCCACATCAATCAAATAAAGAAAGACGACTACAATTGTGATAGAAATAAAATTTTCATCTATATTTCTAAACGAAAAGGTAACCTTTTCAATGCAGGTCATTACAAAGGATAAAAATTGAATATCACAACATAATTTGATATATTTTATTGCTTTTCATCCATATTTCTAACGGAAGGTACATTTGTAAACTGAAGAAACTTAAAGGAGAGATAAATATAATTTCAAAAGATATAGGGATGCAACCTGTAATTATGCAAACTGCCAAGAGAGGGTCTGGTAATTAACCCTAATTTGCACACAACATTGCAGTGCATTCGTCAAAAAATAAATCATTGTTCAATATTGATAGGGGCTCCCCAATTTATAGGAATTTTGGACTGCGGATAGCCGGAATTCACATATTCTCCAATAACTTAGTGGGCAAAAGATAGGCTAAGTGGGATTGAACAAAGTCAACCTCCCAACGCCATGACCTTTGAAATTGCTCAGTCGCGCACACGACGCCACCACTTGCGCCGCATTGCCGTCCGCAACAACTCGACCGACCACCGGGCCGCATGGCTGCGCTCGTGTCTGCACGGCCGCGAGGCCCCTTTGTCGCGCGGTCGTACGACCACGCGCGAAATGCGTGCAGCCGCCAGCCCGGCCAGCCCCCGCGGCCGCGCACCAGGCCGACAATCTCGCCGCCACTTTTAGGATGCACGGACAGCCACCCGGCCGGTCCAAACCTGCCGCGCCCCGCTGCCAACTAGTCTTCGCAGCCAGCGACCCCTCGACTGCCACCTAACTTCCGTCGTCCACCCACCTCGGTCGCGTAGCCACCACGCCACATCTCCTACGTAACCACTCATTATGGGGATTGTGTATCACCAAATCCTCATAATGGGTACGTGCATAGCCAATTTCATAAATATACGCGTAATAAAAATATAAGATGGAGGAGTGCGGATAGTAAAAATTCGCATTACGGTGTGCGTATAACAAAAATGCACATAACGGAAGCGAATTATATGGCTATGGTGTGTAAATAACCATATTCATCTTGGGTGTGTGTATAGCACACAAGTTCATCTTGAGTGGGCGTATATGTATAATCGTAAAACTACCCATAATGGGTGTGCACATAGTACATAAATTGGTTACGATTTGTGAATAGTTGAACAACCTAACTACTTAATTACAGAAGTGCCACTCTCAAAACCTATAAAAGGGCACCATTGCTTCATACACATGAGAGAGCTCTCGAATAATTCTTCGAAGATCTCTTGAAGATTTCTCTGAAGCCTTTGAAGATCCCCTTTGGATTTCACCGTGCGCATTTCATCGTGCCCATTGCATGGTGCCCATTACTCTCTACACATTGCTCTGCACACATTGCATCCTGCACATTGCGCCCAACACATTGCAAAGAGCACATCACTCCACACTCCTCTACTCACAACCAGAGACAAACCGCAGACTCTAGATCGTGCCAAGCGCACTGCTCCCGCTTCCTAGCACCATCCGAAGATTCCAAAGTGCAATAAACACACTGCTCCCCACTGCAGCAATTCAGAAAATATTAACTTCATGAGCAGTGTCTTGTCACCCTTGAAGCTTCCTCTCCTCTCACTATTACTATAACGAGAGGAGGCGTGTCGCCCTCAAATTCACTTGTCAGCTATCAGTTCTTTTGAATGTTTGTGCGCTCGACCGCTCAAACTAGGTAAGTTCAATTTTTGACCGATTTAAGAGCACGTTGAGTTGACTCACAACAAATATCCTCTATATATTTAGACCAACAAAACAATGTTCTTGACTTTGCATCATTTTCCAAAGACTGTGACAGTGATTGAACAATGTTCTTCGTAACAACTCCTATGCAGAAAAAGAAGGCAAAAAAGCGAAATCATCCCAAAATTTTAATTACTTTAAGAAATCAGTCCCTAACTTTGTCTAACTTTATTATTTTAGTCACATTTAACACCTCTTTAACGAAAATTACATATAAAATACCAAAAAATTAATAGCACAGCAAAAATAGTGTTTCTGCTATCAAACATTGGGCACAAAATAGCAGTTTAGTCGATGAAAAAGATAGCAAAGCAACAGTAAAATTATAAAGTCAGTTTAGTTAATGAAAACAACAGAAACCTTCAACAATCGAGCACAAAATAGGACTTATATGTCATTCCAAAATTAAACATTCAAAAATTCTACCAACTCATATGCTCCGTAATTCTTTCAAAACTTTCAAAAACATAAAGGCTGACATCAAAATCATTCAAAAATTAAACATTAAAACTTTCAAAACTTCAACAGCTCAACTTAAACATTCCAAAATTCTGCCAACCCATATGCCCTTGTGCAGCCACTTTCAACAGACAAGAATAGTATATCCTTGATTGTGCCCAACCTGATTGTGCCCTTCATGTTCCGTAATTAGAGAATATAAAATAACAAAGATATAAAAATGATTTCACATAAACAAGACTGTACTCACTTGCAACTCTTCCTATTATGTCCACAGTTACCTCATTTTGAGCACTTAACTGTGCCAAATTTGCGCTATGCTCTAGTTTGACTCTTCTTTTTTGTCAGGTTCCATGCATCTTTTTTTTTGGTCTACTCGGAGCTCGTCGACGAATAGGTGGAAGAATCTAATATCTCCTTTAATCCCCCAAAAATTGGTCCATTGGTTGGCCAAATACTATGTTGGTAACATAGAGAGTAAACCGATTTTTTGAAACAATCAGGCACAGAGAAATTGATATCAACGTTCAAATAATTCATGCAACTTATTGAGTGGTGACATAGAAGACCACTAACCCGTCAGTTTCCGTAAGAACAATACCAATTATCTAAGTCCACTATACATTTTTCAGGAAGTCGTACCACCTCAAACATTTGTTGTTACTCCATAGAGGCATCCATCCTCCACTCAGTTTTGCCTCTTCCTCTATTTTTTTGCATATCTTATGATTAACGTCATTTGTTTGTTTATCCACCCTCTCCCTAAAATCCATCATTAGGTTCTAAAGTTATTGCTTTGGCCTTCGCCCTAACTACTTTATCTCTAGATATGTCTGCAAGCCATTAAGCTTTTAATTTATCAACAATTTTGTTGATTTGAATATTTGGGTTATCGCGGACTAGATTCGATTTGTTTACTAACCACTTAGCACTCAATAACTTGTTATTAAATTCCCTACTGCAAGAATGCTTATTAATGATAGTCCTCACTTCCCATGCATCCTTATTTTTCATAGGGCAGCATATATTTCCCACTCACATCCAATTCTGCACTTGAGCCTTTATATTGACAGTGCCTATATGGCTATTGGCAACCCAAAGATAATGACAGCCTAAAATATGGCTATTGGCAGCCCAATGGATACCGGCAGCCCAAACATTAAATTTTTAAATAGACATTTTTAGAAAAAGTGTTCAACATGAAAGTTGTAGATCTCGACGAGATCTACAACTTTTATGTTGAACAGATTTTCTAAAAATGTCATATATTAGGCATATTTTCAAAAGGCGCGGAACCCGGGCAGAACTCGCATAGTTCCACCCGGGTTCCGTGTCTTTTGAAAATAGTCCTACTATATGACATTTTTAGAAAAAGTGTTCAACATGAAATTTATAGATCTCGTCGAGATCTACAACTTTCATGTTGAATATCTTTTCTAAAAATATCATATAGTAGACATATTTTCAAAAGACGCATTTTCGCATTTTGGGCTGCTATTAGCGGTCATATTATGTATGTTTTTTATTATTTTGCTGGGCTGACAATATCCAAAGCTGGGCTGCCAATATAAACACCCTAAAATTATCCTTTGACTTAAATATCAATCCAGGTTGTCATTTCATTTCTTTTATATCCTTTAACATTGTAAAGATCAGTTGAGTTTTTTTTGTCAGTACTCAAACCCTCTTCACTATCACTATCACTAATCGAAGAGAATCCGAGGAACTCATTATAACCTTTTTTAGGACTCAAAGTTGCATCTATCATCTTCATTGTAACTGAAGAATTTGTGCATCCATCAATATCATCATTGAAGAGATCTTCACCCTTAAACATTATTGACAAGGTACTGTCGCTACTATCTGATTCACTGTCACTACTTTCATAAAAATTAATT
Organism: Platanthera guangdongensis; assembly: GCA_039583875.1. Taxonomy (NCBI): domain Eukaryota; kingdom Viridiplantae; phylum Streptophyta; class Magnoliopsida; order Asparagales; family Orchidaceae; genus Platanthera; species Platanthera guangdongensis. The sequence continues at coordinate 52,126,102 of CM077157.1, read as the reverse complement.
TTTTCCATGTGAACTAAGGCTCCGTTTGGGAGGACTTATTTTCACGGTCAAGCGGTTACGACCGCATGAATCGAATCTTAATTAAGTCCACGTTCATGCGGTCGTAACCGCTTGACCGGTGAAAATAAGTCCCCCCAAACGGAGCCTAAATAAACAACAAAATAAAACTGAAATTAGACTGATTATTGAAATATATACAAAGTTATATATCAGTACTCTGTAAATCTGAAATGTGAAATAAAACTGAGGGTCAGCCAGTGATCAAGAAATCTTCTGGATGGAATCTAAATCTGAAATGTGAAATAAATCTGAGATGTAAATCTGAAATGTAAAATAAACTGAGGGCCAGTCAGCGATCAAGAACTCATCTTCTTCAAGAAATCTGAAATGTAAATCTGTAAATCTGAAATGTAAATCTGAATGGTGAAAAAAAATTGAAATAAAACTGAGACCGAGAACTCCGCTGGATCGAGAAGCAGAAAACGAAACCGAGGGCGAGTCAGCGATAAAAAAACCATACCTCCAGAAATGCCGCCGCCAAAGGGGCGAAGGCCAGTCAGCAATCAAAAGCTGGCTTATGGTTTTCTCCAGGGAGAACAGCCGCAGGAGCTGGAGCTCTAGATTGACAGAAGTAGAAACAGCTGGGGTTTTCTCCAGGGAGAACGGCCGCACGAGGAAATAGAAAAATGAAACCCTATCTTGCGCACGGGAAGTTAGCGGAGGAGCCAACGGTAGAGGGTTTTAGATACTTGGGCTCTATTTGGTAAGGGTGAGGAGTAAAAACCGAAAACCGATCAAACCGACCAAACCACACCAATATTGAAACCGAACTGCCCGGTCCGGTGTCGGTTCGGTCTGGAGCTTTTAAAAACCGAAGGACTATCGGTTCGGGTCGGTTTTCAGGTTGTGAAAACCGATCAAACCGAACCGAACCGAGTTTTTTGTTTAACATAATTAAAGTTTAAGTGTTTAACTAATTAAATTTTTAATTTTAAAGTCAGCCACATTTTGTCATTTTGATTTAGCATATAAGTATATGACTGTATAAGTAGTATAACTTACACTGTTACACTGTATAAGCATATTATTATTTTTATGCTTGCAGGCCTAGTCACGAACAGCGGACAGCGGCATCAGAGAATCAAAGTTAATATATTAGATTCTTATTTGAGATATCTGATAGTGATTGGGTTTCGGCCTTCGGATTTCAAGTTTTATAAAGTTCATTTTTTTCTCCTTTTCATTTTGTCGAGATAGAAGCTGATAGCGATAGGGTTTCGTCGGGTTTCCACTCTCCAGTTTCCTACTTTCTAGTTTCCTGATTTCCTCCCAATTTCCGCCGGTTCGCATATCGCAAATCGCAAAACGCAATCAGAGACTCGCGGTGGCGACGAAGACGAGACCGTCGAGGGCAACGACGAGACCGTCGAGGGAAATGACTGCGGCGATGGAAGACGGCTGAATGCTTCAGATTTCTCATTTTTGGCGGTGTTTGGCCGTGCGGCGGGCGGCGACTCCGTCTGTTCATCTTCCTATTCCCTTCTATTGTTTCGTTCTGTCGTTCAGGTATGAATAGTATGACTGAATGCTTTTATTTTTTTTTTATTTTTTCCCTATAGATGAGTAATGAGTTCATCTTTCTATTCCCGCTTTAAGTTTTTTTTTTTCTGCATATGAGAGCATCTTTATGTAGATGTTGAAAACATTCACATTTGTTCCCGCTTTAGGTATGAATAGTATGACTCATTTAGGTTTTTTTTTCCTGCATAGGCATATGAGAGCAACTTTTTCTAATATTGTTCATGAATTACTAGAATTCCCAGTTTATGTATGAATTGCTAGATTGGGTGTAAATCAGGAATTGATGTGAATGATGGTTACTAAGCCATTTAAAACTAATGAATTGCTAGAATTCCCAGTTTATGCATATGTCGGTTCGGTATAAATTGCATATTTTTGAACTAATGAATTGATGGTTATATCAATGGTACTTTTGCCGTCACAATAAATTGGGTGTAAAAAAACAGACACCCATATCAAGTAGGTGATTACTAAGCCATTTAAATTCATTAAATCAATCTATCATTCTTATACTTTATCTCAATGCTGGATTAGCAGAAAGTGGTCTGACATTTGTCGCGCCAAGATATGGAGGAACTCAAGGAGACACTATATCTAGTGGAGGATGCTATGATATAAAACACTTACTTTAATGAGTTGATAGCATAACTGTATCATAATTCCTATATGGGCAAAAAAAATTAAAACAAATAAAAAATATGTGTTTGATATTAACTATTATATGTTTGTTCACAAAAAACCGACACCGAACCGAAAAAAACCGATTTAAAACCGAACCGACTTTGAACTGAACCGACCGGATTCGGTTTGGGTCGGTTTGGACAAGCCAAAAACCGAGGCATGTTGGCTCGGTTTCGGTTTGGGTCCAAACCGACCCAAACCGAACCGCTCGCAGGCCTACTATTTGGTTCTGCGTTTTGCCGCTGTGATTGGGGCAAACGCCGCCAGAAGGCGGGTAAACAAATGAACATCCGGCGGCGTTTGCTCCATTTTCACCCGCCCGTCTTGAAAAACGTCCCAAAAATTTCGTTTGGACAAGCCACCTCCCCCCTCCGTTTCGAACACTCCGTTTCCACCCGCCGGATCGACCCACCACCGCCAAACCCAATGAAGCCTGGTTTGGCGGTGGCGGATCGATCCTGCGGGTGGAAACAAAGAGTTCGAACTGGAGGGGGAAGGTGGCTGCTCCAAACGGAGCTTTTTGGGGCGTTTCTCAAGGTGGGCGGGTGGAAACTGAGCAAATGCCGCCGGAGGTTCATTTATTTACCCTCCTTCCGGCGACGTTTGCCCAAAACAGAGCTGTGAAATGCCCAAACAATTAGAGTCTTAAATCAAAAGGAGGCAAATATTAGGGACTAGAATCTTAAAAAAAAAACTTTTAGACTGAAACCCTAAAACAACTAAAACTTTGGGACCGATTTCACCTTTTTGCCATAAAAGAATGAAGTGTGATTTCCTAGCCAATAAAGTTTAACAGTAATGCACACAAAAATCATTAAGGCTGTGTTTGACGTGGCTTATTTGCTCCGGTAAGGTTGGACAAAAACGTCATTGTCATAAAATGTATGTTTGATTTCACAAATGTTACTACAATTATCAAAAATAAATAAATTAGTTTGAAGCATAACATTTTGCCAAGAGAATGACATTTTTGTCCACCCTCACCTCACGAGAGCAAATAAGTGGCACGAAAAGCAACCTAAATCAAAGTAAAACAATAAAAAAAGAGCATTACTTTGAGTATATGCTTGCTCAGGTCCCTTCGAGAAGCTAACAAAGGTGACAATGCTCCTCCCCTTGACCGGACAACAGTACTCTGAGAAGGTTTCCCAGAACTGCGTGGCCGCCTGGAAAGCAGCCAATGTCTTCACCAAAGAAGAAGAAACCGCCATTAACGACTTCCTCCAAATTTTCAAGCTCAGAAACTTTCCTCCAGGGGCTTCCATTATCTTCACTCACTCAACTGATCAAGGCTCTCTATCTGTACATCGTTTATATCTTTCTACTCTGTTTAGAGAAAACTGTATTTGTTCTGATTATTAACTTAATTTCATCTGATAGATTGAATTTCTGGATGCCGGCGGGACGCCGGAGGCTGCGAAAGCAGTGATAGAGAATGAGAAACTTATGAATGCGGTATTGGAGTCCATTATTGGTGAGGGCGGAGTTTCGCCGGCGGTGAAACAGAGCCTGGCGCAGAGGATCTCAGAGGTTCTTCGCCTGGAAGAAGATGATGAAGAAGAGATTGCAGCCGTCGATTAAGGGTAATTGGCAAAGTGCACCCTCAAATATTGGTTTTTGGCAAAATGCATCCGAAAGTTTAAAATTGGCAAAATGCACCTCTCAAAATGTTTTTTTTGGCAAAAAAAATGATCAAAATATACAATATAGGGTGCACATTGCCAAAAAAACCATTTTGAGAGGTGCGTTTTGCCTATTTTAAACTTTGGAGGTGCATTTTGTCAAAAGCCTATATTTGAAGGGTGCATTTTGCCAAAAAAAACCGATTAATCAAAGATAATATATTGGTGGTAAAAATTCTATTGAAGTACAATATTTGCCGATTAATGCTACTTACACCTCAACCCCTTTCTTATCTTTAAACAATATTTTTCTCTACATAGCCTAAAGAGGCTCTAAAATGTACAATCGACTTGACATAGACTAATAGGTCTATGAACGCAACTACAACATGACCTGGAATTTGTTAGGTTATTGTGTTATATGTCCGCACGTGTCGAGGCCGACTCGAATAGGTTTACGGGTTTCGTGTCACTCTAGGGCTTGGCCCTAAGCTGGAAGTACTATATATACCCTATTCCATACTTAGATAGGGTATAGTAGAATACTTTGAGCGGCTAACTCTCACATTCTCAAAGTAACATCCCGCTGCCTAGGGTTTCCGCTCCGTGTTCTACGTCGCTCTGCATTCGGCGATTTCGGATTCCGCCGCACCACGCTCTGTCGCTCGGCGATTTCACGATTCCGCCATCGTTCCTGTCGTTCTGCGATTCCACCGCCGCTCTCCTTCACGAAGCAGATCGAGATTGGTGGGTGCCGCTCCTGTGCTCGCGTTTTTCCGCTCGGTATTCTGCGATCTTGCGTTTCCGTCGTCCCCCGCTCCCGCGCTCGGCGATTTCAGGATCCCGCCGTCGCGAGATCGAAGCCGCAAGATCGAAGCCGCCTCCGGAGACTGCATCGCCGTGGTTCTTCCCTGAAGCCGCTGATTCTCTGCCGAAGCAGCCGCTGGATCAGAGGAATGCCGCTGGTTTTCTGATTCCGTTCCCGTCTCGACGCCGCTGCACAAGGTTCGAGAGATCGCTGTTCTGGATTTCACGATTCCGCCGTGAATCCACTGCTTCCGTCGATCTCTGAGTAGAGGTCGCTGTTCCGGATTTGTCCTAGTCGCCGATCGAGAAAGGGAACCAAGATCTGCGTCGATCTGTCCTCAGCCGCCAGTCCATTTACAGATCTATTACTGTTGGAGCAGATCTGGTGTTCTCCTATCCCATCAAGCTTCAATCTCTGGGTGAAGGAGATCCAGTGCTGCCGCTGCCTTGACTGAGAATCTGATATCAGAGGAAGGACTCTATATTGGCTTGGAAGATATTTGGCTTTGGTGTTCCTTTGTTATTAATTCTCTTTGTTGGAGAGGAACAATATTCTGTAGCCTCTGCTCTTAGCCGGGGAGGAATTCTGATCTCGGAGGAGCAATTATACACTTTCCTGGATTGGATCCGAAGGCCCGCTCTCGTCTCCGCGCGGATCAGGTGACTTATTTCTGGTTTTTACTATTATAGCTTTAGCGAGATGTCGAAGATTACCTCCTACGACATCGTCAAGCTTCAGTCGTTCGATCTCTCCGACTTCCACGCTTGAAAATTGCACGTCCAACTTGGTATGAAGGAACGTGAGATTTTCTACACGGTCCTGAGTGATTTTGCCACTACCGAAGAGGACGTGAACGAACTTCAGTGGAGAAAAGACGAAGACTTCTGCAGGGACTACCTCCTAAATTCACTGAACCCTAGACTCGCCCTGACCTACAGCAGTCATAAGACTGCAAAGGAGATTTGGGACCGCTTGAATGCGCACTTCCAGAAGGAAGAGGGGTTGTCGAGGACTCTCCTTGGTGAGAGACTCTTCACTTCTAAGTTTAATTTAAACTCGTCAATCACCTCTCAAATAATTGAACTGGAGAGTCTGCGTCTCAAGCTGGCGGACGATAAGTCCGATATCTCGGATAATCTATTTGTATGTCTGATACTTAGCAAGCTACCTCCTGAGTGGTTGACCTTCAAGACTGAAATGCACAGACTGAAGGAAAAGATCGCATTGGATGAACTCAAAAGGTTCATTCATATCGAGGATCAAAACATAGCTGGTAAGAGCCTGGAACAAGTTAGCCAGTCCTCGCAGGCTGTTAACTTCGTTTCTCGACCCAGCAAGCCTCAAAGGAAGCCACCAGCACCCAAAGGTGAACCCTCTACACAGTTGGCGCCTAAAAAGCCCTCTTTCAAAAGGAAGAGGGGCAAGTGCCACAACTGCGGCAAGTGGGGACACTGGGCGGCTGAGTGCAAGGCTCCGAAGAAGAAAAAGGAGGATGCCCCGCAAAATGTGGCGAACATGCTGGCTGATGCCTCAGATCCCAAGTCCTTCGTGGCTATGATCGGGAGCAGTCACCGCAGTTCGTCCTCTGAGTGGTGGCTTGATAGCGGTGCTACCTGTCATGTGACGAATGACAGAGGTTTACTTGCTGAGGTCAAGGCGGTCCAGGAGAAGGTGGAGAACTGCAATGGAGGAGAGACCGAGGTGACCCATGCTGGGACAGCCGAGCTGGTCCTCTCATCAGGTAAAACTATTTTTCTGCTTAATGTTAAAGTAGTTCCATCTTTAACCAAAAACTTGATTTCTATGAGTCTGTTAGATAAGGCTGGGATGTCCTTCACAACTCAAAACGGTAGAATGACCTTAACGGTAAATTCACATTATTTTGGGTGTGCGTACCTAATCAACGGAATGTATAGACTTAGCTTAAACAACGATAGCATTAACCAAATAAGTTCGAATCTTATTGATCCTAAGTTGTTACATAACAGACTTGGACACGTGAACTATAGGAAAATGCTAGATCTAGCGAGGTGTGTGCTCAAACTAAAATCACTAGAAAGTCATTCAAATCGGTCTCTATGAGCACGAAACTTCTTGAGTTGATACATTCAGACCTCTGTGATTTTCGTAGCCACGTCACTAGAGGGGGAAGGAAGTATCTGATTACATTCATAGACGATTTTTCAAGATATTGTCATGTGTATCTGTTAAAATCGAAAGACGAAGCCTTTGAGACGTTTAAGACCTTTAAGTCTCGTGTAGAAAATCAGTTGAACCTGAAAATTAAGCGATTTAGAAGTGATCGAGGAGGAGAATATACTGTTTCTGGGTTCAAGGAATTTTGCGCCTCTGAGGGAATAATTCTTGAAACCACAGCTCCTTACTCACCCCAGTCGAATGGTGTTGCCGAGCGTAAGAATAGAACTTTGACAGAAATGTTGAACTCTATGCTCCTAATAGCTGGCATGCCTAATTCCTTTTGGGGAGAAGCAGTTCGTGCTGCAAATCACATTCTGAATAGAGTACCTCATTCTCAGCTCACTGCTACCCCGTATGAGCTGTGGCACGGTCATCCTTGTAGATACGATACTCTAAAGACTTGGGGTTGTATCGCATATGTGCGATTACAAGACCTTAAGAGACCTAAGGTGGGACCTAGGACGACCACATGCGTCTATTTAGGTAGTGCAGAAGATAGTGCAGCCGACAGATTTTTCGATCTATCCACGAATATCGTGATAGAGTCTAGAGATGCCATATTCTTTGAAGATAAATTTGTCAGGGATCATGGTTTGTCTGTTTCCGGGTCTAATGATATGATTTCAGAATCTATCGTAGAACCTGTAGCTGACCCTTCTAGCACTGCTCCCCAACCTATAGAGGTGGAAACGGTTCCACTTAGAGCATCTACAAGAGAGAGAATCCCTAAGAACTTTGGTGAGAATTTCGTCACCTACCACTTAGAGGATGATCCATTCTCCTACCAGGAGGCAATGAGATCTAGAGATTCGTTGATGTGGGCAGAAGCCATTGATGATGAGATGAACTCGCTGTTGCATAACAATACTTGGCATCTAGTTGACTTGCCGAAAGGCGCTAAAGTCTTAGGATGCAAGTGGGTGTTGAAGAAGAAACTACATAGTGATGGGTTTATAGCCAGGTATAAAGCGCGTCTCGTAGCTAAAGGTTATAAACAACAGGGGGGAATAGACTACTTTGATGTTTATTCACCTGTGTGTCACCTGTCGACTATCAGGATTCTTCTGGCCTTAGCGTCTATCGAGAACTTTATAGTTCATCAGATGGATGTGAAAACAGCCTTCTTAAATGGAGAGCTTGATGAAGAGATCTACATGGCACAACCTGAAGGTTATGTGCAGAAAGATCTAAAAGATAAAGTGTGCAAATTAGATAAATCAATCTATGAGCTTAAACAAGCGCCTAAGATGTGGCACATGAAGTTTGACCAGGTGGTAAAGAGCCTTGGATTTCAGTCCAGTCTCTTAGATAAATGCCTTTATCACCGCTCATTATCGAATCTGACAGTCATCATATGCTTATATGTAGATGACATGTTGATTTTGGGGTCTAATCTTGCTGCAGTTAGGGATATTAAATCCACTATGGCAGAAGTTTTTGACATGAAGGACCTTGGTCCTGTGGATACCCTATTAGGTATGAAGGTTAGAGTTGACAAGGGTCGAGTTACTCTTAGTCAGGCTCATTATATTGAGCAACTTCTTTCTACTTGGGGATATAATAACTGTAGGCCGATAGAGACGCCATTTGATCATAATGCGAAGTTGAGTCCTAACGTTGAGACCAACATTGATCAAGTCAAATATTCCAAAATAATTGGTAGTCTCATGTATGCCACAAGTTGTACTAGACCAGACATTGCCTTTTCGGTTAGCATGCTGAGTCGTTTCACCAGTAATCCAGGCAAAGAGCATTGGGAAGCCCTAGATAGGCTGCTGAGGTACCTGAAAGGTACTAAAGATCATGCTCTGTGCTACACTGGTTACCCACCTTCTGTGGAGGGACATTCTGATGCGTCATGGTGTTCAGAAGTCGGGAACAGCAAGTCCACCAGTGGATACATATTCACTTTGGGTGGAGCTGCTATTACTTGGAAATCCAAAAGACAGACCTGTATAGCATTGTCGTCTATGGAAGCTGAGTTGTTTGCCTTAGCCTTGGCCGGTGAAGAGGCAGATTGGATCAGGAACTTGATTCTAGACATTCCCTTGTCTAAGTTACAAGTCAACTCATTGAGCTTGTATTGCGATAATCAAGCAGCAGTTCAAGTCGTTAAGAATACCCTCTATAATTCTAAGAGGAGACATGTACGACTGAGACATGCCTTGTTGAATTATCTGAAAGAACAAGGAATCATCACTTTGATCGATGTACGTTCAAAGGATAACCTGGCTGATCCATTGACGAAAGGAATGCCGAAAGACCGTCTAATCAAAACTGTGGGGGAAATGGGACTAAAGGCGATTTAGTTCGGCCTTAGTTCAGCGATAGGTGATTCAGTTCAGCCTTTGTCCGGAAGTTTTGATTATTCCGATTTCCTTTGTCAAGCAAGCATGTTGTGTTCCGTTGATGCTCTTGATTGCTGAGCTCGGATCTGGTAAGTTGTTTCATTCCAAACTTGATGCTAACAACTTCACCTGGATTCGGCTTTTGCCTTGGAGGACAGTGTTATTCCAAACTTGATAACACAATCTGACTTGGTCTTGTCTCTTCTTCTGGAGATTGGTTCCATTCCAAACTTGATAAGTTCCAATTAAGTTTAGAAGGGCAGTAACCATGGCATTCCATATAGGATCACAGATATAGCTGCGGTGTCCAGAAGTCTGAAATCGTTTCAGTTGAAACAGATATCAGGTTCTGAGGTAAAACAATAATACTCTGTGAATGTGTCCTCCCAGCCAAATTAAAATATTTAAATACTAAGTTCTCTTTTTGTAAGAACTAGATATTTGCAAATTTGCAAAGGATAGAATTCATTCTGAAATGAAATTCTCTGTTGAAATTGCAGGGGTTGCTGAGATAGGAGCACTGGTTGATTGGAATCCAGATCAGGATGATCTTCTGGATGATGAGTGTTAGAGTATTTGTAGTTTATCTTTTGCTACTTCTGTTCAGAGCATTGTTTAGCTCTCATCTTATGCACTGTTTTGATTGGACTATTAGCTCTCTGTTGTTTGGGACACCAGGCGTTTTGAGTCTGTGTCTTGTTGTACCTGAGACTATTCTGTGTTGCAGCTGAGTTTTCTGTTTTACTTATGCGTGCATACTATTCTGTGATTAAGTCTAATTTTTTGTTTGAAACAGGTGCTGGACACAGTTGTGTATGATTCACAGTTGGTTGAACTTTGCACAAACCACCCTCTATTCGTAGTCTGGGTTCACGGCGGACATAGGAGGAGATTGTTAGGTTATTGTGTTATATGTCCGCACGTGTCGAGGCCGACTCGAATAGGTTTACGGGTTTCGTGTCACTCTAGGGCTTGGCCCTAAGCTGGAAGTACTATATATACCCTATTCCATACTTAGATAGGGTATAGTAGAATACTTTGAGCGGCTAACTCTCACAGAATTCACCTGTCCTATGAAAACTGTTATGATCGTCATTCTATCGGGCCCAACACAGGCTCGCCTAGAAACAGGACACATGAATTTATTCAATCACGACGACGAAGGGCGTGGACATTCTCGTTCGCCCATTTTTTTGTGTGCCGATCTAGAACCGGACGATCAATCTCAATGGAGCTTCGCCCATTTTTTGTTATTTTTCTACTAATGGCAGCAGTTTTTCACTCCCAGTGAATTTTATCTCACAAAAACTGCAGTAGTTTTCTTTTTTTGGATTGGTGATTCACCCCACCTCAATAACCGGCGAAATTATTTGCTCCCTTTTCAAATCTGAGTTCTGGTGAAACAACAACGCGATTGATGATGTCTCGACACAGGACATCATCTCGGAAAGTCACTAATGTTAATGTTATTTTAGCGCAAGTTTTGTTGCCGATCTCCTAAGAATTCATTTTGGTTATTCCAGGAGATCAAAAATAGAAGAAGGGAATCGCATTCTCATGTGCTTAAGACATGAAAATCGCTGAAATTTCTCGTGCTTTCAAAATTGCAATACATGCCGCACTGTTGTTTCACGCAGACTTGAATTTGAAAACGGAGCTCTTTTGCTTTATTCGTCTTTCAAAATTGCGACACCAATCGTCTATTGCGCTGTGATTTCGCCGAGACCTAGATTTGAAAATGGAGCCTGGTAGCAAAACAATTGGCCAATAAAAGCCACCACACATTGATATCTGACCAGGAGCGGTTATAGAACAGGAAGTAAATGTAGTTATTAATTTCAGCAATTCTCCAAATACAAGGGGAATAGTGGGAAGAATATTAGGGAAACTATTCATCTTAATTAATAGTTGTGGGGCCCACGACAAGTTGATGGGGACCCACCAATTCCTTCTAGAGTGTATGAACTCTATGAATATTTATTTTGTTCAGTGAATGGACTTACTGGGATTAGATCTTAGGGGTCCTAGTTAACCCTAGGATGTGCTAGCAAATTTTGTCATTCTCTTATCTACAATTTGATCTGGCTAGTGTACATGTTGCTTTATAGGGTAAAAGTCATATCAGTTCCTGAGTTTTAATGTTAATTTCTTAAAATTTTAATTGTGTCAAAATAATCTTTGACCTTAACCTTTTTATACCTTGAATTGCACTCAAATGAGGCCAAAATGATGAAAAATGACAACTTAAAAAATTTAAGAACTAAATTGACATTAACTTGTAACTTCAGGAATTGAAATGATTTTTACCCGGCTTTATAATATATGTAAAAATATATGTGAAGCTGAAAACGAGGTCACAGGATCACTCAATTACAATTGAAGACAAGTAAAAATCAGTAGCAACATCAGCAAAAAGGTTTCCAATTGAAATTAACTTATTTTACAGAACGAGGTATACATTGCAAGACATGATTTTACAATGTAACCAAGAGAACAAAAATCTGCAACAAGTTAACCGCGCAGACAGATAACTGTAACCGCACAGGTCGCCAAATCGCAAGTCGAGTCCGCCGAGACTGCCGAAGCCATCTATTTGCGGCTAACCGCACGGACTGCTGTTTTTGAAAAGTTGAAGGAACACGAACAGAACTCGTTGATATACCGGGCGAACTGCTCTGCTTATCCGCAACTCCGAGGAAGAGATCAAGTCGCAAAAACCGCGACCTGCTGCTATCCGCTGACTGCTATTCGCGAACTGTTCCACACCAAGCTTCCACTAGTTACCTAGCTGCCTGATGTTAGCAGCACAACCTGCACAGAATCAACTTCCTTAGTCGCAGCGGTTAGAAAACTGTAACCACAAAACCAAACGCGAGCTAGCTCTTACTGTTCATTGTTCTTTATGACGAACTGAGGACTCCTATTTATAGGTGTGAGGAGGAGTGTCTTCACCACCCATACCGATAGGATAACCGCTCGTCAATCATGTCGGCCAACACCACGTATCAGCACAGTGCGGATACCATCACCAGTCCTCCAAGTTCACAACAAACAGCAAGGCTGGATAGAACGACCAGTCCATCGTGCCTTACATCAAACCATAATGATAGCAAACACAGTATAGGCGGACTGTTGAACACCGTTACTAGACCGCACAACCTTGCGGACACTACTTCCAGTCTGCACAAACTCCAACCCACGACAACCATGTCGCTAACTATGCCGAGCTCGGCGAACTCAAGAAGTAGTCCTCACCAGGCGATCTCGGTGAGCTAGGCAGCAAAGCTGGACTTAGTCACAGGACCAAGTCACCAATAAGCTCAGCAGTTACAAACAAACCGCACCACCTAAAACCTTGACCGCACCCAATCTGAACAACACCAGTCTGCCACCTTGCGAACTGCTCCATCAGACCTCGCGACCTTTAAGTAAACCAATCCGCGCAACTGTGCCGACCTCTAAGGTCAACATCCAGACCGCAAGCACAGAAACATGTCGGATACCGACGAGCTCCAGATGAGTCCACCACAATATCAATGCCGGACTCGGCGAACTCCAACTGAGTCTATCACAACCGCAGTTAGCCGAACCTAACCGCTCGGTATACAAAGGACGCTTGCTGACCAAGACCGCAAGAATAATCGACAACCCGCCAAAGGCTATTCTCCAATGTTGTCTATGCGGTCTTCCAAGTCAGACCGCCCAGCTCCACTTATACTCTCACTTCAACAATTTCAACAATATATTAAATGTAAATTTTGACAAAAATAATTGATGATTTAGGATGCGTTTGGCGCAGCTTATTTGCTCCGATAATATCAGACAAAAACGTCATGGTCATAGAATGTGTGTTTGGTATGACAAATGCTACTAATTTCACCAAAAAAAGAAACTAGTTTGGGGCATGCGATTTGATATGACAATGACATTTTTGTCCAACCTCATCGAAGCAAATAAGTCGCGTCAAACGCAGCCTTAGTGAGCCTCAGCCACCCATGGGCCGAGCTTGCTATAACTTAGTAATCCACTGGTATGTAGTCGAGTACATACACATGTGGACCAACTTTAGATCACGTAAAATATCTTCATATTCTTTTCCTCCCGAGTGGAGGGGAGAGGACTACTCACTAAATATTCACAAGATAGGAGCAAGAAAACTTACAAATCTTTATTCGAAATATGAAATATACTTATAGTAAGATTGCACAAGAACTCTGAAAACACAAACACAAACTCTTACAAGCACTCACTATAAACTGTGTAAAGAAAACAATGTATCCTACAACTTATCTCTCTCCTCTTTTTATAGAGGGGCGAGCCTTCAGCCTGGATGCAAACGAGTACAATTATTACTGAATATAATAAAATGTGCATAAGGCTGTAGAAAGATGCCTCCACCAGCTCCACTTATTACTTAATATAATAAAAGATGCCTCCACCAACTCCACTTAATAAAGTTTCACTTTCTTTAATAAAAGGCATACTATGGCCTAGTATTTATTAAAGCAGAAGGTCGTGGTCGTGGAAAGATTCTCTCTGAAAGAAATTATACCTAATCACCTAGAGGGGGGGGGGGGTGAATAGGTGACTAAATCTTTTTAAACTTTAGCCAGTTTATATCACAGATTTATAACTACTTCTTCACAGCAATCAATCAGCAAATCACAAAATAAAGCATGCACATAATGAACAGACAGATTTATAGTGGTTCCCCAAGGTTTGGATATATCCACTTTCCCCCTTCGCCTATCTAGTAGTGTACTAGATTCGGACAAACTCCTCCACTATTCCTCAGATCCTCAGATCTTACACTCAGAACCCCAAATGGTTCCTACAGCTCAGGCCCAAGGCCCTACAACTCAGTCTTCACAAAGACCTACACTCAGCCTTCAACAAGGCCTACACTCAGCCACAAGGCCTACACTCAGAGATATGGATCTCCTACACTCAGGCACACAGGCCCTACCACTCAGCCTTTATAATTACAGGCTTACAACTCAGATCTCTAAGGATCCTACAAGAAATTAAAAATACAAAGTGTAAAACCTCAACTCAGAATAAGAGATAAGAGTTGACAGATTTCTTGATGAGTTCTTGGAAGAACTCTGCTGAGATCAACCTCACTTGGCTTTCTTCAAAGCTTCTTGAATGTTGAACACAATAGGGTTGATACTCTCTGCAGCTGATCTTCAATCACTGTAACTTAAGAATCAGACCTTGATCTGAAACCTTCTTCACAGCCTGGTTCCAACAGCTGTCTTCTTGGAAGGAGCTTTCTCTCTCTCCAACTTCTTAGATCTTCACTTGAATTGATTCTTCAATGAATAACTTGATCTTGTGTGAGTCATCTTCTTCTGTTGACAGAATAGGCTTATATATAGGCCTTCTTCATGGTGACCGGCTGATCCGGTTTCAAACGACTTTCTGACAACTCTGACAATTGCAGTAGACCGGCTGGAATGGCAGCTGTCATGTCATCCAGTCACTTCTTGAAATATCTGTAACTGTCTGAAAGTGTCGAGACAGTCTGTCTTTAAGTGTCGACACTTATTGACCAAGTGTCGACACAAGTAGACTAAGTGTCGACACTAGCCTTCAAGGTGTCGACACAACTCCTTGGGTTGTAGAAATTACTTCTCGACACAGCTTCTTCATCATGTATCGACACTGATAATGTGTGTCGACACAACTCCTTGTTCTTCAGTACTTTGTTGATTTCTTATAAGTATCGACACAACTCATTTGTGTTGACACATCTTCTTGTGTTGAACTTGTTAAGTGTCGACACATCTTTTTGGTGTCGACACATGCCTTCAGTGTTGATACTTTTGCTGAGTGTCGACACATCTGCTTGGTGTCGACACTTGTACTTAGTCTTCATAGAAATTTGCTGAGTGTCGACACAGCTCCTTGTGTCGACACTTTCTTCATGTGTTGAGACTTCTGCTGTGTGCCGACAGATTCTTCATTATGTCGACACATTCTTCTTGTGTTGAGACTTCTGCTGTGTGTCGACACATTCTTCATTATGTCGACACATTCTTCTTGTGTTGAGACTTCTGCTGTGTGTCGACACTGATCCTTTGTGTCGACACAGTCTTCATGTGTTGAGACTTTGGCTGAGTGTCGACACATCTCCTTTGTGTCGACACTTGTACTTAGAATTTGTTGAACTTTTGCTGAGTGTCGACACAGCCTCCAAGTGTCGACACTTTCTGATGTCGACAAGGTTCCACTGGGTGTCGACACTGCTTCTAAGTGTCGACGCTTCTTCACTGTGTAACACCCCAGTTTTTGCAAGAGGTTCAGTCTGCTGTTCTGGAAAATTTTTGGGTTCTGGCAGGAGGCACACGGCCTGCGACACGGGCGTGTCGCAGGGCGTGTCGAGGCCGTGTCGACACTCGGCCCAAGTGTCGACACTTTGTGCTCGACAAAGTGTCGAGAGTGAGGCACACGGCCTGCGACACGGGCGTATCGCAGGGCGTGTCGAGGCCGAGTCGACACTCGGCCCAAGTGTCGACACTTTGTGCTCGACAAAGTCTCGAGAGTGAGGCACACGGCCTGCGACACGGGCGTGTCGCAGGGCGTGTCGAGGCCGTGTCGACACTCGGCCCAAGTGTCGACACTTTGTGCTCGACAGAGTGTCGAGAGTGGGGCACACGGCCTGCGACACGGGCGTGGCGCAGGGCGTGTCGAGGCCGTGTCGACACTCGGCCCAAGTGTCGACACTTTTGCTCGACAGTGTGTCGAGACTGGGGCACACGGCTTGGGACACGGGCGTGTCCCAGGCCGTGTCACCTCTCGGGTTGGTGTTGGGGCCGTGTCGTTGGAGACACACGGCAGGCCACACGGCCGTGTCACTTGGGACACGGGCGTGTCGGATTGAACACGGGCGTGTCGAATGCCCGTGTCTGATTCCAGGCGCGTCGATTTGAGACGGCGAATGAGGCACACGACCCTGGACACGGGCGTGTGCCAGGCCGTGTTCGGCCCAGGTCTTTTATTTTCCAGGCGAATCGCAGCCAGTCTTTTTCTGGTTTTGGGATCTAACGGTTCAGGCCATCTCCTGGACAGTTAAGTCCGAACTTAGGGTTACAGATCCTCATTCTTTTTCAAGTCCTCTCTTTCTTAGTTCTTGAGAGAAACTAGAGCAAGGAGGAAGAAGAAGAACTTTTGGGCTGTAGGAAGGGTTTCGGAGCTCCGAATCACGAGCCGAGTCCGGATCCGTGAAGCTTGGAGCATTGCGAAGTGTTCCATCCGGCTATTTTGCCATGGCAAGGAAGAGGAGTCGGAAGGTAACGACATCTCTCCTCTCGGTCTTTAGGATGCACGTTTTAGCATCATCTAGTTTTCTTTTCTCTAATTTTTGAGCACCAAACTCTCAAATGAGAGGGGTTTTGGCTTGCCAAGTTTCAAGAGGAACTTCCGGGTCGATTGAGTCCGTCCCCGGCATATCTTTGCATTAGAGATCCGCTTCGCTAGTGGATTAGGCATGGTGGGTGAAGCCGTAGTCGCGACCGTTAGTCCGACTCGGTGATGTTGCATACGAACTAGGGATTCGTAGAGATTTCCGATGCGGCAAGTTGCCGTTTGTGTTGTGGTGGTGATTGTCCCGTTTGCTTGAAAAGAGTACATGTAGTCGAACCCGGACAAGGTTAGCTCCTCGTGGTGGTAGATGGTTTTCTTGACAAGGTTAGCTCCAAATGAGAATGGAGATGGTTTCCTTGGTGGACGAGGTTAGCTCCGCACGAGTTGGAGATGTTTTCCTTGGAGCGCGGGAACGCTGCGGTACAAAGAGGGATTGCGATGTGTTTAGTCTTGGTTGTGTTGTGCCAAGGCGTGGCTATGTCTCCGTGGTTGGCTGGCTATCCCATGACACGTGCGTCATGTGTGGAGAGTGTCCCGGCGAGACTAGTCCCCTTCTGTGAGACTGACGAGAATGCCAAGCTTGGGGCAAGCCCGGGCAAAGAGGCCATGAGCGGGTGGGGTCCAGCAAGGCTTCTTAGAATCGGTCAGTCTGTGGTTGTTGGAATCCTGACATGAGACGTCAGAGCTTGCAGGCAAGCCCGGGGCTAAGCCCACGAGCGGGTGGGGCCTTGGCAAGATTTCCATGTGGCGGCCTGTGCGCCGTGTGAGGGAGTTGTGTCTCCCTCAATGTTTGCGGCTTTATGCCAATTAGGGAAATGTGAGTACCCAAATGTTGTGATGTTGTGCTAGATGCATACGGTTTAGGGTACCTTGGGTGAAGCCCGGGTGTTGCATTCATGTTGCATAGTAGGCCCTTTTCTTTATATGCTCAACCAGTAGAGAACATGTTTGTTGATTGAGACATCCAAGCCTGTTTTAATGTTTTTCTATTTATAGAAATTTATATTGCATATGAAGTGCTGACTTGCAGGTTGGAGGGTTCCCCGGGGTCCGTTAGGGGCGGCCGGGAGGAGATGTGTTGTTACACAGTTTGAGGTCAGCCTTTGCTGACCCACGTTACTAATAATTTTTACAGGGCAAGGATCGCACGCAGGAGCTAGCACGCCGGCCAAAAAGGCCTAAGCCCATGAAGTGTTTTTCTCTTTTGTAGCACTACTTTTGATGATGTATGTTTGAGACTATTTTGTCCGGCTTGCATGCCGAGGTAGACTAGGAGTGCTGAGCACATTCATGTTTGATTGTACTGTATACCCCTTTTGGACATTTGATGTAAGGCCTTAAGGCCATTTGTTTACTCTTTTGGATTAGTGGATAACTTCTAGTTGTGCTTGGTTTTCCGCTGTGTTGTGCAAGTGTTTTGAGTTTGGGTAGCTATATCAACTTTTAATACTAAAGCTGTGGTGTTCGTATGTTGTGGGGCCCCGGCCGGACCCATATTATACGTCCATTACAGGGGAGGTGTTACAATTTGGTATCAGAGGGAGGTTAGATTCAAGGTCAGTGCGTAGAGAAGTTATCCACATAAGAGTAACGCGGGACCATGAGTGTCCTTATGTTTTAGTCTTGAGATTGGAGACTAATCCCTTATTTCTTGTCTTCCTGAAGAGTGCAAGCAACGAGGCGGGCACTTCAAGAGCAAGGGATGATCTCTCGGCGAGCAGTGCTACTGCTCCAGGTCTTTTGGGCACGGGTGTAGACCCGGCCGACTTCTGCCGCATGCTTGCAGAAGCGATGGTGGCAGCTCAAGCTGCAGCAGCGGCTCAGGTGGCAGCCCCTGCCATACCAGATACGGCAACGGCCGTGCCAGGAGCAGAAGCCAGGCGAGTGGAGCCTTTGGCGGAGAGAGTAGTTGTTGGACATGGAGATCGACACATGAAGTACTTCCTGAGTTTCCATCCCCCGTCCTTCAAGGGTACTGGAACGCCAACGGATGCGGAGGACTGGTGGGTTCGTATTCAAGAACTGTTAAGGGCGGCAGAGACGCCAGAGGAAAAGAAAGCTGAGTATGCGGCTTTCATGTTGGAAGGGGATGCCAAGTTATGGTGGGTGGCCCATAGCGGCCGCCAGTTTCCGGGACGCACCCCGTCAGTGGAAGAGTTTGGGGACGCTTTTCTTAAGAGGTATATCCCAGTTTCAACTCGGTTGGCCCTGCAGAGGCAGTTTCTGCATCTAATGCAGCGAGACAAGACAGTGGATGAGTACGTGCAAGAGTTCACCCGATTGGGTCGTTATGCGGGAACGACAATGGCGGATGATGTAGAGAGGGATAACCTCTTCTACCAAGGGTTGAGGGAAAATTTGAGACAACCCCTCATCTCCATGAAGAGGGCGGGATTTAATGAGCTAGTTGAAGCCGCCAGGAGTTTGGAGAATGATTTGGAGCGAACCCAACGCCGTAAGGGTTTTACTCCCAAGCAAGGGGAAGGGAAGCCTTCCCAATCTCATGGAAAGTCTGATGGGAGTAGGTGGAGGAAGAAGCCTTCCACTTCCAGATCTGGTGAGAGGAGCAACTGGACGCCTGGGGGTTCCCACTCTAGGGGACCGCCGACGTGCTACAACTGCGAGAAGGTTGGGCACATAGCCCGTGCTTGTCAGCAAGGGGGAGCGGGGCAAGAGTCAAAGCAGGAGCAGTCTGTGCGCTCGGGCCCCAGTGCTGCAGAGAAAGGAAAGATGGCGGAGTCGAGCGCTTCTCGGTTCTAACCGGTGCAACCAAGGGCCTACAACCTTGGACAGCAAGAAGCGATCCGCCAGACGGATGTGGTGACAGGTATGAAGAGAATTTAAGTTTAAGTTTTGTGCTTCATCCTTTTAGACTTTTGTGTAATGTCTATGTTGTAGGCTTCGTGTTAGTTTCCGGATACCCCGCTAGGGTATTGTTTGATACAGGAGCATCGCACTCCTTTCTTGCGGAGAGCTTCATCCGGAGAATAGGAGTTGAGTCTTTCTCGTCGGGAGCAGAGCTGAAAGTGCGCATGCCCAATGGGTCATCTATGACCACCGGGGCTAAAGGGCGCATTTGTTGGGAGCTAGACGGAGTTGTCTTCGCTCTGGAAGCGGCAGTGTTACCATTAGTAGAGTTCGATGTCATTTTGGGTATGGACTGGCTTGCAGAGCAGCGCGCCAGTATTGACTGCCTTTCTAAGGTGGTGACCTTAAGGAGTAAAGGGCAAACAGAAGTCAAGTTTGAGGGCCTTGGTGGAGTGGCCTGTTCCCTGATATCGGCCATGCAGTTGGTGCGGGCGGTTAACCAGGGTGGTGTAGCGCTTGTAGCGTTATTGGAGGTTCGTCTCTCCCAACTGTCGATTGAGGAAGTGCCTGTGGTGGCAGAGTTCAAGGATGTGTTTCCGGATGAACTTCCTGGAGCGCCTCCTCGGCGGGAGATCGACTTCTCGATCGAGTTAGTGCCGGAGGCTAGACCGGTGTCACGTCCTCCATTTAGGATGGCACCAAAGGAGTTAGCGGAACTTAAGGTTCAGTTACAGGAACTGTTGGAGCAAGGGTATATTAGACCCAGTTCTTCACCGTGGAGCGCACCGGTGTTGTTTGTAAAGAAGAAAGACGGTAGCATGCGCCTGTGCATAGACTACCGAGAGCTTAATAAGTTGACCGTCAAGAATAAGTATCCGATCCCTCGGATAGACGACCTGTTTGACCAATTGGTGGGGTCAGTGGTATATTCGAAGTTGGACTTGAAGTCAGGATACTATCAGCTACGAATTCGGGATGAGGACATACCCAAAACTGCCTTTGGTACAAGGTATGGGCACTTTGAGTTTACGGTGATGCCGTTCGGGCTGACGAACGCACCATCGGTGTTCATGGATCTGATGAATCGAGTATTTCGGGATTACTTGGATTCGTTTGTGGTTGTCTTCATCGATGACATCCTGGTATACTCCAAGTCGGAAGTGGAGCATGAGACCCACTTGAGAATAGTTTTGCAAGTGTTGAGGGAGAATGAGTTGTATGCAAAATTCTCCAAATGCGAGTTCTGGTTGGAGAAGGTGGCATTTTTGGGCCACGTGATTAGTGGTGATGGGGTGGCAGTGGATCCAGCGAAAGTGGAGGCCATCAGAGATTGGCCGGTGTTGAGGACCGTGGCGGAAGTCCGAAGTTTCCTTGGACTAGCCGGGTATTATAGGAGATTCGTGGAGAATTTCTCGAAGATAGCTCTACCCCTCACCTCTCTCACTCGCAAAGACCATAAATTTGTGTGGACCCAAGAGTGCGGTCAAGCATTCGAGGCACTAAAGGAGAGGCTTATGATGGCTCCGATCTTGAGTTTACCGCAAGGGACAGATGGATTTCAAATTTTCAGTGACGCATCGGGATGCGGTTTGGGTTGCGTTTTGGTGCAACATGGGAAGGTGATAGCTTTTGGGTCTAGACAGCTGAAACCTCATGAGAGGAATTACCCTGTCCATGACTTGGAGTTGGCGGCGGTAATCTTCGCGCTGAAAATTTGGCGGCATTATGTTTATGGCGCAAGAGTGGAGATCTTCACGGACCATAAAAGCCTGAAGTATCTCTTGGATCAAAAGGACTTGAACATGCGGCAACGCAGATGGGTTGAGTTTCTTGGAGACTACGAAGTGGCGATTCAGTACACGCCGGGTAAAGCCAATGTGGTGGCAGATGCGTTGAGTAGAAAGTACTCGGGGCTAGGAAATTGGATCGAAGCTCATGATGAGCGGTTGGTACGAGAATGGGAGTCCCTTGGATTGGAATGTGTTGCGAGAGGCGAGTCTAGCGTGGCTCGGTTGAACTGGATTGAAGTGCAAAGCGACTTGTCCGATCGTATTCGGGAAGCGACTCGATTAGATGTGGAGTTTCAACCTTTTGTGTTGGAGGCTCAAACGGGCGAGAGCAGCACCTGGGAGATGATCGGGGGAATCTTGAGAAAGGGCGGAAGGGTTTGTGTACCGCAGTTTGGCAATCTCCGTGAGGAGTTGATGTTTGAGGCTCACTTCTCAAAGTACTCCATTCACCCGGGCAGTACAAAGATGTACTTGGATATGAAGAAATCCTTTTGGTGGCCGGGGTTGAAGCGAGATGTGGCTTTGTATGTGAGTCGTTGCCAAACATGTGCCTTGGTGAAGGCCGAATGTCAGAAACCGGGCGGGTTCCTGAAGCCCCTTCCAATTCCTGAATGGAAATTTGAGGACATCTCCATGGACTTTGTGCATGGTTTGCCTAGATCGCAGCATGGGAATGATGCTATTTGGGTGATCGTGGATCGCCTAACCAAGGTGGCTCACTTCATCCCGAACCGGAAAGAGGACAGCGTGGAGAAGCTGGTGGAGTTGTATGTTCGCAACATTGTGCGACTGCACGGAATTCCTAAGAGCATAGTCAGTGATCGCGATGGACGGTTTACGTCCAAGGACTGGAGACTGGTTCAGAAGAGCTTGGGCACGAAGCTAAAGTTTAGTACGGCGTTCCATCCTCAAACTGATGGGCAAACGGAGAGAACGAACCGTACTATGGAGGATATGTTGAGGATGTGCGTTCTTGATTTTGGCAAGAGGTGGGAGGATCACCTCTTCATGGTAGAATTTGCGTACAACAACAGTTTCCAAGCTAGTATAAAGATGGCGCCATACGAAGCTTTGTATGGGAGGCGGTGTCGAACGCCAATGTCTTGGGCAGAGGCGGGAGACACCAAACTTCTGGGAAAGGATGCGGTAGTTGACGCTTGTGAGATGGTACGGACCATCCAAGAGCGTATGAAGGTGGCACAAGACAGGCAAGCGAAATATTTTAATGCTCGTCACCGGAAGTTAGAATTTGCAGTTGGTGATTGGGTTTATCTGAAGGTCAAGCCGTTCAAAGGCGTCTCGCAGATTCGCCGACTCAAGAAGTTGAGTCCAAGGTTTTTGGGGCCTTTTGAAATTGTTGAGCGGATAGGAGAAGCAGCCTATCGGTTGGCATTGTCCGCAGATTTGAGTGGATTACATGACGTCTTCCACATCTCCGTGTTGAGGAAAGCCTTGGTGGAGGCTAGCGTGGTGATTGAGCCGGCATCAGTGCCGATTGAGGAAGACTTGAGGACGCGAGTCCTTCCAATCGCTATAGAAGATTCGGAGATTCGGCAGTTGCGGAATAAAGAAGTTAAACTTGTGAAAGTTCGTTGGGACAACTGCGGTCGTGAGGAGTTCTCGTGGGAACGAGAACAGGCCATGCTAGAAGACTATCCAGAACTATTGTTGTCAGGTACAATTTAAGTTTTGTACCCTTTTGTTTTGTAATTTCGGGACGAAATTCAGTTAAGTGGGGGAGAGTTGTAACACCCCAGTTTTTGCAAGAGGTTCAGTCTGCTGTTCTGGAAAATTTTTGGGTTCTGGCAGGAGGTACACAGCCTGCGACACAGGCGTGTCGCAGGGCGTGTCGAGGCCGTGTCGACACTCGGCCCAAGTGTCGACACTTTGTGCTCGACAAAGTGTCGAGAGTGAGGCACACGGCCTGCGACACGGGCGTGTCGCAGGGCGTGTCGAGGCCGTGTCGACACTCGGCCCAAGTGTCGACACTTTGTGCTCGACAAAGTGTCGAGAGTGAGGCACACGGCCTGCGACACGGGCGTGTCGCAGGGCGTGTCGAGGCCGTGTCGACACTCGGCCCAAGTGTCGACACTTTGTGCTCGACAGAGTGTCGAGAGTGGGGCACACGGCCTGCGACACGGGCGTGGCGCAGGGCGTGTCGACACTCGGCCCAAGTGTCGACACTTTTGCTCGACAGTGTGTCGAGACTGGGGCACACGGCTTGGGACACGGGCGTGTCCCAGGCCGTGTCACCTCTCGGGTTGGTGTTGGGGCCGTGTCGTTGGAGACACACGGCAGGCCACACGGCCGTGTCACTTGGGACACGGGCGTGTCGGATTGAACACGGGCGTGTCGAATGCCCATGTCTGATTCCAGGCGCGTCGATTTGAGACGGCGAATGAGGCACACGGCCCTGGACACGGGCGTGTGCCAGGCCGTGTTCGGCCCAGGTCTTTTATTTTCCAGGCGAATCGCAGCCAGTCTTTTTCTGGTTTTGGGATCTAACGGTTCAGGCCATCTCCTGGACAGTTAAGTCCGAACTTAGGGTTACAGATCCTCATTCTTTTTCAAGTCCTCTCTTTCTTAGTTCTTGAGAGAAACTAGAGCAAGGAGGAAGAAGAAGAACTTTTGGGCTGTAGGAAGGGTTTCGGAGCTCCGAATCGCGAGCCGAGTCCGGATCCGTGAAGCTTGGAGCATTGCGAAGTGTTCCATCCGGCTATTTTGCCATGGCAAGGAAGAGGAGTCGGAAGGTAACGACATCTCTCCTCTCGGTCTTTAGGATGCACGTTTTAGCATCATCTAGTTTTCTTTTCTCTAATTTTTGAGCACCAAACTCTCAAATGAGAGGGGTTTTGGCTTGCCAAGTTTCAAGAGGAACTTCCGGGTCGATTGAGTCCGTCCCCGGCATATCTTTGCATTAGAGATCCGCTTCGCTAGTGGATTAGGCATGGTGGGTGAAGCCGTAGTCGCGACCGTTAGTCCGACTCGGTGATGTTGCATACGAACTAGGGATTCGTAGAGATTTCCGATGCGGCAAGTTGCCGTTTGTGTTGTGGTGGTGATTGTCCCGTTTGCTTGAAAAGAGTACATGTAGTCGAACCCGGACAAGGTTAGCTCCTCGTGGTGGTAGATGGTTTCCTTGACAAGGTTAGCTCCAAATGAGAATGAAGATGGTTTCCTTGGTGGACGAGGTTAGCTCCGCACGAGTTGGAGATGTTTTCCTTGGAGCGCGGGAACGCTGCGGTACAAAGAGGGATTGCGATGTGTTTAGTCTTGGTTGTGTTGTGCCAAGGCGTGGCTATGTCTCCGTGGTCGGCTGGCTATCCCGTGACACGTGCGTCATGTGTGGAGAGTGTCCCGGCGAGACTAGTACCCTTCTGTGAGACTGACGAGAATGCCAAGCTTGGGGCAAGCCCGGGCAAAGAGGCCATGAGCGGGTGGGGTCCAGCAAGGCTTCTTAGAATCGGTCAGTCTGTGGTTGTTGGAATCCTGACATGAGACGTCAGAGCTTGCAGGCAAGCCCGGGGCTAAGCCCACGAGCGGGTGGGGCCTTGGCAAGATTTCCATGTGGCGGCCTGTGCGCTGTGTGAGGGAGTTGTGTCTCCCTCAATGTTTGCGGCTTTATGCCAATTGGGGAAATGTGAGTACCCAAATGTTGTGATGTTGTGCTAGATGCATACGGTTTAGGGTACCTTGGGTGAAGCCCGGGTGTTGCATTCATGTTGCATAGTAGGCCCTTTTCTTTATATGCTCAACCAGTAGAGAACATGTTTGTTGATTGAGACATCCAAGCCTGTTTTAATGTTTTTCTATTTATAGAAATTTATATTGCATATGAAGTGCTGACTTGCAGGTTGGAGGGTTCCCCGGGGTCCGTTAGGGGCGGCCGGGAGGAGATGTGTTGTTACACAGTTTGAGGTCAGCCTTTGCTGACCCACGTTACTAATAATTTTTACAGGGCAAGGATCGCACGCAGGAGCTAGCACGCCGGCCAAAAAGGCCTAAGCCCATGAAGTGTTTTTTCTCTTTTGTAGCACTACTTTTGATGATGTATGTTTGAGACTATTTTGTCCGGCTTGCATGCCGAGGTAGACTAGGAGTGCTGAGCACATTCATGTTTGATTGTACTGTATACCCCTTTTGGACATTTGATGTAAGGCCTTAAGGCCATTTGTTTACTCTTTTGGATTAGTGGATAACTTCTAGTTGTGCTTGGTTTTCCGCTGTGTTGTGCAAGTGTTTTGAGTTTGGGTAGCTATATCAACTTTTAATACTAAAGCTGTGGTGTTCGTATGTTGTGGGGCCCCGGCCGGACCCATATTATACGTCCATTACAGGGGAGGTGTTACACACTGGACATTTCTTCAATGAGTGTCGACACATCCTGTATGTGTCGACACTTTCCTCCTGGTGTCGACTCTGCATCCCTGGTGTCGACACAATTACTCCAAGTGTCGACACTGCTTCTCTGGATGTCGACACAAGTCTTCTTAAGTGTCGACACTTTGCTCCTGTATGTCGACATATGGACTTAGAAACTTTTCAGCTTTCCCTGTAAATACTTGACCTGCACAACTAAACTCAAAATACATCAAATACATTTTGATGTATATCATTGAGTAGGGTGAGGCTTCTTCAAATCAGGTACATTTAATCCAATGTACCCAACAATCTCCCCCTATTTGGAGAAGTCATAACCCTTAGTCAATGATATACACCATACATAATAAAATCACAGTATGATGTAAAACAATATTAAATGATAGGGTAAGTACATAAACATGTATAAGCAAAACATGTATAACAAATATCTCAGAACATTTAATGTAATAGATTTATCACACATTACATAGTTCTAAGAACTTCAACATTATCATTATCCAAAAGTTTACAGAAAGTTTTAAAACTAAATGATTACAACTGTAAACAAAAGATAAATTCTATCATATTGCTTCTCAGTCTCTTTGATCGCTATGCCCTTTCCAGATTGTATCTTTGCTTGGACTGAGGCTTCAACATCTTCAGCAGCAGCAGGCTTCTTGCCTTTCAGATTCTTCTTTTTCAATTCTTCTGCCTTGATCTTTTGCCTTTCAAAATAATGATAAGGCTTGGGAAAGTACTTGCTAGGCTCCTGAGCAGTAGGAGGTAGCTTTCCCATCTTTGCCTTTCTTCTATATTGCACAATTGCTTCTTGTCTGTTCTCATGCTTCCTCCACTCCACATAAGAATACCATTTGCCTCTGTCCACAATATTGTCTTTGGCAGCTTTCCATGCAGTCAGAATGATATTCCTTGAAGTGGGGCTCCATTGTTCAAAGTCAAGCCTGAGTTCAGCTTGCTCCCTGAACCTCTTCTTAGACAATTTGGCTTCTTGTTCTTTCTGCAAAGCTTCTTGTATAGCCTCAGATAGTGGCTGAACCACTTTTTCTATGATGACATTTTGATTTCCCTCAAGAGGGCTATACATTGATTGTATGTCTGCATGTATCATATCAAAGTCTGGTGGAGGGTAAATTACTTGAGCCACTTCAGCTTGCTCCCCTCCAAGATATGCAGGATTAATCTCAGACTCTGCCACATTGTCATCATCACATAATGAAGGATATCTGTTAAAGTTGGAGACCGGGCGGTCTGTCTTGGCGAGTTGGAGACCGCGCGGTCTGGCGGCTTGACTCGTCGGCTTGTTAACCGGGCGGTCTAGCGATCTTCACCGGCGACCTATCTGCTTC
Organism: Platanthera guangdongensis; assembly: GCA_039583875.1. Taxonomy (NCBI): domain Eukaryota; kingdom Viridiplantae; phylum Streptophyta; class Magnoliopsida; order Asparagales; family Orchidaceae; genus Platanthera; species Platanthera guangdongensis. The sequence continues at coordinate 52,099,168 of CM077157.1, read as the reverse complement.
TCCTATGGTTAGCCGTGCGGTTAGCCCTTCTGTCTAACCGCGCGGCTTGTGCGGTTTACCTTGTACAGTCCGCTTAACTTGTATTTTTTTAGTCCCACATCTCTTATTTGTACTCTCTCTTCTCTCCTCCATTCTATATAAGGGAGGGCATACCTTTGTAATAGATATCAATTTTGGATAATAAAATTTCGATTATTCAAAAGTTATTCTGCTTGTTCTCTCTTTTGCTGCTTTCTAACATGGTATCAGAGGACTCGATCTACTCCTCCTGATTCTGTGTCTTACTGTCTGCCCGGCTTGTAGTGCCGGTTTGCCTTCTATTCGCGCGGCCTATTCTCTAGCCGTTCGAATTCTTCTGCTCGCCCGGCCTGTTCTCTAGCCGGCCGACTTCTTCTGTTCGCACGGCCTGTCCTCTAGCCGTTCGACCTCTTCCCCTCTGTTTGTGTCTGTAGCTAGGTCGTGGCCCTTCTGGCCGCTGGATTTATTCCCTTGAGACCGCTGCCGCAATTCTTTCTCTGCGCGGGTTGTTTCCTACCCGCTGCCTCCTATCACAGCGACCTGTTTTTTGTCCCTGCTCCTGTTCGTGCGGCTTGTCCTCTAGCCGCTCGACTTCTTCCCCTCTGCTTGCGTCTGCGGTTTGGTCGTGGCTTTTCTGGCCGCTGGTTTCTACCCTCGAGACCGCTGCAGCTTTTCTTCCTATCCGTGCGGGTTGTATCCTAACCGCCCGGCTTCCCCTGTTTCCAGCTGCGATGGCTAATTCTGATGCCTCTACTGCCACCACCTTTGTTGCCAATCCGGCACCTCCTCTTCCCCCTACTCCTTCCGGGAACCTTGGGACCGTTTCCAAACTTGTTGGCTCCAACTACCCGGACTGGAGCGTCTCTTTCACCTTTCATCTTCGCCCCTCCGGTGACTCTTCCAAGCCATCTGCCTCTGTTGTGACTTCTTCAGGTAGTGCCCACGTGGTGACTCAAGGTAAATGGCTTATCGACTCTGGTGCCACTAATCACATGACGGGCAACCCTCAGTGCTTCTCCTTGCTCGAACATCATGATCGGTTGCCCCCGGTCCTAGTTGCGGATGGTTCTCCCTCCCCGGTTCATGGCACGGGCGTGGTTCATGTTACTCCCTCACTAAGCCTAGCGGACACTCTCTATGTGCCCAAGTTTCCGTGCAATCTGTTGTCTGTTACCTCTTTATGTAAACAGCTTCAGTGTTCTGTGACATTTACACCCACTTCTTGTTCTTTTCAGGATCCGAGCTCCCACCGGACGATTGCTACTGGGACTGAGAGCGGCGGCCTCTACTTCCTCGACAATGTTTCCGCCTTATCTGCCTTCTCCTCTTCCTGTACGGATCTTCTGCAGTGGCATCTCCGTCTCGGTCATCCTCCTCCCCGTATACTACATCAGCTTCTGCCGCACCTCCTTCCATCCAGTACTCCTCTCCAATGCGACGCCTGTCAACTCGGCAAGCATCACCGTTCCTCCTTCCCGCCGAAGCTCGGACGGGGTTCTACTCGCCCTTTTGATCTTGTTCACTCTGATATCTGGGGACCTGCTCCTACCCTCACCGTTGGTCGGGGTAGTTCTTATTTTGTAACCTTTATAGATGATTTCTCTCGTTGTACTTGGGTGTATCTCCTCAGAGATCGCTCTGAACTTTTAGATGTATGGATTTCCTTTTATCAGTTGATTAAAAATCAGTTCAATCTTTGTATTAAAACTCTTCGTTCTGATAATGCTAAGGAATATCTCAGTCATGCTTTTACTTCTTTTTGTGTACAACATGGCATTATTCATCAGACTAGCTGTGTTTACACCTCCCAACAAAATGGGGTGGCGGAACGCAAAACCGTCACCTCCTCGATGTGGCCCGCACTTTAATGACCCAGATGCATGTCCCTCGTTCGTATTGGGGCTATGCCGTTCTCCTTGCCTGCTACCTCATCAATCGTCTTCCCTCCACCCTTCTCCGCGGGAAAACGCCCTTCTCCATTCTCTATCCGGACAAGGAGCCCTTTCCTCTCCCTCTCCGTATCTTTGGCTGCACTGCCTTTGTCCATACGCCATCTGCCACCCGTGATAAGCTTTCCCCCCGCTCCACCAAATGTGTCTTTCTGGGGTACTCCACCACTCAGAAAGGCTATTGTTGCTTTAACCCTGTTCTTCGTCAGCAGTTCGTCTCTGCTGACGTTACCTTCTTCGAGAATGCCTCCTACTTCTCCGCTCCCTCCTCCTCTCCTTCCCCACCTTCTGACTCTCCTACTATTCCCTTCGTTCCCTTGTCTCCTACCGCGATACCCCCTCCTCCTCCCTCTCCGTCTCCTCCTCTCGCTCCTCCTCTCTCCCCCCCATCTCCACCTCCACCTCCATCTCCACCCTCTACGCCGCCGTCGCTCTCTTCTCTCGGGCCAGCTCTCTCTGCCACGGACGCTCCGGATCCCGAGGGGGCTGCCGACCTGGATCTCCCTGTGGCGCTTCGCAAAGGGGTGCGGACATGTACCCTTCACCCCCTGGCTGCTGTTGTTTCCTATGATCGTCTCACACCTTCTCGCAGGGCCTTTGCGCTGGCTATCTCTGCTACTGCCACGCCTCGTTCCTATCAGGAAGCCCTTGCGATTCCCCATTGGAAGCTGGCCATGGATGAGGAAATGGCGACTCTCACGGAGCGGGGGACATGGACTCTTGTTCCCCCTCCCTTTGGTACTGATGTTGTTGGCTGTCGCTGGGTCTTTGTGGTCAAATTTGGCCCCGACGGCACTGTGGATCGCTATAAGGCTCGCCTTGTTGCTAAGGGCTTTACTCAGACTTATGGGGTTGATTACTTTGACACCTTCTCCCCCGTGGCTCGTCTCAGCACTATCCGGGTCCTTCTCTCTGTGGCCGTCAATCGCGATTGGCCGATCTCTCAGCTGGATGTCAAGAATGCCTTCCTTTATGGTGACCTTCACGAGGCCGTTTACATGGAGCAACCTCCTGGGTATGTTGCTCAGGGGGAGACACGGGTATGCCGGTTGCAGAAGGCAATTTATGGCCTCAAGCAGAGTCCTCGAGCTTGGTTTGACAAGTTCAGCGGCATTGTGGCGGCTGTTGGTTTTGTGCGAAGCTCTGCTGATCACTCTCTCTTTATTCGTAAAACTCCTTCTGGGCTGGTGGTTCTGGCTGTGTATGTCGATGATATTCTTCTCACCGGCGATGGCCAGGAAGGGGTAGCCCTGACAAAGCGACATCTTCGCCAACATCTCATCACTAAAGATATGGGCTCTCCAAAGTACTTCCTGGGGATCGAAATTGCTCGGAAGCCCGACTCCTTAGTTCTCTCTCAGCGCAAAGTATGCCCTTGATCTTCTAAAAGAGGCAGGATTGACTGGAGCAAAACCTGCCCGATGCCCCATGGCCACTGGGGAGGACAAAACCTGGACAGATGATTCGCCTCCTCTTTCAGATAGTTCGCGGTACAGGCGTCTGGTTGGTAAGCTCATATACCTCACAGTGACCAGACCCGACATTTCCTATGCTGTAGGTAAGGTGAGTCAGTTCATGCAAGCGCCTAGGGAGTGTCATCTACAGTCCGCCTTGCGGATCTTGGAGTATGTCAAAGCAGCGCCTGGGAAAGGACTACTTTTTCAAAAGAATGGTCATCTGAGGATTGAAGCCTACTCAGATGCAAGTTATGCTGATGACAAAGGGGATCGCAAGTCAACCTCAGGGTTTTGCACATTTGTTGGGGGAAATCTGGTGAGCTGGAAGAGCAAGAAGCAGTCTGTTGTCTCCAGGTCCAGTGCAGAAGCTGAGTATCGCAGTATGGCGTCAACCACTTGTGAATTAAAGTGGCTGCGGGCTCTCATGCTAGACTTAGGAGAGGTGTACAACCATCCTCTACCTATGTTCTGTGATAACAAGGCCGCCATATACATCTCCAAAAATCCGGTATTCCATGAAAGAACCAAGCATATTGAGGTCGACTGCCATTTCATTCGTGAAGAGATTTTAAAAGAACAGATTTGCACTCCTTTTGTCACGTCTGATAAAGAGCTGGCTGACATCTTCACCAAGCCAGTTTCCGCCTCGTTTCTGCATGTTTGTGACAAGCTGGGCATGGTTGATATATATGCTCCAGCTTGAGGGGGAGTGTTAAAGTTGGAGACCGGGCGGTCTGTCTTGGCGAGTTGGAGACCGCGCGGTCTGGCGGCTTGACTCGTCGGCTTGTTAACCGGGCGGTCTAGCGATCTTCACCGGCGACCTATCTGCTTCTCCTATGGTTAGCCGTGCGGTTAGCCCTTCTGTCTAACCGCGCGGCTTGTGCGGTTTACCTTGTACAGTCCGCTTAACTTGTATTTTTTTAGTCCCACATCTCTTATTTGTACTCTCTCTTCTCTCCTCCATTCTATATAAGGGAGGGCATACCTTTGTAATAGATATCAATTTTGGATAATAAAATTTCGATTATTCAAAAGTTATTCTGCTTGTTCTCTCTTTTGCTGCTTTCTAACAATATCCAAGGGTGGCTCTGATGGAATTGGAAATCCATTTTATATGATCAGAGCCTGCTTTGACTAACACCCTCTCCCCCTTTATGACTTCTCTTTCAATATGATCCCTCAGATCATCTTTCTGAAATCTTATTTGTGCATCCAAATAGTTTACTCCATCCTTAAAGAAAGGTTTCAACCTGTGGAGTCTGTCAGTTATAGCCTTTTGAGAGTCTACTATAGCAGTTTTAAAAGCAGTGAGGCTTCCTTGCAATGCTTTGTCAAATTCCTCTTTGGCAGTGGTCAGGGCTGCATTCTGGGCAGTTGTTATATTCTTTAGTTCAGTTACAATAGCATTGTGGGAAGCTGTCAAATTATCATTCATTCTTATTTGATTCTCCAGAACATAGCCTTGCTTCACTTCAAGTTCATCCACTTGAGCTTTGATCTTCTCTTGATGAGTTGCTAGATAGACTACTGCATTCCCTCCTTTATGGAAGCAGTCAGTCATTTCTTTCTTATTCAGATTCATTTCAAATCTGATGGACTTAATATCTTGTTCAAGATCAAATTGCAAAGACTTATGCCCCTCATCCATATACTTTTCTATTGCTTGCCTTTGCTCATCAAGCTTTATCTGCATTGCAACCATCAGAGAACTGTAATATGCAGATGATGCTGGCTGTGGTGTAGGCTGTGGTGCAATTGTTTGCAGAGCTTTCTTATAATTCTGGCTCCTCCTCTTGAAGACTTGAAACCTCCTCTTTTTGGCTCTTGCAGCCTCTTCATCTTCTGAAGCAGATGTGCTATCAATAGTCACTCTGTCCTTTGGACTTGGAGGTAGTTCCTTTTCAGTCCTTTGCAGGCCTTCAGCAGCTTTTGGCATCTCAGTCTCTTTGCTTGCAGTTTATTCAACAATATCCACAGCTCCCCCTCAACATGGGCCTTCTCCCCCTCAGCAGCAGCACTTTCTTTCTCAAAATCAGTTTGAAGAAGGTCTGGGAATAGCTCTTCCAAAGTAAATTCTTGTTGAGGATGGGGTGGAGAAACTCTAATCTCATCAACAACTAGATCAGATACTACTTGATCTGCAATAGATGTGTCCTCCATGACAACATCTTGGGGTTGACTATGTATTTGAGGTTGTTGATTAACATGAGGTATTGAATCAGACAAAATATCATCCTCAATAGGGAAATTTAATTTATTAATGTCAGTGATTACCTCAAGTATGGTATAGGTAGCTTGTTCACTTTCTAGTGGAGTTGGCTCTTCCACAATTAGAGGCTCCCCTTGGATGGAATCCTGGTGTACTGGGCTAGCTTGTGGTAGCTCCCCCTGCCTTACTGCATCATCTTGTCTAGCTGGAGACTTTCCAGCATTTCCTATGTCTTCTTCATCAGGAGTGAACACTACTTGTTCCTCAGAACTGCTTGATGATTCAGGAGCCACAGGGGCTGATTTCTTCTTCCTTTTCTGGGGTGTTACCTTCTCAGGAGTTGGCATTTCCTTAGTCAAGACCCTATCCCATCTAGAGAAGATTCTCATGTCCATTCTTCTCATGTGGTTAGTTTTGGATCCTGCAGCTTGGGTCATTATCTCTGGTATACTACCAGCCAAGTAAAGACTTAGAATCCTACCCAAATTGGGTTTCTTCAGGCTCTCCTTAATCTTCTCAAACACTACTATAGACCAATCAGTTTGTAGTGTGAAGATAATTCTTATCATTAGACTAAACATATGAGCTGAAACTCTGTCATGCCCTCCAGGCTTGCTCAAGATCACCTTGCCAACAATTTCAGAGAGAAATTTGCCTTGGCTGTTCATGCCTTTTCTGTTGAACACATAACCTATCTTCAGGTTGGAATCCAGTCCACACCATCTCAAAGCTTCTCTTGTCTTAGATGCAGAAACATCTTCTTCCTCCTTGGTTCTTGGTAGTTGTAGTACCTTCCTTAGACTTTTAGGAGAAACTTTCACCTTAGCCCCATGAACCCTTGACTTAATCTTTAGTCCTGAGTCATCTAGGGTTGCGCCATTCAGAAATTCCAGGACCTCCTTCTTCTAGATCTTGATGGGTTCTGAAACAAGGAATTCTAATCCAGATTCTGCAACTAGGGTTACCACACCTTTGATTGCAGGTTCCGCCACTTCAAATACGTGCCGCACCAGTTCATATCCTTCATTCACGTTCTCTTCAAGCTTGGGAGCCATTAGGGTTTGAAGAATTTTGAATTGAGAGAAGAGAGGTGTCGACATACAAGTTTGGTCTCGAAACTTTGGTGAGCGTGTCGACAGACAATGGTGAAATCCTATTTATACCTTTCTAGGATCGAAGATGAAAGGGCGCGTCAAAATACTTAAATTGTGTCGACACTGTTGAAAAGTGTCGACACAGACTTATAATGTCTCGGCAACTATGTGTCGACACAAGTATAGTCGACAGAATAGATGTGTCGACACTTGTTTATGCGTCGACACCACTTAGCTCGACACTTAGTCGAGACTTTACTTCACTAATTCTGCATAAAGTCTAAGTGTCGACAACACCTTGGATGTGTCGACACCTATCCTGTATGTGTCGACACTAATTTTTTGAAGTGTCGACACCAACTTCCTAGATATGTCGACACCTTTTCTTTGAAGTGTCGACACCAATTCTCTGTCTCGACACAGACAACTCTGTGTGTCGACACTATTTTACTTAGCCATTTCTGTAAACTTATTCTAAGTTTATCATACCTAATTCAATTTTAAACCTATTGAATTTGGTTTCTTCTAAAGGCTTAGTATACATGTCAGCTAGTTGATTATCTGTATTGACATATTCTAGTGAAATATCTTCTTTTTCCACATGTTCCCTTAGAAAATGATATTTTATTTCAATGTGTTTAGTTCTACTATGGGAAATAGGATTGTTTGCAATAGATATAACACTAGTAGAATCACAAAATAGTGGTGTTCTACTTACTTGAATACCATAATCCTCAAGCTGATGTTGTATCCATAGAAGTTGAGCACGGCAACTTCCTGCAGCCACATATTCTGATTTTGCTGTGGAGATAGCCACACTTGTTTGTTTCTTGCTACTACAAGATATCAGTCTTCACCTAGGAATTGACAGGTACCAGTTGTACTTTTCCTATCTTCCTTGCAGCCTGCAAAATCTGCATCTGAATAACCTGTCAGTTCAAAGTCTCCATTCCTAGGGTACCAAAGGCCTAGATAAGGAGTGACCTTAAGATATCTCAGAATTCTTTTGACTGCTGTCAATGAGACTCTTTAGGGCAAGCTTGGTACCTAGCACAGACACATGTAGCACACATGATATCTGGTCTACTTGCAGTCAAATACAATAGGGATCCAACTATCCCTCTATACAAAGTCTCATCTACAGGTTTCCCTGCATCATCTTTGCTAAGAGACATACTTGACCCCATAGGAGTTTTCATGGTACTGGATGATTCCATACCATACTTCCTTATCAGTTCTAGGGTGAACTTAGACTGGCATATGGATAAACCATTCTTAGTCTGTCTAACTTGGAGACCCAAGAAGAACCTAAGTTCCCCCATACTGCTCATCTCAAATTGTTCTTGCATAAGTTTTGCAAAGACTACTTTCAGTAGACCCAAATATGATGTCATCTACATATATTTGGACTAGTATGATCTTGCCTCTGGATTCCCTAAGGAATAGAGTCTTGTCTATTTTCCCCCTTGTGAATTTATTCTCAATGAGGAAACTAGACAGGGTTTCATACCAAGCCCTAGGGGCTTGTTTTAACCCATACAAAGCCTTCCCAATTCTATAGACATAATTAGGTTGAGTTAAATCAACAAAACCTGATGGTTGTTCCACATAGACCTCTTCCTTCAGATTACCATTCAAAAAGGCTGACTTAACATCCATTTGGTATACTTTAAATCCTTGATAGGTTGCATAGGCCAAGAACATCCTTATGGTTTCCAGTCTGGCTACTGGTACAAAGGTTTGATCAAAGTCAATACCTTCTTCCTGCCTATATCCCTTAACAACCAGTCTTGCTTTATTCTTTATAATCACTCCATGTTCATCCATCTTGTTCCTGAAGATCCACTTAGTCCCAATTATGTTGTGGTCTTTTAGTTTAGGAACAAGCTCCCAGACTTTGCTCCTCTTGAACTGATTCAGCTCCTCTTGCATTGCCTCAATCCATTGAGGGTCTAGGATGACTTCTTCAAATTTCTTTGGCTCAACTTGGGATAGAAAAATAGAGTAGAGTGAACTAAGATTTCTGCTCCTTGTTTGTACCCCTTGACTTAGATCACCAATAATTTGATTGGCTGGATGATCTCTTAGATGTCTACTAGCTGGAGGCAGCCTGGCTTCAGGTTGAACTCCTTCAGCTTCTTCAACTTGCTGCACTCCATGGTCTTCTTCTACATCAGGTGCATGTAGTACTTCCCCTGGACAACAGCCACTATCATCTACATGCTGACTTGTAGTAGATCCTTCTTCAATAGTGAGCTTGTCCATCTTCTTAGTCACACCTGTGGAGCTGCAAATACTTCTAGACAACTCATTGTTAATAAGTCTAGCTTCATCAAATACTACGTGTACTGACTCCTCTACAACTTGTGTAGTCAAGTTGTAGACCCTATAAGCCTTACTGTTGTTACTGTACCCAACAAAGATCCTCTCTTGGGATTTGACAGCAAACTTGGTTAAGTAAGACTTACCATTGTTAAGTATATAGCATTTACAACCAAAGATCCTGAAATAGGATAGTTTTGGTTTTCTGCCTTTCACAATCTCATAGGGAGTCTTATTGTGGCTCTTAGTAATGGTAGCCCTATTAATTACATGGCATGCAGTATTAACTGCCTCAGCCCAGAAATATTCTGGGAGAGATGTGTCACTTAATATGGTTCTACCAGCCTCAATCAAGGTTCTATTTTTCCTTTCAGCAATGCCATTTTGCTGAGGTGTTCTTGGTGAAGAAATTCCTGAAATATCCCAAACTCTTCACATAGTGTTGTCATACTATCAGATTGGAATTCAGTACCATGGTCACTTCTTATTTTGACCACTGTACTGTCTAACTCATTCTGAATTTGTTTGACAAAACTATAGAAGACACTAGGTGTTTCAGATTTCTAAGGAAGAACACCCAGGAAAACCTTGAGTAGTCATCTACAACTACAAATGTGTAGACCTTCCTACCTAGACTGTGAACTGACATAGGACCAACGAGATCCATATGCAAGAGGTATAAGCACCTCACAGCATCTTTGTTCTCAATGTTATTAAAAATGGATCTAGTCTGCTTGCCCTTTTGACAAGCTGAACATATTCCATCTTTAATACACTTAACCTGAGGACCATTCCTCACTAACTCTTTGTTATAGAGTTGGCCAATTGTCTTGTAGTTAAGATGGGCTAGCCTCTTGTGCCATTTGACACAATGAGAGACTTTCTCATCAGCTACAAGACACACTGGAGAAGCATTGTTCCCACACATAATGTCTAGACAATAGACATTTATTTTTTCTGTAACCAGTCAAAATGATCTCTTGATCATTTGATCTCCTGATATGACAACCATCTTTGACAAATGAGATGTTATATCCTAAATCACTCAGTTGACTTATACTAATAAGGTTATGTTTCAAACCTTTAACATAGGGCACTTGAGTAATTGTTATAAGGTTGCTAGAAATATTACCAAAACCTTTGATGATTCCTTTTTCAGAACCACCAAAGGTGACTTTAGGACCATCCTTGATTGGTGTGAGTCCTTTAGCAATCCCTAGTTCCAGTCATGTGCTGGAACATCCACTGTCCAAGTACCATATTGGGGCATGGTCACTTGGACTCACTGCAAAACAGATTAGTTGACCTTAGAACCCAAAGAATTCTTGGGTCCTTGGTGCTGGTTAGTTTGCCTCTTAACAAAGCTACCTGTAAATTTTCCAACAGGCAGTTTGCTACTCACTTTGGCACTAGAATTGTGCCAGCAGTCAATGGCAAAGTGGCCTACCTTGCCACATCACCAGCACTCAAATTTATTGTACCTTTGCTTAGGTACAACCCTGTATGTTCTATCTACAGCAGGCTTGTTGAGTACTGGGGCTTTGCCCTTAGACTTGGACTTTACAGTCCTAGCAGGTTGTGTAAACCCTAATCCAGATTTACCCTTGTGAGGTATAAACTCATCTATCAAAGGTAGAACTAATTTTGGTTTAGAGAACCTTGCTACTAAATCTCTCTCCTTCTGAAGACTAATCTCTAGATTTCTGATTTGATCATTCTTAAATGTTATAGTCCCCATCTGAATAACAGTTATGTGCTTCGGTCTGGCTATTTCATTTAGCTTTTGATCAATCAACTTCTCAAAATCAGTTGCAGCCTCTTTGAGACTAGCAATCTCCTTTGCCTGACTCTTGGCCAAGGATTTGCTTTTCTTAAAAGCTTGCAACAGTACACTATATTCATCAATTAATTGATGAATGTCACCTTCAGATTCAGATGCATTCTCATCAGTTGATGAAGATGAAACTGAGTCTGAACTGGCACTAAAAATTGAACTTAAAGAACAATTTTGTACCTTACTAGGTCCAGGCTGATCCTGGATTTTGTCACCTTCTGACAAGGCCATCAGTCCTTTGCACTGAATGTCCTCTTGCTCATATATAGAGTTCATTATCTGGATGAACTCCTCTTCCTCTTCTTCAGCAAACAGTCCTATGTATGCTTCCGCTTCTGACTCAGTTTCTGAAGAAGATATGTCTGACAGGCTTTTGTCCTTCTTGGCAACAAAAGACCTTTCCTTTTTGCCCTTGATCTGAGTCTTCTTCTTATCAGTTGACTCCTTTCTTTTCTCTGGACAGTCAGCAACAACATGTCCTTGTCTGTTACAGCAATAACATACAATTTTTGATAAAGTTTCTTTGCTTGACTTGGGCTTTCTTCTGTCTTTCTTTGATAACTTCTTGTTCTGATAATAGTCATCTTTTCCCTGTGAAGTGGATGGCTTTGACCTCCACTGTTTCTTCTTTAGAAACTTCTGAAAGTGTCTTGTGAAGGCTGCAAAATCCTCATCACTCTCACTGCTTTCAGAATTCCTACTTTCTGATTCATCTGACTCAGTCTCAGCCACTTTTGGAGGTGGAGATGGAGACTTACTTTTATATTTCTTGGTGGCTTCTGTCTTGAATGTCACTGTCCTTTCTTTATGCTCACTTCTTGTAGTCTTCTCCTCTTCTTTCCTTACCATTAGCTGCATTTCATAGGATAACAGCTTTCCAAACAATGTTGGAGGAGGAATATCTGCTAACTTGGCCATTTCTCTTATGGCACAGATCTTGGTGTCCCAGTCCTTTGTTAGGGACCTCAAGAACTTATCATTCAGCTCATAATTGCTGAATTCTCTTCCATAGGACATTAACTCATTAACTATCCTATAGAATTTCTTGTAGCACTCAGTTATGCTATCAGACTTTCCTTGTCTGAAGCTTCATATTCTTGGTTTAACAAAGACTTTCTGTCTTGTCTAACTTCTTCTGAACCCTCCATGTACACTATCAGAGTATCCACATCTCCTTGATGTTTTACAGTGTATCAAGTTCTGAAATGTAGCATCATCTATGGCACTTACAATGATATTCTGAGCCTCTTGTCCATGGTGGCAGAATAATCTCATCTTTTGTCATTTCAGAAAAGTCCTTAGGTGTTCTCTGATTTGCATCTAACACAGATAACTTTATAGGTACATAAGGCCCTTCTTTAACAGTGATATAAATTCTAGGGTCTGAGGCTTCCATAAATAGTCTCACCCTTTCTTTCCAGATGCCAAAAATCTCCTTTCTGCATATGGCAACTTCATGGATCCAAGTTCTTTGTGATTCTCTGTGGAACCCATTTTCTTGATTTTCTTGATTCTGCACTTGATTAAACTGAATCTGCCAACAGGATCTACACAGACAGTTATGTCCTTTTTGAGTAACCTGCCTCTGATACCACTTGAAAGAAATTGTACCTAATCACCTAGAGGGGGGGGGGGGGGGTGAATAGGTGACTAAATCTTTTTAAACTTTAGGCAGATTATATCACAGATTTATAACTACTTCACAGCAATCAATCAGCAATCACAGAATAAAGCATGCACACAGTGAACACACAGATTTATAGTGGTTCCCCAAGGTTTGGGTACATTCACTTTCCCCCTTCGCCTATCTAGTAGTGTACTAGATTCGGCCAAACTCCTACTATTACTCAGATCCTCAGATTACACTCAGAACCCAAATGGTTCCTACAGCTCAGGCCCAAGGCCCTACAACTCAGTCTTCACAAAGACCTACACTCAGCCTTCAACAAGGCTTATACTCAGCCACAAGGCCTACACTCAGAGATATGGATCTCCTACACTCAGGCATATAGGCCCTACCATTCAGCCTTTATAATTACAGGCTTACAACTCAGATCCCTAAGGATCCTACAAGAAATTAAAAATACAAAGTGTAAAACCTCAACTCAGAATAAGAGAGAAGAGTTGACAGGTTTCTGATGAGTTCTTGGAAGAACTCTGCTGAGATCAACCTCACTTTGCTTTCTTCAAAGCTTCTTGAATGTAGAACACACATAGGTTGATACTCTCTGCAGCTAATCTTCAATCACTGTAACTTAAGAATCAGACCTTGATCTGAAACCTCTTCACAGCCTGGTTCCAACAGTGTCTTCTTGGAAGGAGCTCTCCTCTCCAACTTCTATATCTTCACTTGAATTGATTTTCAATGAATAGCTTGATCTTGTGTGAATCATCTTCTTCTGTTGACAGAATATGCCTATATATAGGCCTTCTTCATGGTGACCGGCTGATCCAGTTTCTAACGACTTTCTGACAACTCTGACAGTTGCAGTAGACCGGCTGGAATGGCAGCTGTCATGTCATCCAGTCACTTCTTGAAATATCTGTAACTGTCTGAAAGTGTCGCGATAGTCTGTCTTTAAGTGTCGACACTTATTGACCAAGTGTCGACACAAGTAGACTAAGTGTCGACACTAGCCTTCAAGGTGTCGACATAACTCCTTGTGTTGTAGAAATTACTTCTCGACACAGCTTCTTCATCATGTGTCGACACTGATAATGTGTGTCGACACAACTCCTTGTTCTTCAGTACTTTGTTGATTTCTTGTAAGTGTCGACACAACTCCTTTGTGTCGACAAATCTTCTTGTGTTGAACTTGTTAAGTGTCGACACATCTTTTTGGTGTCGACACATGCCTTCAGTGTTGATACTTTTGCTGAGTGTCGACACATCTGCTTGGTGTCGACACTTGTACTTAGTATTCATAGAAATTTGCTGAGTGTCGACACAGCTCAATGTGTCGACACTTTCTTCATGTGTTGAGACTTCTGCTGTGTGTCGACACATTCTTCATTATGTCGACACATTCTTCTTGTGTTGAGAATTCTGCTGTGTGTCGACACATTCTTCATTATGTCGACACATTCTTCTTATGTTGAGACTTCTGCTGTGTGTCGACACTGATCCTTTGTGTCGACACAGTCTTCATGTGTTGAGACTTTGGCTGAGTGTCGACACATCTCCTTTGTGTCGACACTTGTACTTAGAATTTGTTGAACTTTTGCTGAGTGTCGACACAGCCTCAGAGTGTCGACACTTCTTATGTCGACAAGGTTCCACTGGGTGTCGACACTGCTTCTAAGTGTTGACACTTCTTCACTGGACATTTCTTCAATGAGTGTCGACACATCCTGTATGTGTCGACACTTTCCTCCTGGTATCGACTCTGCATCCCTGGTGTCGACACAATTACTCAAGTGTCGACACTGCTTCTCTGGATGTCGACACAAGTCTTCTTTAGTGTCAACACTTTGCTCCTGGGTGTCGACACATGGACTTAGAAACTTTTCAGCTTTCCCTGTAAATACTTGACCTGCACAACTAAACTCAAAATACATCAAATACATTTTGATGTATATCATTGAGTAGGGTGATGCTTCTTCAAATCAGGTACATTTAATCCAATGTACCCAACACTCTCATACTTTATGTAGTTTATTCACACCTCATCCACAGTTTTTCCGCGGTGGAAGCCACGGTAGTGACTAAAGGGATAAGATTGAATAACGAAGAAAACCACCAACAAAAACCAGGGGCGGAGTCTGGCCTTCTACTGCATGTCTACATGACTTCTACCATTTGTCAAGATGACCATGTATAATTATCTATGCAGTCACTTTTGCCGATTCTTCTGCTAGGGAGCCTTCATCATCAGAAATACAAGCATATCTTTGGACAAAGTATTTAATTCTATTTCTCTCATAATGCTTCGTCAGCTTGTGATCCGGGACTTTGACGCTGAGGCCCCTTGCATAAAATAATTTTACATCTTCTTGTTCCAGCCAAACGCGAAAATCTCGCATTTCTACTTCTAGAACTCTACTGTATGGGAGGTCTACATCGTACGCTTTTTTATAACTTCTAAAGGCTTTGATTTGTTTAGGCAGGCTGCAGAGCTCTGAGCTGACGATATTTGAGTTATCTATATGATTAGCTTGGATAACTGGGGTTTCTTTAAACCAGAAGATGTATATCTCCCTTTTATTATTTTCTAGATAACTAGCCTCGTAGTAGGGGGATTGCCCGTATATGGGTCTCTACTCCTCCATAATGTGCTGCATCTAGTAACTGAAATATAACTTATACTATTCTTGTTTCATGTATATGCCTAACATGCCCTTTTCAAGTGAAGAGGAGACGGGTGATAAATCCTAATTCCGTTAGATTTGGAATGGTAAATTCTACTCCTGATATTGTTATATCGCCCTATTTTGCTATGTCTATCTGTAATCTTAGATACAAGAAATGTAATTCGTTACCCCTCATTTTCGAGTAGGTTATGCATTCTATCTTGGCCCCCTTAAGAATGTCTTCTTTCGAAGTATCCAGATTTCTAAGTATTTTTTGGTAATTACACTGGCGTTCTACTTGCCTTTGTAATATTTTAGCTAAAACATAACTTTTTACAGGTGCGAGTGCTGATGGGTATTGTTGCCAATTTTGCTCAGCGTCAACCAGTTCCTTAGTATACTGATTGGCTACATCCTGTAACTTTTTAATTTGATCTTTAATATCTGTTATTTTATTTTCTGCTTTGGTTAGAGATGTTATTAGCATATGATAGTCTGGGCTCTGATTGGGCCTCAATTGAATGCTACTTGATGTATTCTTTTCTAAGATACTATGACTACTCTGACTATTTAAGAAGACAAAGTGTCGCCAGACACAATCCATAATATCTTTATAATTTTTGGATTTTTTGTCATTCCATAAGTTGTCTAATAAGCACTGTTGGAGCAGCGTGATTTGATGACTAGTTCTGAAATGAAGATTGATGTTTGCTGGAAAGGTCTGAAGTTGAAATGGGCCAAATGTAATTTGGTTGTTTTGCGTCATCTGTAAAGAGTAAAGAATAATTTAGTAGAGAATAATTATAAGTAGCAAGTTGTTAAGGGCTACTTGGAGTACTGCCACTACAAGAAAAACTTTATTTAGCAACGAAAAATAGGAAGGCTAAATAATTTGTTGTTAATTAGCATCAAATTTAGTTAGGTATATGATATTTATTTTTACCTACAAAAATAGCAACGAAAAAATTCGTTGCAAAAATAGCAACAAATTATTTTGCTGCAAAATACTTGTTGCTAAATAGAAACAAAATATTTTCTTTCAAAATTTCTATACTAATTATTTTAGATTAAATATTTATGGAGCGAAAGATTCAATTCGCTCCAAATATTTTCATCTCACTTTTAATAAAATATATATATTATAAGTTCTTAAATAAATTAAAGAAGCCTTTTATATCCTCATTCTCATTCTGATATTGCTCCCCTTCCAAGATTGTCACTCTCCCGCACGATCTCCCCGCCGAGCTCGTCACACTCCCGTGCGAACTCCCCGCCTTGCTCCAACGAGAAATAAATAAATATATACATATAAAAAATATAAATAAATAAACAAATACAAAATATACAGAAATACATATATATGTATAATATATAAAAATAACAATATATATAAATAATTATATGTAATAAACTATATATATTAAACTATAAATAAATATATATATATATATCTTTATTATATAAGAGAAGAGCTAATGAGGGCATGGTGTAACATTTTAATCCAAATATGCCCTCATAAAATCAGGTTTTGTGAGTTAATTGGGGGGTATTTGAGTCATTTGCCCGGATTAGGTCTTAATTAAAAGAGACCGACACTGTTCATCCGCCTCAAAATCCTGATACCCCCGTCTTCTTCTTCTTCTGCGCAGGGAGAGGGCTGCTGCTCGCCGTGATTTCTTACTCTATGACTCGCGTGTTTCTTCCCCTGCGGCAATCCCTCCTCCCGCGACTCCCGTGCTTCTTCTCCCGCTGCGGCATACTCCTCCTCACGCTGTCCAGGAGTTCCGTCGCCGTCTCCGCTGTCCAGGAGTTCCATCACGGTTTCTCCTCTCAACCCCGACAGAAGCCCTGGCCAGCGGTTTCTCCATCACGATCTCTCCTCCTCCCACGACTTCACAGCACCAACATCATCGCACGCCTCCGCCGCGGTTTCTTCCTCGGTTCTGCGCAGGGCATTGCAATCCCTCCTTCTCCCGCCTCTGTCTTCCACGGTTCTGGCAGCAACTATTCCCCGTTAGGCTAAGTGATAGAAACATCACTTTTTCCAACTGGTTTCCTAATTCCTCCTCCCCGCTGCGCAGGGCATCTGCTGGTAATTTTTTTTGAATCACTTTTTCCAAAGTGATAATGCACAGAAACATGACAGGATAGGCTAAGTGATAGAAACATGGCAACAACTATTCCTCTTTAGTATATCAGTTTTCATTGCTTATGCTATTAACCATTGCATTCTCCTTATTTTCCAATTTTTGCTAAGTGATTTAGTGTGTTGATCTGCTAATGGCTGAAGTTGAGTTAGTTTGGGAAACCATTTGTAACCCTAATGTTTTGAATTCCTTCCAATTATATCTTTGTCAAGGTATTGTTGATAACATGTAAAGTCTGGTTTTAGAAGCTGTAACAAAACAAAGGTGACTACCTCTTCCTGTTCAGGTTTTTGTTGATCATCCTTCTTACCACAGACCTCACAATCATCATGATGGTTCTTGGTTCACAAGGGGGGATAAAAAACATGAATTTGGGAAGATAAGTGAGGCTACGACTCTTCACAAGAAATATGTCTTGGTTCAGCTCATGCGGGGTCAATATAACTCCAACTCCCACTAATATGCTAAAGAGGAATAGTTATTGCCCTGTTTTTATCAACTACAGTGCCTATCCTGCCATGTTTCTGTGCAACAAATAATCTTCGAAATTTTTTTCTATACACTTTTTATTTACTCATTGGATAAAAACATGAAGTTGGGCAGATAAGTGAGGCTACGACTCTTCACAAGAAATATGTCTTGGTTCGGCTCATGCGAGCTCAATCTAACTCCAACTCCCACTAATATGCTAAAGAGGAATAGTTGCTGCCCAGCTTCTAACTCCGCCGCGGTTTCTTCCTCGTTTCTGCGCAGGGCATCGCAATCCCTCCTCCTCCTCCCGCCTCCGTCTTCCACGGTTCTGGAAGCAACTATTCCCCGTTAGGCTAAGTGATAGAAACATCACTTTTTCCAACGGGTTTCCTAATTCTTCCTCCCCGCTGCGCAGGGCATCTGCAGGTAATTTTTTTTGAATCACTTTTTCCAAAGTGATCATGCACAGAAACATGACAAGATAGGCTAAGTGATAGAAACATGGCAGCAACTATTCCTCTTTAGCATATCAGTTTTCATTGCTTATGCTATTAACCATTGCATTCTCCTTATTTTTCAATTTTTGCTAAGTGATTCAGTGTGCTGATCTGCTAATGGCTGAAGTTGAGTTAGTTTGGGAAACCATTTGTAACCCTAATGTTTTGAATTCCTTCCAATTTTATCT
Source organism: Platanthera guangdongensis (assembly GCA_039583875.1). NCBI lineage: Eukaryota > Viridiplantae > Streptophyta > Magnoliopsida > Asparagales > Orchidaceae > Platanthera > Platanthera guangdongensis. The sequence goes on along the minus strand of CM077157.1, from coordinate 52,080,692 downwards.
TTGTCAAGGTATTGTTGATAACATGTAAAGTCTGGTTTTAGAAGCTGTAACAAAACAAAGGTGACTACTTCTTCCTGTTCAGGTTTTTGTTGATCATCCTTCTTACCACAGACCTCACAATCATCATGATGGTTCTTGGTTCACATGGGGGGATAAAAAACATGAAGTTGGGAAGATAAGTGAGGCTACGACTCTTCACAAGAAATATGTCTTGGTTCAGCTCATGCGGGGTCAATATAACTCCAACTCCCACTAATATGCTAAAGAGGAATAGTTACTGCCCTGTTTCTATCAACTACAGTGCCTATCCTGCCATGTTTCCGTGCAACAAATAATCTTAGAAATTTTTTCTATACACTTTTTATTTACTCATTGGATAAAAAACATGAAGTTGGGCAGATAAGTGAGGCTACGACTCTTCACAAGAAATATGTCTTGGTTTGGCTCATGCGAGCTCAATCTAACTCCAACTCCCACTAATATGCTAAAGAGGAATAGTTGTTGCCCTGTTTCTATTAACTACAGTGCCTATCCTGTCATGTTTTTGTGCAATAATTTATCTTAGCAATTTTTTCTATACACTTTCTATTTACTCATCGGAACGAAGATTTTAATGTTTTTGTTCTAACATTATTTTCTTTGTCAAAATTGAGTTATCGATTTTTCACTCCCTCTTTTGTGAACTTCATAATTTAATCTTGGTAAATTGGAAACATCCAGTCTTGATTTTAAACCATTTTAATTGGAATCAAACATAATTTCAGTTATTGTTAGAAGATGAAAGCCATTAGATCCTTACTGATATCATATTGTCATCTCCTATTGTTACAAGATTTGCTTTTCCCGGTTGATTCTATTTGTGTTTCCCCGTTAAAGTCTTGCGATGGTTTGTGTTGGAACTTCTTCAACCCGTGCCTATGGATTTAGTGTCCTATGGAACATTTATGAATTTGACCGATGAAAAATTGTTCATGCGCAATTTGTATTACTATACTCACTGTATCAAAGTTTTTTAGCAATTTGTATTACTATACTCACGGTATCAAAGTATTTGAGGATGGCCCTATGCGATGACAAGTTGTGTTTCTGATTTATTGTCAAAGCTTTATGTGCTATTATTATTTTTTCTTTTGAGAAAGGCAATGACGATTCATGGATAAGCCATGAGCAATGGTAATAGAATTGAGGATGGCCCTGTATTTGGATTCTTATTAGGCAACCCATACTATCATTGTTGAAATTGGAATGGCTGGATATCATTGACTGAAAGTAATACCTCTCCATGGACATCAGAGCCTTTCTTTGTATGTGTGTGTGGGGGGGGGGGGGGGGAATTTTGAGTGGCTGGATAGTTCCTGTGTTGATTCATTTTCTTGATACCCATTCTGTTTGACTTTTGAGCAGGGTTCTACTTATTCAAAGTACCTAGAGAAGTTACATATTGTCTTCTCTACAGGTAGTCATGACTATCATTATACTATGGTGGTAAGAGAGGTGTGATGAATTATATTTATGTTTTAATTTTCTTCACTTTATGGTAGGAGGGTATTAATCTTCCTTAATGTCTTGGAAAGCATGACTTTGACTGTAAAGGTGATTCTTTTTAGGGATGGCTCTAATGATTCTTTCTAGGGGGATCACCTCCACCTTGAAACATGTCATAAGGTTTTAAAACCAGATCAAACATTGAACTGCTGGAAGGAAAAAATCCAAGGTACATGCAAACAACATATTCAGTGTTCTTTACTTTTAGTTGTGACTTCCATTGCTCACAAAATTTGACAAATAATTGGTGAAATATTTATACGTGTTTCCTTTATGTGCTCCTTCAACAACTTCATCATTATAGTCCTTAGATGGCATATGCTTTTTCCCTGTCTAAATTGTGCAGCTTCAACCCATTACCCATAGCTCTTCGTCATTGCGTTCAATGTCGGCGCCCACAACTAATGTCACCGCCCACAACCAATGTCGCCGCCCACGACCAATGTTGCTGCCCCCGACCAATGTCGCAGCCCCCGATGTTGAGGCCAGTTTTTGGCTTCAACATCAGAACAATGTCGTCGCCGCCCCCGATCAATGTCGCCTCTCCCGACCAATGTCTTCGCCCCGATCAATGCCGCTGCCCACGACTAATGTCGCCCCCACGAACAATGTCATCGTCCATGAACAAAGTCGCCCCGGGACCAATATCACCATCCACGACCGATGTCCCCCCTCCCCCATGACCAATGTCACCACCCACGTCCAATGTTGCCGCCCACAACCAATGATATCGACCACGATCAATGTCGCCGCCCCCGACCGATGTCGTCATCCCTGACCAATGTCCCCTCCCCACGATAAATGATGTCCCACGACAAATGTCGCCCCCACGATAAATGTCGCCCCCACGACAAATGTCGCCCCCACGACAAATGTCGCCCCCATGACAAATGTTGCCTCTACGACAAATGTTGCCCCCACGACAAATGTCGCCCCCACGATAAATGTCGCCTTCACGACAAATGTCGTACCCACGACCAATGTTTCTGCCTCAGACAAATGTCGCACCCTCGACAAATGTCGCACCCTTGACAAATGCCTCACCCTCGACAAATGACGCACCCTCGACAAATGTCGCACCCTCGACAAATGCCGCACCCTCGACAAATGTCGCACCCTCGACAAATGCCGCACCCTCGACAAATGCCGCACCCTCGACAAATGCCGCACCCTCGACAAATGTCGCACCCACGACAAATGTTGTCCGCACGGGGTCCCCGTGCACGACTGCTTGTATATATATATATATATATTACCGTCACTTATAAATGAATTAGTTAATTAGGAGGGTTGGTTGGGTAAGGAAATTATTTATGAGAGATCTCTGGTTTGATTCTCAACAAGCGCTTATTAAAAAACATTTCTTTATATACAAATATTATTTAAATTTAACCAAATAATTATATAAAATATAAAACATTAGCATCAGAAGAATTCCTTCCTAAAAAATCCTTGCTAATTAGAAAGAAATAATTTTTTTGCTAAATTTAGCTAGGACCATATTAGCTACAGTTTTTTTCATTTCTAAATTCTTTGCTAATTAAAATTAGTAACGAATTTATGTAATTAGCAACGAATTTTGCTCCTTGCTAATTAAGGTTTTTCGTGTTGTGTGTTATTGGAGCTATCTCCAGGTGTGATATTTATTATTTCTCTTGTGATCATATCACGGAGAATAACAATAAATCTCTTAATGTCAGCTACTTCTCTGGATAAATTTATATATGCTGGGTGCAATATTTGTCAGCTTTGCTCTAAATATTCTAAAATTCTTAAGTAACACATATTTTCTGCGTATAATATGCGAAGTCTTTTGTTATCGTCCATTAATTACTTTGGTGGATGCAAGACAGTTGATCTGCTAGTTTATTATCGATACCTTTGATGTTCTCAAATAATACTCTATAATTTTGATATAATATATGGTCCATGAAATTAGTCCATCATTTGTAGCTAATTTTCTTTTTATTTCTATTTTGGTAAAATTTTACTATTGCTTCGCAATCTGTTCTTACTAATATCTTTTGTTAGTTTATGATGAACATGCAGAATGCGTCTAATCCATGGCAGACTGCTAGGATTTCCTGGTCAATATTACTAGCGAGGCCTTTTTCTTTAAAATGTCCACTACTGCTCCGACATATCAACTCTTCATTTTTTTCTTGTATATTTATGGGATTTGCATTTTAGAATGATTCCCCATCCGGTTTCACATCCATCTGTTTCTATTATTAGATATTCATCATCTAATGGTAATCTTAAGTATGTTAGAGACTTAACTGTTTTTTTTTTTTATTTATTTCTTATCTTCATTATTAAATGCCTTCTGTGTGCTCTTCATTTTACTATATAATGGGCCTGCTAATTTGCCTAGATCTTTGATGAATGATCTTGCATAATTTACCAACCCAAGGAATTATTGTAAATGCTTAACAGTTGTGATAGGTGGAAAGTCCAGAACCTTTTTACTTATATGTTCTTGGAGTTTTATTTTTCCCTGCCCTAGAATTACTCCAAGGAATTCTATATTTTTTCGAAAGAACTGGGCTTTTTGGGTGCTAATAACTAATCCTTGTTTCATAAATTATGATAACACTAATTTTAAATGGCTTATATGTTCTTCATGTGTTTTTGAGTGTACTAAAACATCATTTATATAAACACTTGTAAAATTTCGATATTTATTGAATATATCATCCATTTTTCTTTGGAAAATGCTAGGTGCATTTTTTAGTCCGAAAAGCATCACTAACCATTCAAAGTGTCCTAGTGGTCATGTGAATGTTGTCCATGGAATATTATTCGGATGCATCCTTACTTGCTAAAATCCTGATTTTAAATCAAATTTGCTAAACACGTAATGGTTATGGATGCTATTGAGTAACTCATTTTTATCAGGAATGTTGTAAGCACCATCTATGGTGTTATCATTTAATCGACGATAATCTATGACCATTCATGAATTTCCACGAATTTGTTCACTATGTTTATTGACTATGAATGTTGGGCTACAATGTGGGCTATTACTACGATGAATGACCTTAAGGCTAAGTAAGTCGTAAATATGCATCTTAAAATCTGCTATATATTCCTTGGTAGCATCTATCTTTTGGGATACTATGCGGAAATTTGGGTCTTTAATTTCTAATTTACAAACTAGTTTGTTTTTATCCCAATGACGTTGTGGATGAGTTTCGAATATTTCATATTTTTCTAATGTGCTAATAAGATGGTCTATATCCGTATTTCCAGTCTCTAATAGAGTGTATACTGGATTTAGAGGAATTGTAGACAGGATTGGTGAAGGGTAGGCTTCGAAATCGTCTATATAAAATTTGAGATTATCGACATAGGTTTCCAATTTATCTATGCCTTGGGGCAATGGAAGGGGAAGAGGACAGCCTCTTTGGCATTCGCCTTTGGTCTTACAATGGCATATAGGTGAGGTGGTGATGGTGGTGTTGGTTTCGATTCCACCACGCTTCCTAGGCAACTCTAATATAAAACGGAAGGCTGGTTGCTGGAGGAGGTGTAGACCGTTACTGGTAATAAGAAGACCGTGGTACCAGTTGATTAAGAGGTTAAGTCCTATGATGCAATCGACATTGCTAAGTTGTAAATCGCATAGGGTGATACAGACTGAAAGAGCTTGGTCATGGGTCCATGTATTGTTGTCCAGTTTATAGCTAAGTTTATAAGTGGTGTTTAATTGTTGGTCGTAATGGAATAATTTTCCATCCATTTGTTGGGCATTAAATCGTTCTATAGTAGGGATTTATTATATATGAGCATGCGGTACTAATTTTATGTCAAGCAAAGTATTGTTATATCCTGTATCGACGAGTCCTAAGACGTCCAAAATCCAATCTCGAATTTTGAACCGTAGTTGGATTTTTAAACTATAAATACAAGCACCATGTCTTAACTCGTATGGGAGTGGTTTAGAAGGTGTGTTTTTACTGCTAAGGAGTTGGTATGGCTGATCATATTGTTGGTGAATTAAATCTTTGGAATTGGTGCAAAGTAATCGGAATTTATGCAGGACTTTGCAAGCTAAATATCTCTCTCTAATGGTCTGGTTTCTTGTACGAGAGACCTGAGCACGTAATTTTCTAAGAAATTTCGTGGGTGCTAGATATTGCTTAATACTGCGCTCAATGGCTTCAATATGATAGATTTTATTACGTGTATGGTCCTGAGCCAGAAAGGCTTCGATCATATGAAGATCAAATTTTAGGTTACGGAACAAGGACATGGTTATATATCTATTCAAAAAGGGCAAATAAGTTTGCAACTTCTTTCTGTATGGTTGATACCTGTATTTGGAGATTGCTTAATTGGTTTTCTATGTCCAATATTCTTAATTCAATAATTTATGTCTGAACTGGTCTGTGTGATGAAAGTTGTGCGATAGATATTGTAGGGTGCTTTTCCTTAAGGCAAAATTTACAAGTTTCTATTAAACATAGAGTGCATTGGTATCTTAATGCTAGAGTGGGTTATCCAAAATAATAAACACATGGTTTATCATTACTACCACTATTATGCTTCAAACTATGCTCGCATGTCATCATATCTGTTTCAAGTATTGATCAAGAAGATCTAGTTTGGATAAATTATCTTCATAGGAATCACGACACTTCCTATCGAATTCAACTAGTTCTCTTGGTAATTTGTCTGTATCACTATCAGATCTAGGAAGATATCTATCATCTTAGTCATTAATGCTAATGATGCTATAAACACTTTCTGTGTCACTAATTATTTCATCAACTTGTATTAAATCCTCATTTGTACACGTTATCAAGGCAGCTTGTTTGTTATGCATATTATGCCTTTTATTACATTCTCTAGCTAGATGCTCAGTAGAGCCACAAGTAAAACATGATAAAGTTTTACTATAATTTCTTCGTCGATCATACTTCCAACATGCTTATCTTTGTTTAGGTATGAGTTTCTAGCATTACTTTTGTGTACGAAATATTTTCTTTTAGGTTTGTATTTATAATTATTCTATGGTGGTCTGTAGCTAGTTTTTTGGTCTTTGTCATATCTTTGGGGTGTATATATGTTTCAGCAAAAACTATACTCGCCTTTGAGCTGTTTATTGATTTGGAGATCAGTGTATTTTTCTACAAGACAATCTAGAATAAATTTTATTTTTGTACTGATATTGTCTAATTGGGGAAAATTTACTTGTCATTCTTTATATTTCTTATATATAACAGTTCCTAATGGATCTGGTAATTTTAGTAATAGTTTTTATCCTATAGTTTGATCATAAAAATATCCTACAATACTACTATAACACATATAATCTTGGAGGAATGGTTTGATGTAATGTCATTTCCTGATTTGGAGTTGTTCTAATCTCTTAATGGCTTTTATGTGGTCTGTTGGGGTAATATTTGGTTGATATCCTAATAACAAGTATGTTATCTTATTTGTGAAGTTATATGGATTTGCGCCTAATGAAATATCTCGGCTAAAGTATTGGGGATATTATTTTTTATAATATTCTCAGATTGCTCTTGCTGTTTCTCCTAAAAACTTCTCAAGATAATTATACATCTCTTCAGGTGACTTGATAATCTCTAATTCATCATATTTTCAAACTACCATTTGGCTCCATATTTCCAATACTGTTGGTATTTTTTGGGGGTCATGCGTCGTGATATTTAATAATCTTCCATCATCTATTAATAATTTTTTATCTATGGTTTCTAATGACATTTGTTTTCCTTTAGGTTTATTAGTATCTCTCTCTCCTTGATAGTCGTTGTATGTGGGTCTAGGAGGCTGTCCTATTTTGTTGTCAATCTATGTGTTAAATGTATATGTATTACTTGCTTGAGATGTAGATTCTTCATTGACCAATTCTATTTGTTGCTCGTACTCTGTTGTAGCGTATAACTCTGTCTCTGGTTCTTCTTAGAGTAGTAAATCGCTATACATTACTAAATGTCCTAATTCATTAATTTTGAGACTATTGAATTTTTACATTAGTCCTTCAGTTTCCATTCTATTTTCTAGCCTAATCTGGTCGTCGTAAGTACCATTGTAATTATACCTAACAATATGACTGTCTTCTATTCTGTTCATTTTACAGAGATTCCACGTTGGAGTCTATCTCGTCTTGTTCAGGGATCGGCTTATGCACATATCCTTGAAACCTTAGATTATAAGTGTTGTCTAAATTTTTGTATAAAAGACTATTATTTGGGATACTAACTATGTTATTTGTTAAATTATCGCTGATATTCCAAGCTAGTCCTTCCAGTATGGCTGGGTCGATGTCCATGGGTTGGATCATTTTGGCACCCATACTGCTTATGCTATCTATAATATGCTCAATATTAAGCTTGTATTTTGTGGTACTATTGTTGGTTAATTTTCCTAATAATCTGATATTTATTAGCTGGTTGCTGTGTCCGGTGAAATCTTAGTATCCTTTTGATTGGATTCCTAATTCAATTTTATCTATCTTTTATACTAACCATGAAGTCCGGACTACATTAGAATATTCCTTTGTTTCCTGACATGTCCACTTCCATGGCGGCAATCATTGCCTTGCGGGCGTCCGACAGCCATCTTTTATCTAAGAGGGTAATTAGGACTTTTGTTCCTAATATTTTCCTGGCAAGTCCTTTTAATCCGATGACTATTAATCTGAGATGGACTAATTTTTTATCTGTCTGTTTTATCTGGCTTATTGTATTTTAGCTGATTAATTTTACATTGTTAGAGGAGTTTGTAACTAGCAGTTCTTATTCTCTATTAATCCTTAATAATTGAGTGTTAAAATTAAATCGTCCTACGTGGTATAAAGTTTTCAGGTTCAAGAGGCTGATTTGATGATTATTGTATAACACTAAATCTTGTTCGACGTCTAATACTTCATCTAAAACCGTTTTTTTGTTTGTGTCGTAATAATTGTCCTAGAAAGGATGGTGTGCCGACTTGACTATTTTCTGATATTACGGTTTTACCGATTGTTGCTATCGCTTGAGAACTCATCTTTTTATGATACCAAATTTATATGGCTCTAGTGGTCTTGCATGTTTTTCCTTTCCTATTTTTAAGTCATTTAATTGTCCTATTAATCCTTTGATTTGGGAGTTTTCTTTATATTCGTTTGCGTTTTGTATCGCACTCTCTATTTTATTATGTAGCTGAATTAATGGGTGGATTATGGTATTATTTTGTCTAATTAAAATTTTATCACTCTCACCTTGTGCATCATAGTTACTAAATCCTATGGAATTTTTTAAATATAAATTTGTATGTCTAATGACTTCTTTATATGCTTCAGACTTCATTATGCTCTTTTTATTTTGTAAAGCATGGTTTCAATGTTATTATATTTTGTTTGTAAATTTTTATGATGTATTTCTAATTTTTGCAGAATTGTGTTTGTGACTACGAGAGTTTCTTTTTCATGCATTATTATTTTTAGTTTTTCATACACATGAGTGAGGTGGTTCATGATATACTGTTGATTGGTGGTTATTTCTTTTAAAATCTTATTTTTATGATTTAAGTCTTCTATATTAATTTGATATAAATTCATATATTTTTTTGTCATAAAATCTTATGTTTTACTAAGGCTAATGAATAAATCTATTATTGTATTTAATTGGTTATTCGTTCCATGCAGTAAATGTGTGTGTGAGTGGTGACAGTAACATTCGTGCTTAAAATCGTTATCTACCTGGACTGTGTGAGTATTTTTCTGAAATAATTCTAGATCTAAATAGTCGAATTTTTGAAAATTGTTCAACCTCGCTTTGATACCATTTTAAGAGGGGGTCGTAGATTGTTTGGTTTAATCCTACGATTACCTCTCTTATTATACTACGTCTAATAACCTGACTGGTTAATAGGTAGGAGATCCAGATCTTAACTTCTTTTATTTCTAACATTATTGAGACTACTATATTATAAAATAAGTTTTGATTTTGGAAAAACTATTTTGATATTTGATAAAACAATTTTAACAAATCCTCTACTCTCTGAGTCTACTTTGAACATGCTTCTTTTTCACATCCTTAAAGATGATCTATAAGAGGGTCATCCTGAGCGCAAGATATCCCATAAGTCCTTACTACGTCCCCTTCGGTCTCAATTAGATTAAATTCAGATTTTATAACAAAGTTGTTCATGTCAGTATTTGCCTGTGACTGCAATACTTTTTCCGTGCGGCCTCTCTCCTGGCTGTACTTCTTCTCCCCGGCCCCCGGGCTCATACTGATATAATTTTTGTTATAATTTCCTTATTCAAACCTCTTTACATCACTGGGATGGGCCTCAACCACTCATGGTCCGAGCTTGCTATAACTCAGTAATCCACCGATATGTAGTCGAGCACAAACACATGTGGACTATCTTTAGATCGTGTGAAATATCTTCATGTTCTTTTCCTCCGAAGAGGAGGGAAGAGGACTACTCACTAAACATTAACAAAATAAGGGCAAGAAAACTTACTAATCTTTATTCGAAATATGAAATATACTTACAGTAAGACTGCACAAGAACTCTAAAAACACAAGCACAAACTCTTACAAGCACCACTATGAACTATATAAAGAAAACCATGTGTCCTAGAACTTATCTCTCGCCTCTTCTAATGAAGAGGCGAGCCTTCAGCCCTAATGCAAACGGGCACAATTATTAATGAATATAATAAAAGGCGCATAGGGCTGTAGAAAGATGCCTCCACCAGCTCCACTTATTACTTAATATAATAAAAGATGCCTCCACCAGCTCCACTTATTAAAGTTTAACTTTCTTTAATAAAAGGCATACTACGGCCTTGTATTTATTAAAGCAGAAGGTTGTGGCCGTGGAAAGATTCTCTCATACTTTATGTAGTATATTCACACCTCATCCACAGTTTTTTGTGGTGGAAGCCACGATAGTGAGTGAAGGGATAAGATCGAATAATGAAGAAAATCACCCACAAAAACCAGGGGCATATTCTGGCCTTCTACTGCTTGTCTGTATGACTTCTACCATTTGTCTACATGACCATGTATAATTGTCTATGCAGTCACTTTTGTCGATTCTTCTGCTAGGGAGCCTTCACCATCAGAAAGACAACCATATCTTTGGACAAAGTATTTAATTCTATTTCTCTCATAATGCTTCGTCAGCTTGTGATCCGGGTCTTTGATGCTGAGGCGCCTTGGATAAAATAATTTTACATCTTCTTGTTCTAGCCATATGCGAAAATCTCGCGTTTCTACTGCTAGAACTCTACTGTACGGGAGGTCTACATCCTACACTTTTTATAACTTCTAAAGGCTCTGATTTGTTTAGGTAGGCTGCAGAGCTCTGAGATGACGATATTTGAGTTATCTATATGATTAGCCTAGATAACTGGATTTTCTTTAAACCGGAAGATGTATATCTCCCTTTTTTTATTTTCTAGACAATTAGGCTCGTAGCAAGGGGAATTGCCTGTATATGGGCCTCTACTCCTCCATAATGTGTTGCATCTAGTAACTGAAATATAACTTATGTTATTCTTGTTTCATGTATATGTCTAACATTCCCCTTTCGAGTGAAGAGGAGGCGAGTGATTAGTCCTAATTCCATTAGATTTGGAATGGTAAATTCTACTCCCGATATTGTTATATCGGTCCATTTTGCTATGACTATCTGTAATCTTAGATACGAGAAATGTAATTCATTACCCTCGTTTCCGAGTAGGTTATGCATTCTATCTTGGCCCCCTTAAGAATGTCTTCTTTCGAAGTAGCCAGATTTTTAAGTATTTTTTAGTAATTACATTGGCGTTCTACTTGCCTTTATAATACTTTGGCTAAAACATAACTTTTTACAAGTGCGAATGCTGATGTGTATTGTTGCCAATTTTCTTCATCGTCAACAAATTCCTTAGTATACTGATTGGCTACAACCTGTAACTCTTTAATTTGATCTTTAAGATTTGCTATTTTATTTTTTGCTATGGTTAGAGATGTTCTTAGCATATGATAGTCTGGGCTCTAATTGAGCCTCAGTTGAATGCTACTTGATGTATTCTTTTCTAAGATACTATGGCTACTCCGACTATTTAAGAAGGCAAAGTGTCCGCAGACACACTCCATAATATCTTTATAATTTTTGGATTTTTTGTCATTCCATAAGTTGTCTACTAGGCACTGTTGGAGCAACATGATTTGATGACTAGTTCTGAAATGAAGATTGCTGTTTGCTGGGAAGGTCTGAAGTTGAAATAGGTCAAATGTAATTTGGTTGTTTTGCTCCATCTGTAAAGAGTAGAGAATAATTTAGTAGAAAATAATTATAAGTAGCAAGTTGTTAAGGGCTACTTGGAGTACTGCCACTGGAGCTATCTTCAGGGGTGATATTTTTTATTTCTTTTGTTATCATATCGTGGAGAGTATTAATAAATCACTTAATGTCAGCTACTTCTCTGGATAAATTTCTATATGTTGGGTGCAATATTTGTCGGCTTTGCTCTAAATATTCTAAAATTCTCAAGTAATGCCTTTTTTGCGAATAATATGCGAAATCTTTCATTATCGTCCATTAATTACTTTGGAGGATTCGAGAAAGTTGGTCTGCGAGTTTATTATCAATACCTTTGATGTGCTCAAATAATACTTTGTAATTTTGATTTAATATGTGGTCCATGAAATTAGTCCATCATTTGTAGCTAATTTTCTTTTTATTTCTATTTTGGTAAAATTTTATTATTGCTTCACAATCTGTTCTTACTAATATCTCTTGTTTATTTATGGTGAACATGCGAAATGCGTTTAATCCGTGGCAGAATGCTAGGATTTCCTGGTCAATGCTAATGGCGGGGCCTTTTTCTTTAAAATTTCCACTACTATACCGACATATCTGCTCTTCATTTTTTCCTGTATATTTATGGGGTTTGCATTTTAGAATGGCTCCTCATCCGGTTTCACATCCATCTATTTATATTATTAGGTATTCATCATCTAATGGTAATCTTAAGTCTGGTAGAGACTTAACTGTTTCTTTTTTTATTGTTTCTTATCTTTAATATTAAATGCCTTTTGCGTGCTCTTCATTTTACTATATAATGGGCATGCTAATTTGCCTAGATCTTTGATGAATGGTCCTTCATAATTTACCAACACAAGAAATTATTATAAATGCTTAATAGGTGTGATAGGTGGAAAGTCCAAAACCTTTTTACTTATATGTTCTTAGAGTTTTATTTTTCCCTGTCCTAGAATTACTCCAAGGAATTCTATATTTTTTCGAAAAGAATTGGGTCTTTTGAGTGCTAATAACTAATCCTTATTTCATAAATTCTGATAACACTAATTTTAAATAGCTTATATGTTCTTCATGTGTTTTTGAGTGTACTAAAATATCATTTATATAAACACTTCTAAAATTTCGATATTTATTGAATATATCATCCATTTTTCTTTGGAAAATACTAGGTGTATTTTTTAGTCCGAAAGGCATCACTAACCATTCAAAGTGTCCTAGTGGGCATGTGAATGTGTCCATGGAATACTATTCGGATGCATCCTTACTTGCCAAAATCCTGGTTTTAAATCAAATTTGCTAAAGACGTAATGGTTCTGGATGCTATTGAGTAACTTATTTTTATCAGGAATATTGTAAGCATCATCTATAGTGTTATCATTTAATCGACGATAATCTAAGACCATTCGTGATTTTACAAGAATTTGTTCACTATATTTATTGACTATGAATGCTGGGCTACAATGTGCACTATTACTACGCTGAATGGCCTTAAGGCAAAGTAAGTCGTCAATATGCATCTTAAAATCTGCTATATTTTCATTGGTAGCATCTATCTTTTGGGACACTATGCGGAAATTTGGGTCTTTAAGTTCTAATTTGCAAACTAGTTTGTTTCTATCCCAATGACGTTGTGGATGAGTTCCGAATGTTTCATATTTTTCTAATGTGCTAATAAGATGGTCTATATCCATATTTCCAATCTCTAATAGAGTTTATACTAGATTTAGAGGAATTGTAGAAAGGATTGGTGAAGGGTAGGCTTTGAAATCATCTAAATAAAATTCGAGATTATCGACGTAGGTTTCCAATTTATCTATGCCTTGGGGAAATGGAAGGGGAAGGTGACATTCACCTGGAAATTCGCCTTTGGTCTTACAATGGCATGTAGGTGAGGTGGCGATGGTGGTGTTGGTTTCGATTCCACCACGCTTCCTAGGAAACTCTGATACAAAATAGAAGGCTGATTGTTGGAGGAGGTGTAGATCGTTACTCGTAATAAGAAGACTGTCATACCAGTTAATTAAGAGGTTAAGTCCTATGATGCAATCGACATTGCTAAGTTGTAAATCGCGTAGGGTGATACGGACCATAAGAGCTTGGTCGTGGGTCTATGTATTATTGTCCAGTTTATATCTAAGTTTATAAGTGGTGTTTAATTGTTGGTCGTAATGGAATAATTTACAATCCATTTGTTGGGCGTTAAATCATTCCATGGTAGGGATTTGTTCGATATGAGCCTACGGTACTAATTTTATGTCAAGCAAAGTATTGTTATATCCTGTATCGACGAGTCCTAAGACGTCCAAAATCCAATCTCGAATTTTGAACCGTAGTTGGATTTTTAAACTATAGATACAAGGACCACGTCTTAACTCGGATGGGAGTGGTTTAGCATGTGTGTTTTTACTGCTAAGGAGTTGGTATGGCTGGTCACATTATTGGTGAATTAAATCTTTGGAATTGGAGCAAAGTATTCAGAATTTATGCAGGACTTTGCTAGCTAAATACCTCTCTCTAATGGTCTGGTTTCTTGTACAAGAGACCTGAGCACGTAATTTTCTAAGAAATTTCGTGGCTGCTAGATATGGTTTAATACTGGGCTCAATGGCTTAAATAAGATAGATTTTATTACGTGGATGGTCGTGAGCCAGAAAGGCTTCTATCATATGAAGATCAAATTTTAGGTTACGGAGCATGGACATGGTTATATATCTGTTCAAAAAGGGCAAATAAGTTTGCAACATATTTTTGTATGGTTGATACCTGTGTTTGGAGATTGCTTAATTGGTTTCCTATGTCCAATATTATTAATTCAATACTTTCTGTCTGAACTGGTCTGTGTGATGAAAGTTGTGCGGTAGATATTGTAGCGTGTTTTTCCTCTAGGCAAAATTTACAGGTTTCTATTAAACATAGAGTATATTGGTATCTTAATGCTAGAGTGAGGTATCTAAAACAATAAACACATGGTTTATCATTACTACCACTATTATGCTTCCAGCTATGCTCACAGGTCATCATATCTGTTTGAAGTATTTATCAAGGAGATCTAGTTTGGATAAATTATCTTCTTAGAATTGTGACACTTCCTATCGAATTCAACTATTTCTCTTAGTAATTTGTTTGTATCACTATCAGTGCTAGGATGATATCTATCATCTTGATCATTAATATTAATGGTGCTATAAATACTTTCTGTGTCACTAATTATTTCATCAACTTGTATTAAATTCTCATTTGTACAAGCTATCAAGGCAGCTTGTTTATTATGTATTTTATGTCATTTATTACATTCTCTAGCTAGATGCTCAGTAGAGCCACAAGTAAAACATGCTAAAGTTTTACTATAATTTCTTCGTTGATCATACTTTCTAACATGCTTATCTTTGTTTAGGTATCGCTTTCTAGCATTACTTTTGTGTAGGAAATATTTTCTTTTAGGTTTGTATTTGTAATTATTCTGTAGTGCTTTGTAGCTAGTTTTTTCATCCTTGTCATATATTTGGGGTGTATATGTGTTTCGGCAAAAATTATACTCGCCTTTGAGTTGTTTATTGATCTGAAGAGTAGTGCATTTTTCTACAAGACAATCTAGAATAAATTTTATTTTTGTAGTGATATTGTCTACTTGGGAAAAAATTACTTATCGTTCTTTATATTTCTTATATATAACGGTTCCTAATGGATTTGGTTATTTTAGGAATAGTTTTTCTCCTATAGTTTGATCATAAAAACATCCTGCAATACTACTATAATACATATAATTTTGGAGGAAAGGTTTGATGTAATGTCATTTCCTGATTTGGAATTGTTCTAATCTCCTAATGGCTTCTATATGGGCTGTTGGGGTAATATTTGGTTGATATCCTAATAACAAGAATGTTATCTTATTTTGTTAAGTTATATGGATTTGCGCCTAATGAAATATTTTGGCTAAAGTCTTGGGGATATTCTTTTTTATAAGATTCCCAGATTGATCTTGTTGTTTCTCCTAAAAACTTATCAAGATAATTATACATCTCGTCAGGTGACTTGATAATCTCTAATTCATCATATTTTCTAACTAACATTTAGCTCCATATTTAAAATACTGTTGGTAATGTTTTTGGGGTCATGCATCGTGATATTTAATAATCTTCCATCATCTATTAAAAAATATTTATCTATGGTTTCTAATGGCATTCGTTTTCCTTTAGGTTTATTAGTATCTCTCTCCTTGAAAGTCGTTGTATGTGGGTCTAGGCGGCTGTCATATTTTGCTGTCAATCTCTGTGTTAAATGTATATGTATTACTTGCTTGAGATGTAGATTCTCCATTAATCAATTCTATTTGTTGCGCGTACTCTGTTGTGGCATATAACTCTGTCTCTGGTTCTTCTTAGTGCAGTAAACCTCTATGCATTACTAAATGTCCCGATTCTTTAATTTCGAGACTGTCGAATATGAACATTAGTCCTTCAGTTTCCATTCTATTTTCTAGCATAATTTGTTCGTCGTAAGTACCTTTGTTATTATTCCTAACTATATGATCGTCTTCTATTCTGTTTATTTCGCAGAGATTCCACGTCAGAGTCTATCTCGTCTTGTTTAGGGATCAGGCTTATGCACATATCCTTGAAATCTTAGATTATAAGTGTTGTCTAAATTTTTTTATAAAAGACTATTATCTGGGATACTAACTGTGCTATTTGTTAAATTATCGTTGATATTCCAAGCTAGTCCTTCCAGTATGGCTAGGTCGATGTCCATGGGCTGGATCACTTTGACACTCGTACTGCTTATGGCATCTATAATATGTTCAATATTAAGCTTGTATTTTGTGGTACTGTTATTGGTTAATTTTCCTAATAATCAGATATTTATTAGCAGGTTACTGTGTCCGATGAAATCTTTGTATCTTTTTGATTGGATTCCAAATTCAATTTTATCTATGTCTTTTATACTAAACATGAAGTCCGGACTACAATAGAATATTCCTTTGTTTCCTGACATGTTCACTTCCGTGGCGGCGATCATTGCCTTGCAGGCGTCCGACTGCCATCTTTTATCTAAGAGAGTAATTAGGACTTTTGTTCCTAATCTTTTTTTTGTTAGTCCTTTTAATCCGATGACTATTAATCCGAGATGGACTAATTTTTTATCTGTCTGTTTTATCTGGCTTATTGTATTTTAGCTGATTAATTTTATATTGTTAGAGGAGTGTGTAACTATCAGTTCTTTTTCTCTATTAATCCTTAATAATTGTGTGTTAAAATTAAATCATCCTACGTGATATAAAGTTTTCGGATTCAGGAGGCTGATTTGATGATTATTGTATAACACTAAGTCTTGTTCGACGTCTAATACCTCTTCTAAAACTATTTTTTTCGGTTTTTGTCGTAATAATTGTCTTAGAAAGGAGGGTGTGCCGACTTGACTATTTTCTGATATTATGGTTTTACTGGTTGTTGATATCACTTGAAAACTCTTTTTTTATGATACCAAATTTATATGGATATCATGGTTTTGCATGTTTTTCCTTTCCTATTTTAAGTCATTTAATTGTCCTATTAATCCTTAGATTTGGGAGTTTTCTTTATATATGTTTGCTTTTTGTATCGTGCTCTTTATTTTATTATGTAGCTGAATTAATAGGTGGATTATGCTATTATTTTGTCTACTTAAAATTTTATCACTCTCACCTTTGCATCATGGTTATTAAATCATATGGAATTTTTTAAATTTAAATTTGTATGCCTAATGGCTTCTTTATATGCTTCAGACTCCATTATGCTCTTTTTATTTCGTAAGTACACTCGGGGGGCCGTCAGTCAACATGTAAAGAGGGAACTGATCTCGATCATCATTGCAGAGGTTTGGTCTTTGGAGGATGCATTAAAATACCCGACGCACTGTCTTATCATCCGTTTTGAATGTTATAAATGTTGAGATGGAGGCTCGTTTCTCGACCCGATTGTGGAAACTGACCTTCTACCTCTACAACACCTTCTAGGAGCCGAGCTCAACTAGAGGTGGAGAAAGCTTGGCACCTCCTAGGAGCCGAGCTCCACTAGAGGTGGAGAGAAGGTAAACACCTCATAGGAGTCGAGATCAACTGGAGGTGGAGAAAGCTTGACACCTCCCAGGAGCTGAGCTCAACTGGAGGTGGAGAAAGCGTGACACCTCCCAGGAGTTGAACTCGACTGAAGGTGGAGAAAGTTCGACACCTCCCAGGAGCTGAGCTCAATTAGAGGTGGATTAAGATCGACACCTCCCAAAAGCCGAGCTCAACTGGAGGTGGATAAAGCTTGACACCTCCTAGCAGTCGAGCATAACTAGATGTGGAGAAAGCTTGACACCTTCGAGTAACCAAGCTCAACTGGAGGCGAAGAAAGCTCGACACCTGCTAAGAGCTGAGTTCAACCAGAGGTGGAGAAAGCTTGACACCTCCCAGGATCCAAGCTCAATCGGAGGTGGAGAAAGCTCGACACCTCCCAGGAGTCGAGCTCAAATGGAGGGGGAGATAGTTTGACGCCTCCCAGGAGACGAACTTAACTGGATGTGGAGAAAGTTTGACACCTCCTACGAGCTGACCTCAACTGAATGTGGAGAAAGCTCGAGACCTTCCTAGGTCCGAGGTCAACTAAAGGTGGAAAAAGCTCAACACCTTCCAGGAGCCGAGCTCAACTAGAGGTGGAGAAAGCTCGACACCTCCCTAAATCTGGACTAAAGTGGAGTTGGAGAGAAGGTCGACACCTCATAGGAGCCGAGCTCAACTAAAGGGGGAGAAAGCTTGACACCTCAAAGGAGTCAAGCTCAAATAGAGGTGGAGAAAGGTCAATATATCCCAGGAGCCAAGCTCAACTTGAGGTGGAGAAAATGTCGACAGCTCACAGGAGCCGAGATCAGTTGGAGGTGGAGAGAATGTCGACAACTCATAGGAGTCAAGCTCAACTAGAGGTGGAGAAAGCTCGACACCTCCTAGAATTCACACTAAACTGGAGGCAGAGAAAGCTCGACACCTCCCAAGAGCCGATCTCAACTAGAGGAGAGAACATCGACACCTCACATGAGTCGAGCTCAACTGGAGGTGGAGAAAATGTCAACACCTCATAAGATACGAGCTCAACTGAAGGTGGAGAGAATGTCGTCACTTCAGATGAGTCAATCTCAACTAAAAATAAAGAAAACTCGACACAGGTAGAACAATTATATTGTATAACCTCGTGTTTGCCGAGTGTGTCCTCCAGGCCAGACGAGTGGACCAAGGTGACCTGACCTGCCAGAACAGCATGCGGGTAGACTCAGAGCGGCCATCTCGCTCTCGCCTAAGCTCGGCAGGTGCGTTGCGCGAGCTATCCATGCCAGAACAGATGAGTGGACCAAGGCGACCAGACCGAACCGAAGCAGCACGAGGGCAAAGTTAGAGCGGCCAGCTCGCTCTCACATAAAGTAAGCGGGAGAGCTGCACGAGCTGTCCCATCCATCCCGCACCTGCCTTGAGTTCGTCGAACTAGGCCTAGTTTTCGTCAAACAGAGGGTAGAGCTCAGCATTCGTCGAACGGAGCTTGACGTTGGATCAATGGAGCTCGACATACTTCGAGCAAACCTCCAGGGGTGAGAATCCGAACTCGTTGAAACCAGATTAGCGAGCTCCGCTCGAAGTGATAGTCTCAGACCGGCCAGCCCGCTCTCCTATAGGCGACCTGACCGTCAGCCAGCTTCAGAGCAGGGACCGGCGGGCTGTGGTGGCCTGGCTTGCACTCGCCTAAGGAGAGACGGCGAGCTGTGGGAGACAGGTTGCATCAGCCCTGTGGAGAGGGAGAGTTGTGGCGAGCTAACCTCCAGATCCTTTGGACTTGCCTAGTGGGGCACGGGGCATAATTACCTGAATGCCCTTCCCAGGGGTGCGAATAGCTTGTTAGAACAGCGGAGTTACGCTATTGGCAGACCAAGTTGGGCTGCATATAGCTGTTCAGAACAACGAAGGTTGGCTATTTGCAGGCCGTCTTCATAAAACTACAAATAAGACCCAAGGGGCACCTCAGAAGGCAGAGGCTTTTCAGTGTTCAGATCTTCTTGCGCTTTTTGAGCTAGCCTTAGATCGGCCTTTGGCTAAGGAGGGGAAGCGCTCTGAGATTTTTTGGGTGTGTGGTGGGACCTCCACGCCGAGCCCTTGGGTCAGTTCCCTTCTATTTTACTTTTTCCTTTGTTGTTTGGCCTGCAGGGGAGAACTAGGTGCACGATCACACCTTCCATAAGGGTGAACTCAACATTTTGGTGTGGTGAGCGTGGAGAGTGGTAAGCACAGAAAATCTCCAGCAAGCTAGATGGCAGGAGCAGAAGGATCAGGCTCGGACTGGTTCGATTCGCCACCCCCGCCCCCTCTGGCCATGGTGGGGATGTTCGAAGATTTCAGGCAGGAGGTGATCAACCTCATCAAGTTCTCACTCAGTGCGCATGCCGAGTGCTCCACTCCGGCGGTCCCAGTCTTGGTCGCCCCATCTCTGGGCGAGGACGCTCCCGGCAGGCGAGCTGGGAAGGAGGTCGCCGAAGAAGGAAGGGGATGTGAGCTCCTCAGGCGCGTGTTCTTCCCAAGCTCAGTAAGCAGAGGCCGGTTTGGCGATATGGGTGCACGAGATCCTCCGGCTTGCCCAGCAGGGGGAGACAGCCCCTTCAGCAATCTAGTTTCCTCCACCCTGGTCCTAGAGGGGTTCAGGGAACTCAAAATGTTTTACTACATCGGTAGGGGAGACCCAGTTCAGAACGTCCAGTGGTTTGAGGACGCGGTCTCGATCCGACAGATGTCAGATAGCTTCAAGTGCCGACTCTTCGCCATCACCGTCAAGGAGAAGGCGAGGGAGTGGTTTCACCAACTGCCGCCCAGCTCCATTTACTGCTTCGATGACCTACGCTGGGGGTTCATGTTGAAGTTCACCACCTCCAAGAGGAGGAAGAAGGATTCGGAGTCTCTGTTCCACATCAAGCAGGGGGTGAGCAAGACATTGGGAAGTTGCGTTGATCGGTTTCAGGAGGAGGTCACCCAAGTCCAGGAGATTCCAAGCCATAGCCTGATGATGGCCTTCACCCTGGGCTGCAATAGGGTTTCTTCAGAATGGAACTAAAGAGGGTACCACACCTCTCCTATGAAGAGCTGATGGAGAGGGCAGCAAGGGAAGTCGACGGGAAGGCGTCGAATCCTGAGTTTGCCCGAAAGCTGGCCAGGTGGGCCACAGAGGAGGAGAAGGAGCCGAGAGGCGGCATAGGTCAGGAGGAAAGGAAAGCTCAACCCCGGAAGAGGGAACAGTGGCAACTACAGCAACAACAGCCCAGATGGGGGCATCAAGAGCCAGACTGTCGACTGGGCTGGAGCCCGAGTGGCAGGATTTGGGGCCACAAAGAGGTTACCAGGGAAGGGACAACCACCCGGGCGGCCAGGATCAATTCCACCCCCAGGATTGGAGGCAGGTCTAGATACCTCCCCTACCCGATCAAAATTAGGCTATGGCCATAGCCATGGGGTAGAGGAGGAGAGCAGCGCAGAGGAGGAGGAGAGAAGTTAGGGTGGAGTTGCCCTACTGGCACTTCCGCCAGGAGGAAGGGCACGCCACGGCCACGTGCCTGGAGTTCCTCGAGATGAGAGGGAACATGGAGCAGTATTAGCAACAGGGTCGCCAGGAGGTGAGGATCGAGGAGGTCCTGCCTCGGGTGTAGGAGGATCGATGTGAATACCGGGCAGACATCGGGACCCGGGGAGGGATCAGAGTGATCCGTAGGGGGTGGGGATTGAGGCTTCTTGAAAGGTGAGCTTCCACACCATTTATCGTCAGAGCAATGGCTCCATATCTCAAACCCCACCCCCGGAAGAGAATATTACCTTCTCGAGGAAGGATATGCCGGATCATGAGGATCCCTTCTGCGATGCGCTGGTCATCCAGATGGCCATCGAGAATTTCACCGTATCTAGGATCCTCATTGACAATGGGAGCTCCATCAACGTCATCTTCAAGAAGGTGTTCGACGCGATGAAGGTGGAGGCGAAGAGGGTGCTGGCTTCAGATGACCCCCTATTTGGATTTTCAAGGGAGAGGAAGGAGGTAGGAGTGGTGCTCCACGTCACTTGGGGGGGGGGGAGTCCCGGAACTGCAGGTTTGTCATTGTGGACGCCCCTAGTAGCTACAACGCCATATTCGAAAAGCCCCTCATCAGTGCCTTCAGCTGCATCCCCTCGTCCTTCCACCAATGCCTGAAATTCAATGCCGAGGGGATCCAGGTCTGGGTTCGGGGTGACCCCAAAGTAGCAAGGGAGTGCTACGTCATCGTCGTGAACTCTATCTCCTGACAGTAAGGGGCTGAGGAGATGGAGCAGAGAATGGAGGAGGCAGAGCATGAGGCTGGCAGATAGGGAATGGAGATGGAAGAGAGCTGTACCCAGGTGGTTTCAGGAGGAGACCAAAAATAATTGGCCGAGGAGATGGCTGTGGAGGAAGAGGTGGAAGTGGAGGATGTTCTTGTCCCGGAAGAGAGGGACACGTCTGAGAATGGGTGGAGCATTCCAGGCCGGAGGCTGTAGAAGAGGTGGTGGAGATGGAGGTTCTCACCCTAGGAGGTAGGGTGGAGAAGGTTTGCATCAACGGGGGATGAACCCAGAGGCTCAGTGCAGGATGCTGGCATGCATCCAGAAGAATGTGGACATCTTTGCATGGAGCACATCGGAGATGCTGGGGATTGACGCAGACGTGGCCTATCATTGCCTCAACCTGGACCCGAGAGCTTGCCCCGTCCAACAAAATAAGAGGTCCACCGCAGACAAGCTAGACTAACCCATCAAGGAGGAGGTGGTCAAGCTCCCCAAGGCCGGCTTTGTATCCGAAATACAATACCCCGATTGGGTATCCAATATAGTTATGGTTAAAAAAGGAGACGGTCGGTGGCGTATGTGTGTTGATTTTTCTTTGCTTAATAAATCATAACCTAAGGACTGTTATCCCTTGCCCCGGATCGACGCGCTGGTTGACTCAGCCATCGGTTTTCCTGTAATGAGCTTCTTAGATGCATTTTCAGGTTAGCACAAGATTAGGATGCGCCCCCCGGACATCAAAGATGTCTCGTTCATCATGGGAGATGGGTGATACTGCTACAAGATGATGCCCTTTGGGCTGAAGAATGCAGGGGTGACATACCAGAAGATGATGGACAAGGTTAAAGCTATCATGGAGCTGGGATTGCCTCAGAATGCTAAGGAGGTGCAGTGGTTGACAAGAAAGCTAGCAGGATTGAGTAGGGTCCTCTCCCTATCTGGGGAGAAGTGCTCCCCCTTCTTCAAAATGTTGAGGGGAGGGTAGAAGTTCGAGTGGACAAGTAAGTGCGAGGAGGCATTCCAAGCCCTGAAGAAGCAGTTGACCCAGGCTCCGCTGCTCCAAGGGACGAAGGAAGGGGAAGACCTGTATTTGTACCTTGGGGTTGGAATAGAGTACTTGAGCTCCATCCTGGCTCGAGAAGAAGGGAAGAGACAGATCCCAATATACTATGTGAGCCGGGTCGTCAGGAAGGTCGAGCTTCGATATCCGATCTTGGAAAAGTTGGCCTTCGCTCTGATCATCTCATCCCGGAGGCTCCGACCCTACTTCCAGGCACACTCCATCCGAGTGGTGACTCACCATCCCCTTCCCAACATCTTTGAGGGGGTGGAGCATTCAGGCAGGCTAGCTAAGTGGTCGGTGGAACTGAGTGAGTTTGACATCTCCTTCATCCCCCGCCTCTCGATCAAGGCTCAAGCAATGGCCGACTTTTTGGCTGACTATGTGGTTGAGGTGGCAGAGGAAGAGCTCACTCATCCAACTTCGTAGAAGGTAAAGGTAGACGGCGCTTCGGGGAAACATTCCTTGGGGGTGGGGGTAATCTTGGAAAGCCCACAAGGGACAAGGATTGAGCAAATGGTAGTGGTGCACTTTCCCATTACAAACAACCAGGCTGAGTTTGAAGCGGTGATCGTCGGGCTGCGTCTGGCTAGGGAACTAGGGGTGCTTGACGTAGAGGTCCTCACTGACTCTATGATGGTGGTGAAAGAAATAGTGTCTAACCACCTAGATGGGGGGGGGGGGGTGAATAAGTGTTCTTTTTCTTTTGACTTTTAAGGCAGATCAATTGTAAATAACTTTAAAGAACAAATGCACTTCTACAACTATCAAAACACAGTAATCACAGATACAAACATTCACATAGTGCACACAGTATTTATAGTGGTTCCCCAAGGTCTGGGTACATCCACTTTCCCCCTTCGCCTATCTAGTAGTGTACTAGATTCGGCCTAACTTCTCCACTTCTTCTCAGATCCTCAGATCTTACAACTCAGAACCCCAAATAGGTTCCTACACCTCAGAGTGTCCCCACTCCTACAACTCAGGCACAAAGCCTTACCCCTCAGTCTTCACCAAGACCTACACTCAGGCTAAACAGCCCTACCTCAGCCTTCAATCAAGGCCTACACTCAGAGAATAGAATCTCCTACACTCAGGCACAAAAGCCCTACCTCAGCCTTTATAAAATAGGCTTACAGCTCAGATCCCTTAGGATCCTACAGAAAATAAAGTTTACAAAGTGTTTAACCACAACTCTGAAAGAGAGAGATGAGTTGACTGGCTTCTTGATGAGTTCTTGAAAGAACTTTGCAGAGATCAACCTCCCTTGGCTTTCTTCAAAGCTTCTTGAATTAGAACACAGTAGGGTTGAGTCTCCTCTGAAGATGATCGTCTATCAACTTCTGTCTTGAGAATCAGATCTCAATCTGAAACTTACTTTTCAGCCTGGTTCAACAGCTGTTCTTCTTAGAAGGAGCTCTCTCTCTCCAACTTCTTAGATCTTCTATTGAAGGTCTTCTTCTTTGTTGTGTTGTTTTTCAATTCATTGATCATCACATCTGTTGAAGGAGAAAGGTCTTTAAATAGTCTTCCTCCAAGGTAACCGGCTGATCCGGTTTATAACAACCTTCTGATGGCTCTGACAGTTGCAGTTGACCGGTTGAAATGGCATCTGTCAAGTCATCCAGTCACTTCTTGAAATCTCTGTCACTGTCTGAAAATGTCGAGACAGATAGTCATTATGTGTCGACACAAATAGACTAAGTGTCGACACAAGTGGACTAAGTATCGACACTAGCCTTAATGGTGTCGACACAACTCCTTGTATTGTTGTAACAGCTTCTCGACACTGCTTCTTCAGAATGTGTCGACACTTATCCTGAGTGTCGACACAAGCCTTCTATTTAATGTGTCGACACTGGTTGAGTGTGTCGACACAAATACTTCTTCTTCAATACTTAGTTGATTTCTGCTGTGTGTCGACACAACTCCTTTGTGTCGACACATGTCTTCTTGTTTTGAGACTTGCTGAGTGTCGACACATCTCCTTTGTGTCAACACATGCTTTCATGTGTTGAAACATTGCTGAGTGTCGACACATCTCCTTTGTGTCGACACATGTACTTAAACTTTGTTGAAGTTTGCTGAGTGTCGACACAGCCTCCTGGTGTCGACACTTTTGCTGTCGACAAAGTTTCTCTGGGTGTCGACACTGCCTCTAAGTGTCGACACTGATTCTGTAGACAATTCTTCACTATGTGTCGACACAGATTGTATGTGTCGGCACTTTTCTTCTGGTGTCGACTCTGCCTTCCTGGTGTCGACACAATTACTCCAAGTGTCGACACAGCTTCTCTAGGTGTCGACACAAGCCTTCATAAGTGTCGACACTTTACCTCTAGGTGTCGACACATGGACTTAGAAACTTTTCTGCATTTTTCTGCAATTACCTAACCTGCACATATAAACTCAAAGCACATCAAATACACCTTGATGTATATCATTGAGTAGGGTGAGGCTTCTTCAAATCAGGTACATATATTCCAATGTACCCAACAATCTCCCCCTATTTGGAGAAGTCTTAACCCTTAGTCAATGATATACACCATACATAACAAATTCTCAGTATGATGTAAAACAGTATTATATGATAGGGTAAATACTAAACATGTATAAACAGAACATGTATAAACAATTATCTCAGAACAATAATGTAATAGATTGAATCATGAAACATTATTTTTACAAATTCCAACATTTTCATTAATCAAAAGTTTACATAGAGTTTAATGCAAATGATTACAAATTGTAAACTTAAGAAAATTCTATCCTATGGCTGCTCTGGCTCCTTGATAACAATGCCCTTTCCAGATTGAATCTTTGCTTGAACAGGAGCTTCATTGTCATCAGCAGGCTTCTTTCCCTTAAGATCTTTCTTTTTCTGTTCTTCAGCCCTTATCTTCTGTCTCTCAAAATAGTGATAAGGCTTAGGGAAATACTTGCTAGGCTCCTGTGCATTAGGAGGTAGCTTCCCTAAGTTGGCCTTCCTTCTGTATTGTACTATGGCCTCTTGCCTAGACTCATGTTTCTTCCATTCCTGGTCAGCATACCATTTGCCTCTCTCTAGGAAATTATCTTTTGCAGCCTTCCAAGCAGTTAATATGATATTCCTAGAGGTTGGGCTCCATTGCTCAAAGTCTGGCCTTAATTCAGCCTGCTCCCTGAACCTTTTCTTAGATAATTGGGCCTCTTGTTCTTTTAGGACTGACTCTGGCACAGGCTGTACAACTTTCTCAAGAATAACATTCTGATTACCCTCAGGAGGACTATACATAGTTTGTACCTCCTGATGTATCATGTCAAAATCTACAGGAGGGTATATCACTTGAGCTACTTTAGCTTGCTCTCCTCCAAAATAAGCGGGATTTATGCCAGACTCTGCTACATTATCATCATCACATAAAGGTGGATATCCAAGGGTGGATCTGATGCTGTTTGAAATCCATTTTGCATGATCAGAGTCTGCTTTGACTAATACCCTCTCCCCTTTATGACTTCTCTCTCTATATGATCCCTAAGATCATCCTTCTAGAATCTGATTTGAGCATTTAAATAGTTAACTCCATCTTTATAAAAAGGTTTTAACCTTTGTAGCCTGTTAATAATAATCTTTTGAGAATCTGTAATGGCAGTATGAACTGCATGTAGGCTCTCTTGGAGTTGCTTATCAAACTCAGCCTTGGCAGTAGCACTTGCTGCAGTCTGGGCAGTAGCTAGATTTTTCATTGTAGTTACTATCTCATTATGAGATTCAGTTAAATTTTCATTCATTCTAATCTGATTCTCAAGCACATATCCTTGCTTGACTGCCATGTCATCCACCTGTGTTTTTATTTGCTCTTGATGAGTAGCCAGATAGACCACTGCATTCCCTCCTTTATAAAAGCAGTCTGTCATTTCCTTTTTATGTTGATTCACTTCAAATCTTATGGATTTTATGTCTTGAGCTAAATAAAATTTCATCTCCTTATGGTGCTCATCCATATAAGTTTCCATAGCCCTTCTTTGCTCATCTAGCTTTATTTGTAATGCCACCAACATAGAACTATAGTCAGTAGTTGGGGCAGACTGTGGAGTAGTTGCCTGCAGTTCCTTCTTGTAGTTCTGGCTTCTTCTTTTGAAAACATGGAACTTCCTTTTCTTGGCTCTAGCAGCCTCTTCATCCTCTGAAGCAGAAGTACTGACAATGTCTACCCTGTCCTTAGGACTAGGAGGTAACTCCTTCTCAGTCCTTTGTATTTCCTCAGCATCCTTTGGCTCCACAGTCTCTTTTCTTGCAGTTTCCTCTACATGCTCCACATGCTCCCCCTCAAAGTCTACCTGCTCCCCCTCAACAGCTGCTTTCTCTCCCTCTAAGTCAGTTTGTAAAAGATCAGGGAACAGCTCTTCTAGTGTATATTCCTGTTGAGGTTGTACAGGAGAATCTCTTATCTCTGGAGCAACTGATTTTACTTTATCAGCAACTGATGTGTCCTCCATGACAACATCTTGTGGTTGACTATGTAACTGTGTTTGCTGATCAACATCAAGTAATGATTCAATCAAAACTTCATCCTCAATAGTGAAATCTAATTGATTAACTTCAGTGATTACCTCTAGAATTGTTTGGGTAGCCCTTTCACTCTCTAACTGGGTTGGCTCATCCACATGTAGAGGCTCCACCTGGAGTGGATCCAGGTGAATAGGGCTAGCTGATGGTAGCTCCCCCTACCTCTGAAGCATCTTCCTGTCTTGCTGGTGACTGTCCAACATTGTCATCTCCTCCATCATCAAAACTAAAAACCACTTGCTTCTCTGAGCTACTTGAGGATTCTTGAGCCACAATGGATGTCTTCTTCTTCTTCTTCTGTGGTGTTTCCTTTTCTGGAGTTGGCAGTTCCTTTGACAACACTCTATCCCATCTTGAAATAATTCTTACATCCATTCTCCTCATATGATTTATCTTAGAACCAGCAGCTTGGTTCATCACATCAGGGATACTTCCAGCTAAGTATAAACTCAGAATTCTACCTAGATTTGGCTTCTTCAGACTTTCCTTTATCTTATCAAACATAACTACTGACTAATCAGTATTAAGTTTGAAAATTATCCTTGTCATCAAACTAAACATGTAAGCAGATATCCTATCGTGCCCACCAGGATTGCTCAGTATTACCTTGCCAACTATCTCATATAAAAACTTGCCCTGCATGTTCATGCATTTCCTGTTGAAAACTGATCTAATCTTGAGGCTTGAATCAAGTCCACACCATGCCAGTGCCTCCCTTGTCTTTGAAGCAGATACATCTTCCTCTTCTTTAGTTCTAGGGAGATGTAGAACTTTTCTTAGAGTCTTATGAGTGACCTTCACCTTTGTCCCATGAACTTTGGACTTAATCTTGAGTCCAGATTCATCAAGAGTTGCTGCACTCAAGAATTCAAAGACTTCCTTCTTCCAGATCTTGATAGGTTCTGATACAAGATATTCTAATCCAGTTTCTGCAATTAGGGTTACCACACCTTTGATTTCTGGTTCCGCGTCATCAAAGGCGTGTCGCACGAGCTCATATCCTTCATTAATGTTCTCTTCTAGCTTGGGCGCCATTAGGGTTTGAAGAAATTTTGAATTTAGAGAAGAGAGATGTCGACACACAAGTTTGGTCTCGAAACTAAGGTGAGCGTGTCGACAAATAATGGTGAAGACCTATTTATACCTTTCTAAAATCGAAGGTGAAAAAGCGCGTCAAAATACTTGAAATGTGTTGACATTATTGAAAAGTGTTGACACTTACTTCTAATGTCTCGACAACTATGTATCGACACAAATATAGTCGACAAAATATATGTGTCGACACTTATATATCTCAGCTCGACAATTAGTCGAGACTCTACTTGACGAATTCTGTGTAAAGCCTAAGTGTCGACACCACCCTGGATGTGTTGACACCTACACTACATGTGTCGACACTAATTCTCTGAAGTGTTGACACAGACTTCCTAGATGTGTCGACACCATTTCTCTGAAATGTCGACACCACTTCTATGTGTCGACACAGACAACTCTGTGTGTCGACACTATTTTACTTAGCCAATTTTTTGTAAACTATTCTAAGTTTATCATTTTTAATTCAATTTTAAATTTATTGAATTTGGTTTCATCTAAGGGCTTAGTAAACATATCAGCTAACTGATTATCTGTCTTAACATACTCTAGTGAAACGTCTCCTTTTTCTACATGTTCTCTTAGAAAATGGTATTTTATTTCTATGTGCTTAGTCCTACTATGTAATACAAGATTATTTGCAATAGAAATGGCACTAGTAGAATCACAAAATAAAGGTGTTCTACTTACTTGAATACCATAATCTTCTAGCTGATGTTGAATCCATAGAAGTTGAGCACAACAACTTCCTGCAGCCACATACTCTGACTCAGCTGTGGAGATAGCCACACTGGTCTGCTTCTTGCTACTCCATGACACCAACCTTCCACTTAGAAATTGACAGGTTCCTGTAGTACTCTTTCTATCTTTCTTGCAGCCTGCAAAATCTGCATCTGAATAACTTGTCAGTACAAAATCTCCATTCCTAGGGTACCAAAGGCCTAGATAAGGTGTGCCCTTAAGATATCTCAAAATTCTTTTGACTGCTGTCAAATGAGATTCTTTAGGGCAAGCTTGGTACCTAGCACAAACACATGTAGCATACATGATATCTGGTTTACTAGCAGTCAAATACAGTAGGGAGCCAACTATCCCTCTATACAAAGTTTCATCTACAGGTTTCCCTGCATCATCTTTGCTTAGAGACATGCTTGACCCCATAGGAGTTTTCATGGTAGTGGATGATTTCATACCATACTTCCTTATCAATTCTAGGGTGAACTTAGACTGGCATATGGATAATCCATCTTCAGTCTGTTTAACTTGGAGACCCAAGAAGAACTTAAGTTCCCCCATACTGCTCATTTCAAATTATCCTTGCATGAGTTTTGCAAACTTTCTGCAAAGACTACTTTCTGTAGACCCAAATATTATGTCATCTACATATATTTGGACTAAGATAATCTTGCCTCTGGATTCCCTAAGGAATAGAGTCTTGTCTATTTTCCCCCTTGAGAATTTATTCTCAATGAGGAAACTAGACAAGGTTTCATACCAAGCCCTTGGGGCTTGTTTTAACCCATACAAAGTCTTCCTAAGTCTATAAACATAATCAGGTTTAAGAGAATCAACAAAACCTGATGGCTGCTCTACATAGACTTCTTCCTTCAGATTTCCATTCAGAAAAGCTGACTTAACATCCATTTGATATACCTTAAATCCTTGATATGTTGCATATGCAAGGAACATCCTTATTACTTCCAGTCTTGCTACTGGAGTAAAGGTTTGATCAAAATTAATACCTTCTTCCTGCCTATATCCCTTTGCAACAAGTCTAGCTTTATTCTTTATGATGATTCCATTCTCATCCAACTTGTTCCCAAAGATCCACTTAGTTCCAATAATGTTATGGTCCTTGGGTTTAGGAACTAGCTCTCAGACCTTGCATCTTTTGAATTGATTCAGCTCCTCTTGCATGGCCTCAATCCAATGAGGGTCTAGGATTGCTTCTTCAAACTTCTTTGGCTCTACTTGGGATAGAAAACTGGAGTAAAGAACTATACTTAGATTCCTGCTCCTTGTTTGCACTCCTTGTCTAAGATCTCCAATTATTTGATTTGCTGGATGATCCTTTAAATACCTATTTGCTGGAGGCAGCCTGTCTTCAGGTTGCACACCTTCAGTCTCTTCATTTAGCTGCTCCTCTTGGTCTTCTTCAGCATCAAGAGTATCTTGTACTCCCCCTGGACAGCTACCACCATCTTCCACTTGCTGACTTGCAGAAGAACCTTCTGTTAAGGTAAGCTTGTCCATCTTCTCAATTACACCTGTGGAGCTGCAAACACTTCTTGGCAATTCATTATTAATGAGTCTAGCTTCATCAAAAACTACATGAACAGACTCTTCTACAACTTGAGTAATCAAGTTGTAGACCCTATAAGCCTTACTATTATTGTTGTACCCAACAAAGATCCCCTCTTGGGATTTGGCAGCAAACTTGGATAGATAAGACTTACCATTGTTAAGGATATAACACTTGCAACCAAAGATCCTGAAATAGGATAAATTTGGTTTTCTGCCCTTCACAATCTCATAGGGGGTCTTCTTGTGGCTCTTGATGATAGTAGCCCTATGGATCACATGACAAGCAGTGTTTACTGCCTCAGCCCAGAAATATTCTGGGAGAGAAGTGTCACTCAATAAGGTCCTACCAGCCTCTATCAAGGTTCTATTTTTCTTTTCAGCAATACCATTTTGCTGAGGTGTTCTTGGTGAGGAAAATTCCTGAAAGATTCCAAATTCTTCACACAGTTTTGTCATACTTTCAGACTGAAATTCAGTACCATGGTCACTTCTGATTTTGAACCACTGTACTTTCCAATTCATTCTGAATTTGTTTAACAAAACTGTATAAGATACTTGGGGTTTCAGATTTTTGTCTAAGGAAGAACACCCAGGAAAACCTTGAATAGTCATCTACAACCACAAATGTGTAGACCTTCCTACCTAGGATGTGAACTAGCATAGGACCAAAAAGATCCATATGCAAGAGGTATAGACCACCTCACATCATCTTTGTTCTCAAGGCTATGAAAGGTGGATTTGGTCTGCTTGCCTTTTTGACAAGCTGAGCATATCTCATCCTTTATACACTTAACTTGAGGACCATTCCTCACTAACTCTTTGCTAAAGAGTTGGCCAATTGTCTTATAGTTAAGATGAGCCAGCCTCTTGTGCCATTTAATACAATGTGAGACTCTTTCATCAGCTACAAGACAAATAGGAGAAACATTGTTCTCACATATAATGTCTAGACAATAGACATTTCTTTTTCTATATCCTGTCAGAATGATCTTTTGATCACTTGACCTTTTGATATGACAACCATCCTTGACAAATGAGATGTAATTTGGTTACTAGTAATGTTACCAAAGCCTTTGATGATTCCTTTTTCTGAACCACCAAAGGTAACTTTAGGGCCATCCTTGATAGGTGTATAGTCCTTCAGCAGCCCCCTTGTTCCAGTCATGTGCCTGGAACATCCACTGTCCAAGTACTATATAGGGGCATGGTCACTTGGACTCACCTGCAAAACAGATTACTTAACCTTAGAACCCAAATAATTCTTGGGTCCTTGGTGTAGGTTAGTTTGACTTTTAACAAAACTACATGTAGCTCTTCTAGCAGGTAGTTTGATACTCTCCTTGACACTTGAATTGTGCCAACAATCAATGACAAAGTGGCCTATCTTGGCACAACACCAACACTCAAACCTGTTGTACCTTTGTTTAGGTACAACCCTGGCTGGATTTTCTACTGCAGCCTTCTTGTTTAGTGCTGGTGTTGGGTACATTGGTTTAAATGTACCTGATTTGAAGAAGCCTCACCCAACTCAATGATATACATCAAAATATATTTGATGTGTTTTGAGTTTACTTGTGCAGGTTAAGTATTTGCAGGAAAGATGAAAAAGTTTCTAAGTCCATGTGTCGACACCCAGAGGGAAAGTGTCGACACTTAAGAAGACTTGTGTCGACACCCAGACAAGCTGTGTCTACACTTGGAGTATTTGTGTCGACACCAGGGATGTGGAGTCGACACCAGACAGAAAGTGTCGACACAAGGAGCTGTGTCGACACTCAATGAAGAAAAGTGCAGTGAAGCAGTGTCGACACTTAGCAGTTGTGTCGACACCCAGTGAAACTGTGTCTACATCAGAAAGTGTCGACACTTGGAGGCTGTGTCGACACTCAGCAAAGTCAGCAGAGTCTAAGTATAAGTGTCGACACCCAGAACAATGTGTCGACACACAGCAGAAGAGTCAACACTTGAAGAAAGTGTCGACACAAGAAAGCATGTGTCGACACTCAGCTGAAGACTCAACACTTGAAGAAAGTGTCGACACAAGAAAGCATGTGTCGACACTCAGCTGAAGACTCAACACTTAGCAAAGTTCAAGAATATTCTAAGTACAAGTGTCGACACAAAGGAGATGTGTCGACACTCAGCAAAAGTCTCAACAGAAGAATGTGTCGACACAAGGAGCTGTGTCGACACTCAGCAAGTATCAACACTGAAGACATGTGTCGACACTAAGAAGAAGTGTCGACACTTAACAAGTTCAACACATGAAGATGTGTCGACATAAAGGAGTTGTGTCGACACTTAGAAGAATACAACAAAGTGCTGAAGAACAAGTGTTGTGTCGACACTTAATATCAGTGTCGACACATGAAGAAGAAGCAGTTCGAGATATAAAATCTACAACACAAGGAGTTGTGTCGACACCTTGTAGGCTAGTGTCAACACTTAGACAACTTGTGTCGACACTTAGTCTATAAGTGTCGACACTTAAAGACAGATAGTCTCGACACTTTTAGACAGTTATAGAATTTTCAAGAACTGACTGGATGACTTGACAGCTGCCATTCCAGCCGGTCTACTGCACCTGTCAGAGTTGTCAGAAATCAGTTATGAACCGGACCAGCCGGTTACCATGAAGAAGGCCTATAAATAGGCTTACACTGTCTACAGAAACAGATGATTGAACATAAGTTCAAGTGATCAATATACAAAGAAGATCTAGCTATTCATTGAAGAATCCAGTGAAGATCTAAGAAGTTGGAGAGAGAGAGCTTCATCCAAGAAGTCAGCCGTTGGAACCAGGCTGAGAAGAAGGATTCAGATTTTGTTCTGAATCTTAAGTAGCAGAGATCAAGGATCAACTGCAGAGGAGATCAGTCTTATTGTGTTCTACATTCAAGAAGCTTTGAAGAAAGCCAAGTCAGATTGATCTCAGTAGAGTTCATCCAAGAACTCATCAAGAAACTCTCAACTCTTCTCTCTTGTCTCTGAGTTGTAGAGTTTACAATTTGTATTCATATTATCTTGTAGGATCCTTAGGGATCTGAGTTTGTAAGCCTGTAATTATAAAGGCTGAGTGTAGGGCCTGTGTGCCTGAGTGTAGGAGATTTGCATCTCTGAGTGTAGGCCTGTTGTGGCTGAGTGTAGGCCTTGGTGGCTGAGTGCAGGCTTTGTGAAGAAGCTGAGTGTAGGCTTTGTGAAGAAGCTGAGTTGTAGGGCCTTGGGCCTGAGCTGTAGGAACCTGTTTTGGGGTTCTGAGTGTAAGATCAGAGGATCTGAGATAGTGGAGGAGTTTGGCCAAATCTAGTACACTACTAGATAGGCGAAGGGGGAAAGTGGATGTACCCAAACCTTGGGGAACCACTATAAATCTGTGTGTCTACTGTGTGCTTGTGAAATTCTGTGATTGTTGATTGTGTGCTGTGATAAAGTAGATATAATTCTGTGTTATAAGTTGAATTCTGACTAAAAAGTTAAAAAGATTTAAGTCACCTATTCACCCCCCCTCTAGGTGATTAGGTACAATATCTTTCTGCTGGGGCTTTGCCATTAGATTTGGACTTTACTGTCCAGGTAGGTTTTGTAAACCCCAATCCAGTTTTACCCTTATGAGGTACAAACTCATCTATCAAAGGTAAAACAGATTTTGGTTTAGAAAAACTTGCTACAATCTCTCTCTCCTTCTGAAGTCTAGCCTCCGGATTTCTAATTTGATCATTCTTAAATATAATAGTACCCATCTGAATAACAGTAATGTTCTTCAGCCTGACTATTTCATTCAGTTTCTGATCAAATAACTTGTCTGAATCAGCAGCAGCCAATTTAAGACTAGCAATCTCCTTTGCCTGAGTTTTGGCTAAGGTTTTGCTTTTCTTCAAGGCCTGCAACAAGTCCCTATATTCATCAATTAACTGATGAATATCTCCTTCAGATTCAGATCCACCCACATCACTTGATGCAGATGTATCTGATTCTGACTCAGTACTAGAAATTGAACTAGAAGAACAACTTTGTACCTTACTTGGTCCAGGCTGATCCTGGATTTTGTCTCCTTCAGATAAGGCCATCAATCCCTTGCACTGAATGTCCTCATGCTCATAAATTGAGTTCATCAGCTGCATGAACTAATCTTCTTCCTCTTCAGCAAACAATCCAATATAGGCTTCAGCTTCTGAATCTGTTTCTGAAGATGACTGATCAGTCAAACTTTTGTCTTTCTTGGCAACAAAGGACTTTTCCATTTGCCCTTAAACTGTGTCTTCTTTCTGTCAGTTGACTCCTTTCTCTTTTCAGGACAGTCAGCTACTACATGTCCTTGTCTATTGCAGCAATAGCAAACAATCTTTGAAGATGTAGCTTTGCTTGTCTTGGACTTTCTTCTGTCATTCCTTGATGACTTCCTATTCTGATAATAGTCATCTTTTGTCTGTGAAGTGGATGGCTTAGACCTCCACTGCTTCTTCTTCAAAAACTTTTGAAAATGTCTTGTAAAAGCAGCAAAGTCTTCATCACTTTCACTGCTATCAGAATTCTTGCTTTCTGAATTATCTGTCTCAGCCTCAGCAACTATTTGATGTGGAGATGGAGACTTGCTTCTATACTTCCTAGTGGCTTCAGTCTTGAAGTCCACAGATCTTTCCTTGTGCTCCACTCTAGTAGTCTTCTCTTCCTCCTTTCTAACCTCTAACTGTATCTCATAAGATAACAGTTTTCCAAACAAAGTTGGGGGAGATATATCAACTAATTTGGCCATTTCCCTAATGGCACAAATCTTGGTGTCCCAGTCCTTAGTCAGGGATCTTAAGAACTTGTCATTCAGCTCATAGTTGCTGAATTCTCTTCCATAGGACATCAATTCATTGACTATCCTATAGAACTTCTTGTAGCCATTCAGTAATGCTATCAGACTTTCCTTGTCTGAAGCTTTCATATTCCTGATTTAACAAAGACTTCCTGTCTTGTCTTACTTCTTCTGATCCCTCCATATAGACTACAAGCAGTCGTGCACGGGGGACCCCGTGCGGGCAACTTTCGTCGTGGGAGCAACATTCGTCGTGGGTGCGACATTTGTCGAGGGGGCAACATTTGTCGTGGGGGCGACAAATGTCGCCCCACGACATTTGTCGAGGGGGCTACATTTGTCGTGGGGGAGACAAATGTCGCCCCACGACATTTGTCGTAGGGGCGTCATTTTTCATGATGGCGACATTCGTCGTAAGGGGAGACATTGGTAGGGGGCGGCGACATTGGTTGGGGGGGCGGCGATATTGGTCGGGGGAGGCGACATTGGTCGGGGACGACGACATTGGTCCGGGGCGACGACATTGATCAGAGGTGGCGACATTGGTCAGGGGAGGTGACATTATTAGGGAGCGACGACATTGGTCATGGGCGGCGACATTGGTTGTGAGATGCGATATTGGTCGTGGCGGCGACATTGGTCAGGGCGGATACAATGGTCGGGGAGGAGACATTGGTCGGGGCGACGACAATGGTCGGGGCGGCGACAATGGTCGGGGCGGCGACAATGGTCGGGGCGACGCTATTGGTCTAGGGCATCCACATCGGTCGTGGAAGGAGACATCGGTCGTGGGTAGGGACATCGGTCGTGGACGGCGATATCGGTCGTGGGCGGCGACATCGGTCGTGGGCAGGGACATTGGTTGTGGACGGCAACATTGGTCGTGGGCGGGGACTTCAGTCGTGATTGGGGACATCGGTAGTGGGCAGCACATCGGTCGTGTGGGCGGGGGCAATGCTGAAGCTTCCCTACTACTGCAAACTTGCATATTCAATCACATTTTGTAAAAGTTTTTTTGGTGGCCTGTTATTAATTTCAGCTGACTAAAGAGAGAATAGCTCGGTGCCTATATTTAAGCAAAAACAATGAAGCAATATAAAATAGTTATGTATCATAATATTAGGAAAACTACATTAATTGCATAGAATCAAGTATAGAAAAACAAACTTGAAGTAGGAGTGAAGCAGGCCCGAGGGCATGCACTTGAAGAGGAAGCAATATCGAGATGCCCCCAAAAATGTGGCCTTGTGTGACCACTCTGCTGGATGCACCTAATACCTAATCTCACAACCTATGTAAAAAACTGAAGTAAAGTAGATGCAAAAATAGAATGGGCAACTAAGAAATGCAATCAGCAAGAGCAACTTGGAAAATATAGTGGGAGGAGAGGATGATACCTGTGGAAATATATCAATTGGTTCTCGAGGAAGAACCAAAGAGATCAATATCTTCTCATCTTTGTTGATCAATGCCTAAACTCAAAAGTGATAAAAAAGAAAATAAAGTAAGCATTTAAAAATGAAACATCAATCAATCGACATATAAACATGGAGAGATAAATTTTAATACCTATTGATCTGATAATAATGTTTGAAAAAATCTCCTCAAGTTAACAGATCTTATTTGAAGATTCTGCTACATTTCTCGATTTTCCTGGTAGATAAATATGAGTAGCAATGTTTGCACCCTCGCGCGCCACTTGATAACACAAGCATGCAACTGACATGCAGACAAATCTATCAATAATTTAAATTAATTTGTAGCGGGGATGCAAGCTGCATGAATGCTGAATCAAATATACAACAATCATGAATAATTATTTCAATACCCATCAGCTAGTACATTTGAAAATCCTTTGATTTATTTTGGGACTTAATATGAGTTTGGTACAGTTTGTTCAAACAACTTACAATTTGTTGAGAAGTAAATCTCTCATGATCCCCACCACCATGAAAAGCTGAAATCTGCCCCAGTATATGAAGAATATTAGGGTCACCACCATTAAAAGCTTTAAAGAAAAGAGTACAACCAATTTCAGCTTTGTGCTTTGAAAAATATTTGGTGGAAATATGTCCTTCTCTGCTCTCAAAAAAGGATGGAATTAGAGGAAAATCTGATGTAAATATTTTTATTCTGAATAAATGAAAATGAAGAATGTAAATGTATGCTAATGCAGAGGAAAACCAGAGATGGAAGTACCCGAAGCTATTGGAATTTTGATGGAATATGGTTGCTTTGTGCGTGCGATGTAAGAGAAAAATTTGTAGAGGGAATGCCACATGTGTCGATGCAGAGGTGAGTCAACGCCGTGGTAAGGCAAGCTGCTGCTGAGGGAAGGCGGGTGCGTACATGTGTGTCGATGCTCTGTGTGTGCTTGTTCGTGAGAAGCGGGGTGCATTTATTTTTTCTTTAAACCACATATAACTTTCACTTGGGAATTCTATCAAATATGTTGTGAGCATGTGAAACAGATTACATTAATCAAAACTATTATTCAGGCTATGAAACAACATAGGAAATATCCTAGGTGGATGAATTCAGAGTAGAGGAAATAGACGAAGTAGAGTGGATGAAAGGAACCTAGATAGAAAAACGCAGCATAGTTTCTTCTACACCAAAGTTGAAAAGCTAGAACCGGTGTACACGACTCGCTTCACCCTATGCTCCCAATATCTAAAGATCTACACCATATGAAATCCATTTTTTGGCTATGAAATTGAAGACTTAGTTGAGGAGTTTCTTACATAGATGTGTCACCAGTCTTTTTGTCTCCTTTTGATGTAGAATGGGAGTCGCAAAGCAGAAGCTATTTGACATAAATATTTTCAACGAAATATTGCAATTACCTAAGGAATGCTGAAATGAATTGAATTCATTGTTCATCATAAATATTTTCTAATATTTATAGACCAAATGAGACCAAAGAGATATTCTGTACTCACCCTGCTGACAATCTTATCATAAACTTGCAGATCCTCCTCTTGGGATCCTTTTGATTTCTTCAGATTAAGAAAGACAATGGGTGACAGAGGACTGCTTGAAACTTCAAGTTCTGCATCTGCAGGAAGAAATAGGAGGAAGAAGAAGGGGGGAAGTGTTACCTGTGGTTGCTTGCGAGCAGAGAAAAGACACCATCGGCGGGATGTAGCAGGAGTGGGTCATGGTCGAAGTCGAGGCGTGCGGGAACCGGGCTGCCCTACCTGCGCAGAAGAAGCAACGAAAGGCCGGGTATCAGGATTTATTCGCGGATGAACAGTGTTCTGCTGGCCGGAGATTGGAATGGTTGCAGTGCGAGAAGCTTTGGAATCGATGGAGGAGCTACTGAGGTGCAGCCGGGAAAAAATTGCGTGGAGGAAATCGCGACTTGCTTGCGACGGGCTTGCGACGCGCAGGAGTGGGTCGTGGTCGAAGTCGAGGCGTGCGGGAACTCCGAACCTTCGAATTAGCGGTCATGGCGGTAGAGGCGTCGAGGTCGTAGGAACTTCTGCCATCGTCGCTTCCTGTGGCTTGGATTGGGAGGGGAGAATAGTGACCGGAACTGGGCTACCCTACCTGCGCAGAAGAAGCAACGAATGGCCGGGTATCAGGATTTATTTACGGATGAACAGTGTATCTTAAGCGGTAATTTGGACGAATGACCTAAATACCCCCAATTTAATTCACAAACACCGATTTTTTGAGGGTATAACTGGAATAAAATGTTACACCATGGGCTGATTAGGTCTTTGCTTATAGTATAAAGATTAATGTGTCCCACATTTCTTTAGAAGTTTTATAGTGAATTAAATTCTGAAATGTTGCATCATCAATTGCACTAACAATAATATTCTGGGCCCTCTTGTCCATAGTGGCCAGAATAATTTTATCTTTAGTCATTTCTGAATAGTCTTTGGGAGTTCTCTGATTTGCATCCAGAATAGATACTTTCATTGGCACATATGACCCTTCTTTGACTGTAATGTATATTCTTGGGTCAGAGGCTTCCATAAAAAGTCTAACCCTCTCTTTCCATATTCCAAATATCTCTTTTCTACATATTGGCAATTTCATGGACCCCAACTCTTTGTGATTCTCACTAGAACCCATTTTCTTGAATCTTGATTATTCTGAATCTGCCTATAGGATCTTACTCAGATTGTTATGTCCCTTTTGAGTAATCTCGCTTTGATACCACTTGAAAGAAATAGTGCCTAACCACCTAGAGGGGGGGGGGGGGGTGAATAGGTGTTCTTTTTCTTTTGACTTTTAAGGCAGATCAATTGTAAATAAATTTAAAGAACAAATGCACTTCTACAGCTATCATAACACAACAATCACAGATACAAACATTCACAGAGTGCACACAGTATTTATAGTGGTTCCCCAAGGTCTGGGTACATCCACTTTCCCCCTTCGCCTATCTAGTAGTGTACGAGATTCGGCCTAACTTCTCCACTTCTTCTCAGATCCTCAGATCTTACAACTCAGAACCCCAAACAGGTTCCTACACCTCAGAGTGTCCCCACTCCTACAACTCAGGCACAAAGCCTTACCCCTCAGTCTTCACCAAGACCTACACTCAGGCTAAACAACCCTACCTCAGCCTTCAATCAAGGCCTACACTCAGAGAATAGAATCTCCTACACTCAGGCACAAAAGCCTACCTCAGCCTTTATAAAATAGGCTTACAGCTCAGATCCCTTAGGATCCTACAGAAAATAAAGTTTACAAAGTGTTTAACCACAACTCTGAAAGAGAGAGATGAGTTGACTGGCTTCTTGATGAGTTCTTGAAAGAACTTTGCAGAGATCAACCTCCCTTGGCTTTCTTCAAAGCTTCTTGAATTAGAACATAATAGGGTTGAGTCTCCTCTGAAGATGATCTTCTATCAACTTCTGTCTTGAGAATCAGATCTCAATCTGAAACTTACTTTTCAGCCTAGTTCAATAGCTGTTCTTCTTAGAAGGAGCTCTCTCTCTCCAACTTCTTAGATCTTCTCTTGAAGTTCTTCTTCTTTGTTGTGTTGTTTTTCAATTCATTGATCATCATAACTATTGAAGGAGAAAGGTCTTTAAATAGTCTTCCTCCAAGGTAACCAGCTGATCCGGTTTATAACAACCTTCTGATGGCTCTGACAGTTGCAGTTGACCGGTTGAAATGGCAGCTGTCAAGTCATCCAGTCACTTCTTGAAATCTCTGTCACTGTCTAAAAATGTCGAGACAGATAGTCATTATGTGTCGACACAAATAAACTAAGTGTCG
Source organism: Platanthera guangdongensis (assembly GCA_039583875.1). Lineage (NCBI taxonomy): Eukaryota > Viridiplantae > Streptophyta > Magnoliopsida > Asparagales > Orchidaceae > Platanthera > Platanthera guangdongensis. The sequence continues at coordinate 52,039,483 of CM077157.1, read as the reverse complement.
ACACAAGTGGAATAAGTGTCGACACTAGCCTTGATGGTGTCGACACAACTCCTTGTGTTGTTGTAACAGCTTCTCGACACTGCTTCTTCAGAATGCGTCGACACTTATCCTGAGTGTCGACACAAGCCTTCTATTGAATGTGTCGACACAAATACTTCTTCTTCAATACTTAGTTGATTTCTGCTGTGTGTCGACACAACTCCTTTGTGTCGACACATGCCTTCTTGTTTTGAGACTTGCTGAGTGTCGACACATCTCTTTTGTGTCGACACATGCCTTCATGTGTTGAAACTTTGCTGAGTGTCAACACATCTCCTTTGTGTCGACACATGTACTTAAACTTTGTTGAAGTTTGCTGAGTGTCGACACAGCCTCCTGGTGTCGACACTTTTGCTGTCGACAAAGTTTCTCTGGGTGTCGACACTGCCTCTAAGTGTCGACACTGATTATGTAGACAATTCTTCACTGTGTGTCGACACTGATTGTATGTGTCGACACTTTTCTTCTGGTGTCGACTCTGCCTTCCTGGTGTCGACACAATTACTCCAAGTGTCGACATAGTTTCTCTAGGTGTCGACACAAGCCTTCTTAAGTGTCGACACTTCACCTCTAGGTGTCGACACATGGACTTAGAAACTTTTCTACATTTTTCTGCAATTACTTAACCTGCACATATAAACTCAAAGCACATCAAATACACCTTGATGTATATCATTGAGTAGGGTGAGGCTTCTTCAAATCAGGTACATATATTCCAATGTACCCAACAGGTGGCCAACCAGATCAATGGGGAGTTCGAGGCGAGGGAACCTACCCTCCGGCTATATTTAGCAAAAGTGAAGGGGGTCATCGACACATTCCAGACCTTCTCCATCTGACACGTGCCTAGGGAGGAGAATGAGAAGGTCGATCAGCTGGCAAAGCACGGTCCCCGGGTAGGGGGTAACATCACTGATCTCTTCCGCCCTTCCATTGAAGAGGGAGAGCTGATGGAAGTGGATCAACACCCCTCGTGGATGGATCCATTCACGATCTTCCATTACACAAGGGAGTATCTGGAGGGGATGTACAAGAAGAAGTTCATATACAAGTCGGCATACTATCTCCTCCAGGACGGGCAATTTTATCGGAAGACTCTCTCGTGGATGCTGGCCCGTTGCGTGGTCGAGTGTGAAGTGCGGAGGATCATGGAGGAAGTCCACTCCGGGGAGTGTGGAAGCCATTCCGGGAGTCGGACCCTGGAAGTGAGGATTGTCATACAAGGATACTTCTAGCCTGCCCTGGCCCATGACGTTGCGGAATTCACAAAGAGGTGCCACAAGTGCTAGTTGTTTGCCCCCTCCAACTACAACCGGCTCAGTACCTCAAGAGCATCACGGCCCCCTGGCCCTTCGCAATTTGGGGAGTGGATTTGGTTGGACCGTTCCCCCAGGCCAGCGGGCGAAGAAGGTTTCTGTTGGTAATGATAGACTATTTTTCCAAGTGGCTGGAGGTGAATGCGCTAGCCAAGGTGACCTCCTAAGTCATCAGAAATTTTGTTTGAGGAGAGATCATCTGCCTTCATGATCTACACCAGGTCATTGTCACGGATAATGAGCCTCAGTTCGCCAGCACGGAATTCATTAGCTTCTGTGAGCAGCTCAAAATTGATCTTAGATTTGCCTCGGTCCACCACCCCAGGAGCACCGGGCAGGTGGAGGCAGCAAACAAGATTATTGTGAACCTCATAAAGAAGAAGGTTGAGAATCTGAAAGGGAGCTGGGTGGAGCATCTTCTCTCGGTCCTATGGGCCCTAAGTACTACCCCCAACACAGCCACAGGGGAGACCCCCTTCAAGCTCTCCCATGGCTGCGAAGCAGTGCTACCCATAGAATTTAAAGTCCAGACACCTCGGGTGGTCGCAGCGGAAGAAGGCAGGGAAGAATGGATGACTGAAAATGAGGAAGAGCTGCGGCTCTCCCTTGACATGGTGGAGGAGTTGCGTGTCCTATCCGCCATCCGACATGAGGAGGTGAAGAGGAGGATGGCTAAATACTTCGACAAGCACGTCAGAGACGAGCAATTTGTGGAAGGGGACTTGGTCTTGAAGAAGGTAGATGCAGCGGGAAGATCAGCAGCTGTGGGAAAGCTCAACCCCTACTGGGAGGGTCCATACTATTGGATCCCTAGTTGATTTGGGCTAGGTTCACTAGCTTAGGATGTGACCCATCATGTATAGCCAGGGTCAAACTTTGTGTCCTAGAGTGTAGGCCAAGTCCTTAGAGTCAACTTCAGATGGACCAGCTATCAACAAGAGAATCAGAGTCTCCAAACTTAGAAGATTTCAAGACTAAGTAAAGTGAGTTCGACGTTCGTCGAACTCAGCTCGACGAAAGGTGTTCGGCGCTCGACGATCCTGAGACATTTCTTTGTGCTGAGCTCGACGATCTTTGTTCTCTGTTCGACGAAGACTGAGTTTCTACATCAATCTAAAGTCAGGACAACTTCAGAATTTTTCTAAGTCCATCTTCAGGCTTTGGTTGACGAACTAGAATATGAGCTCGACGAACTTGGACCTCAAGTTCACAACTTCTCAGGTCGACGAATTTGGATCTCTGTTCGACGAATAAAGATTGACAGTGATGATTATCTGTTCGACGAACTTTGGATCTCTGGTCGATGAATGAAGATTGTCAGTTCGAAGAAGATGGTTGCAGAATTGACAAGATTTCCCTGGAAGACTAATTGCTATTGTCTGGTCGACAAACTCATCAAGCTCAGCTCGACGAACTCAAGCTCAGCTTGACGAACTCAAGCTCAGCTCGACGAATTCAAACTCAGCTCGACGATTTGTGTTCTTCGTTCGACAATTCCAGACTAGGGCTTCTCCAGTTTTCCCGTCCCTTTTCTTGGCGATGAATCCTCAGTAATGAATGCCAGATCTTCTCGGAATGTTACTGTTAGAACGTGCATTAATCTTGGATTATTACATGCCGTTTTTCCATGGGATAGTTAGGGAAATCATTGATTGCCGCTTCCTTCCCAGGCCTACTGCAATTACTGCTCAACATTCAAATTTCTAATGTTCTTAGTCAGTAAAAAGACAAAAAAAAGAAAAGGATTAATCAGTAAAAGATACTACCAGTAAGAGAGACAATCAGACAAACACAGACAGACATTGCATAGCAGAACAATCATACAAAAATCTAAAGTTCTACTACAATCAGCATGTTGATGCGTGAAAACGGCACCGGGGGCACAGCTAATACAGAGGGGGTGTTTGGTCTCACAGTCTAGGTGAGGAGGAAGGAGAAGGTTGCGGGGGTAGAGGAGAATGAAGCTTCTGAGTGCTCGAGAGTGGAGCAAACAGCTTGTTCAAGGAGGGTTGAGAGGGTAGAGGAGAGGCTGCTGAGAGCTGAGGAGAGGCTTGATCAACAGAGAGGGTTGATCAAGAGAGGAAGAGGAGGTTGACCTGGAGCTGTCGAGCAGACAGTAACCGCGATGGTAGCGCTTGTAGGTTGGTTGCCGAGAAGAACTGAGCTGAGCTGAGGGCAAGGCTTGCCGAGCAGAGGAGCAAGACTTGCTGAGCAGAGGAGCAAGGCTTGCTGAGCAGAGAGCAAGGCTTGCTGAGCAGAGGAGAAGAGGGGGGCCGCTAGCAGCGGCAACAACACACTTCGCCCGTCGCGGCCTAAATGCCACTCTTGCGACGGGCTTTCCTTTGATTAATAGCAAGGGGTTACAAGCTTACAAGTACACCTTCACAACAAAATCACTAAAGGGGTACAAAGAGAAGCTGGTGGCTAAGGGAGAAGAAATTGCCAGAAAGCAGAGAAGAGAAGCTGCCAGAGACTAAGTAAAAGAGGCTGCTAGCTGCTGGAGGACTGGGAAACTGAGTCTGCAGAGTCTGCTGGCAAGCTGCTGGAGAGCTGTGGAGGACTGCGCGGACAGGAAACTGAGTCCGCAGAGCTTGCTGGAAAGGGTGATGACGGACTGCGCGGACAGGAAACTGAGTCCGCAGAGCTTGCTGGAAAGGGTGATGACGGACTGCGCGGACAGGAAAACGGAGTCCGCAGGGTCTGCAGTCAAGACTTGTCTCCACCTTCGGTCCCCTCAAATGAGAGGAATCAGGGGCTATTTATAGGCCCAGGGAAGTTTTTCAAGAAGCGGGGCCCAGTGACGTCAGCATGACGACCTGCGCGGACTCCGCGGACTGCAAAACGGAGTCCGTCGGGTTGGCGAAGCAGGCTGGAGGAAGCAGCGAACGGGGCCGCCCCCTTGCGGGCGGCCTGGGCGGACTGGGAAGCCGCCTCCTGTGGCGCTGATGGCGGGATCCTGCAAGGAGAAGCATTGCACGGTTAGCGGGCCTAACCGCATGGCCCGCGAGGGTGAGCTATGGGAAAAGCCCGCCGTCCTGCAGGGCACGCGGTTGCAAGGGGACCTAGACAGACAGGGAAAACTGTCCGCCTATGCTGGGGCTTGTCGCGATCAAAAGGGAGAATCTAAGGAGTGCCACTAGCCAGCTGGCTGCCTTGGGAGGGATTGCCGATTTCTGGGTTAACATAATCCCCGCACTTTTTTAAATTCCGAAGGGAACTTCGAAAAAGTTGGAGACCCACGAAAATCGTGATCGACCACAAAGGAAAGAGAAGGGGAGGCAAGGAGAGATAGAACCTGAAGACTCTCCTTACAAGCTTGGTGTTTCCTGTCTATTTTCCTGCAAGGGGAAAATTAGGGTAAGCATGCATGGGTGGTACATCGAGTGTGTACCTGAGTTTGCTTTTGCAAAACAAAGGTGTCTTTCGTTAAGTTCTGCAAAACAAAAGTAAGGAAAACAGAAAGGCACAATAACTTGAAAGTACCTGATAGAGGCTTGCAAGCACCTGTTATCCTCTGCAAAAAGGACAGGAAGAAGGGTATACAAGAAAGAAAGAAAAATGAGTTGCAAGTACCTGAAAGGAACTTGCAAATCTTTGGTGGTTTCTGCAAAAGAAGAGTTATAAGTACGCATAGTGCATGAAAGTAACTTGCAAGTACCTAAATGGAGCTCGCAAGTATCGATGATCTCTGCAAAAAGAGAGTTAGAGGCAGGTATTGTATACAAAGATAAGCTGCAAGTACCTGAATATGACTTGCAGACATCTGCTAACCACTGCAAAGTGAAGAGCGAGCAGCAGATATATAAAATAATGATTTAAACTGCAAGTACCTGGATGAGGTTTGCAGGTGTCTGTTGTTCTCTACAAGGAGAAAAGTTAGAAGCAGACAATGTGCATATGAAAGGAGCTTACAAGTACCTGTGGAGAAGGCTTGCAAGGGTTTGCTAACCTCTGCGAGGAGAGGAATTAGAAGCAAACAAGACATGAAGATAACCGCACCAAAATTGTTGAGATAACCCATGAGGGTTGATGAGGTAAGGTCGATATGACCAAGTAGCATGAAAAATGCCCGATGAACATTATCACGATGCCCAGATTAATGAATCGAGCGTTGGCTGTTGATATGGCTGGATGGACATGATCAAAATGAATGCCGAAATCCTTTTGGTAGGTTGGATTAACCTGTTCACCTATGAAAGGAGGGAAGAGAGAAAAGGAGGTCTACACTCGGAATGACTAAAGAGGGTTGAATGCTGCCACAGGTGTTCCCCGTGGGCCTTATGCATCACTTGCCCGAAAAGTCACCTCGAGTATAGTCCTACTCAAAGCGGGCTGGCCGCGCATCCTCAAGGAGGGCACAAAAGAGAAAAGCAAAGGAAAGATCCTGAGAAGGATCGCTAGAAGCAACGCTTTCTTGCCTTGGGCACAAGCATCACTGATCAACGAGACTGGTTGCGCCAAGAGGCCTAGCTTGTCTGTGTATTGATCAGTGGAGTTGTGAGAACACGAGAAGGCACGGATCGAGGATACCAGAGTGTTCAACGATTACAATTAGGTGATGATCGAAGAGACAAGGCAACGCTTGGTCGCCATTGCTTGTCAAGCAAAGATCATCATGACTGTAATGTATCCTAAGCAAAGCACAGCAGAGCTAACACATGGGGCTCCCCTAGCACACACTCTGTGTCAGATGCCGGCCAGGATCCGAAATCTGAAGCCCATTCCCGCGATTGAACTGCTCCCACTGCACACATGGGTATACTCCCGCCATGTGTGGTCGTAGCGGTAGTGCGAGAACAAACTACGGAGGGAACGTTTCAGATTCGGTGATATCTCATTGGCGTACTGATCCTTTAGAGAGAGAGAAGAGGAAGGAGCAACACAAGAAGGGAACTGTGTCAGTATAAGATCCCTGATAAAGCTTTGCTGAAAAGCAAGAAATGAACACTGAGAAGTGTTTGATGAAATGAAAATGTTTGAAAAGAGAGAGCAGGGGTTGAGGTAACCCATGGAGCTCGCTAGGAGCTTCGGAGGACTGTGAAGTCCATCGCTTGCTCAGAATATCCTCCCAAGCACACCTTCGTCATCGGCATCGAAGCATTCGACGGCTTGGTTAACAACGAGGAGAGGAGGCTCTTCGACTTGGTTCACTCCTCTTGAGGAGCAAGGAGCGTCTGCAAGTTCTTTGCCCTTTGAAGTTGCTTGATCAGGGCGTTCTTCTTTAGGAAGCAGGTCATGCATCTTTCCCTGCCGGAGCATCCTTTGCACAAGCTGCCGGAATGCTTGGCAGTCCTCTATTAGGTGACCTGGTTCTTTGTGAAATTCGCAGTAAGGCTCTGAGCCCCTAGATCTTTGATCTGCTGGTCGATAGGGCTTTTTGAAGTTTGCCCTGTCTTTCATGATCTGGATTACTTCTTGCATGACCTCGTCGAGATCAGACTCATGCAAGTCATTGTCCTGCTGCTGATGAACTGCTGTTGTTTGCAAAGATGGAGCTAGCGGCAGCAATGGGTCTTGAGCATGATCACGGCTCAGGAAGGAGTATCGATGGCGATGAATCCTTCTCTCCTTCTTTGAGTGAGTTGGGAAGTGATTGTGAGGAGACCTTGGAGGATGCCTGCGAGAGAGATCCTCCTCGGATAAAAGCTTGGAAACGAAGCCTGGATTGCTCTTTTTGCCCCGGATATATGAGTTGGCTAGAGCAATCAACTCCTGGTAGGTCCTTGGAGCACGGACATTGGCTTCAAACTTGAGAGGCCCTTCACGAAGACCGTGGATAAGAGCCACTCTGTACATTTCTTGATCAGTAACTTCGATGTCCAAAATCTCTCTTTGGAATCGATCAACGAACTGAGACCAAGTCTCATTTCCGCACTGCTTGATCTCAAAGAGGGCTTCAGGACCGCCCTTTCTCTTGTTTGACGTAGAGAATCTGAGAAGAAACTCCCTTCGAAGATCAAGGAAGGAAGTGATGGAGTGAGGACGGAGGCCACAGAACCAGTCCCTCACTTTCCCATCAAAGGAGGTGACAAGGAGTTTGCACTTGGTTGCATCTGAAAGGGTTTTGAGAGCAACGACTGACTCAAAAGCTTGGAGGTGCTTTACTGGATCTGTCTCTCCAGTGTAGATTGGCAGTCGAGGCTCTCTGAAGTTTGCTGGAGTAGGCTCATGGCGAACACTCTCCGCGAATGGTGAAGGTTCTTCTTGCTCTCCTACAGCATAGGGATAAAAAGGAGCATAAGCTGCAGCTGCAAAAGGAGCATGAGGATAAAAAGGAAAAGTTGCTGCAGGAGGACCAGAGGCAGGAGCTGAAGGGTAGGGATGACTTCCCTGAAAATTAAGAACTCTAGCAGGACTTCCTCGGGCTGCTTCCCGGAAGAAGTTATGGCGAGCAGCGAACTCTTCATCTTGAGTTCGCAAAGGAGCTGCAGGTCCTTGCGGGAAGGTTGGGGTGTAAGGAGGATAGAACGGCGGGCAAGCTTGAGAGTAAGCTTGCTGATGCTCCGATGTTGGTGTTGGGTTGATTGGAGCAGCTGGAGCAACTGGAGCTGTTGCTGGATAAGCATCTAATCGCTGCGTGATTGCAGCAAGAACTTTGTTGATCGCCTGTAACTATTGAGCATTCTCACGGCGTGTCTGCTCAAGGGCTTCCCAGAGAGGATCTTCGCTGGGACTTGGAGCAAGGTTCTCAGCTGATTGATGGTCTGACATGGCTAACTGTCGCTTTCACTGCCTGTTCTGATCTGAAGGATTGTGCTTGAGCTGGCGGTCCACGCTCACCGCACCAAAACTGTTGATGCGCGAAAACGGCACCGGGGGTACAACTAATACAGAGGGGGTGTTTGGTCTCACAGGCTAGGTGAGGAGGAAGGAGAAGGTTGCGGGGGTAGAGGAGAAGGAAGCTTCTGAGTGCTCGAGAGTGGAGCAAACAGCTTGTTCAAGGAGGGTTGCGGGGGTAGAGGAGAGGCTGCTGAGAGCAGAGGAGAGGCTTGATCAACAGAGAGGGTTGATCAAGAGAGGAAGAGGAGGTTGACCAGGAGCTGTCGAGCAGACAGTAACTGCGACGGTAGCGCTTGCAGGTTGGTTGCCGAGAAGAACTGAGCTGAGCTGAGGGCAAGGCTTGCCGAGCAGAGGAGCAAGACTTGCTTAGCAGAGGAGCAAGGCTTGCTGAGCAGAGAGCAAGGCTTGCTGAGCAGAGGAGAAGAGGGGGGCCGCTAGCAGCGGCAACAACACACTTCGCCCGTCGCGGCCTAAATGCCACTCTTGCGACGGGCTTTCCTTTGATTAATAGCAAGGGGTTACAAGCTTACAAGTACACCTTCACAACAAAATCACTAAAGGGGTACAAAGAGAAGCTGGCGGCTAAGGGAGAAGAAATTGCCAGAAAGCAGAGAAGAGAAGATGCCAGAGACTAAGTAAAAGAGGCTGCCAGCTGCTGGAGGACTGGGAAACTGAGTCTGCAGAGTCTGCTGGCAAGCTGCTGGAGAGCTGTGGAGGACTGCGCGGACAGGAAACTGAGTCTGCAGAGCTTGCTGGAAAGGGTGATGACGGACTGCGCGGACAGGAAAACGGAGTCCGCAGGGTCTGCTGTCAAGACTTGTCTCCACCTCTGGTCCCCTCAAATGAGAGGAATCAGGGGCTATTTATAGGCCCAGGGAAGTTCTTCACGAAGTGGGGCCCAGTGACGTCAGCATGACGACCTGCGCGGACTCCGCGGACTGCAAAACGGAGTCCGCCGGGTTGGCGAAGCAGGCTGGAGGAAGCAGCGAACGGGGCCGCCCCCTTGCGGGCGGCCTGGGCGGACTGGGAAGCCGCCTCCTGTGGCGCTGATGGCGTGATCCTGCAACGAGAAGCATTGCACGGTTAGCGGGCCTAACCGCATGGCCCGCGAGGGTGAGCTATGGGAACAGCCCGCCGTCCTGCAGGGCACGCGGTTGCAAGGGGACCTAGACGGACAGGGAAAACTGTCCGCCTACGCTGGGGCTTGTCGCGATCAAAAGGGAGAATCTAAGGAGCGCGACTAGCCAGCTGGCTACCTTGGGAGGGATCGCCGATTTCTGGGTTAACACAGCCTAGGCCAGAGAACATCTTCAAGAAGAAGAAGAAGAACATTCAAATACTATCAAGAGTCTTCTTCCTTCAACTCTACAGGACAACTTCAAAAGGACAACAAAACTCTATCTGTCAAAGAAGTTCCTGAAGCAATCTCTGGTCCAGGCACTCAAGCTTTCAAGACCTGTCACCCTGAAGCAGTGCTCCAATTTTCCTGATCTCTGGGGGAGCAAATCTGCCAACATCAATCCACAGTCTTCTCAGTTGTTATTGAGAAAGAGAAGACACCATCACCTCTCTTCTAACTTCTGTATAGGGTTTTAATTCCCTTTAAAATTATTCCTGGTTACAAGTCTCCTTCCAAAAGACTTGAGGTTTTGGTTTTTGAGCACCTGAACAAAAGCTCATTGGTGTCAGGCACCTGATCAAAAACCTGAGTGGATTCCTACCAGGGTGGTAGAAGAGTGGATGTACCCAGGTTGGGGAACCACAATAAAATTTCTTGTGTCGTCTGGTTGCCCTTTTCTTTTATTTTGGCTGTGCTCTGTGATCGTTTAGGTTGCTGTGATTATTGTTTTATTAACTGACCTGTTCACTTAGGAATACAACAAAAGTTGTAAAGAATTTTTTTTAGAGAGCACAATACTCTATTCACCCCCCCTCTAGAGTATTTCAGATCCACCTTGCACTTTCAATTGGTATCAGAGGGAGGTTGGTTAAAATATCATACCTTAATTGGTTGTACAGGCTAACACCTGAACCAAAAGATCCCTCTTGTGAGATATGATTGTTTTGTTTTTTTTATTGTTAAATTTATTTCTTCACAGAAATGGCCCAAAACAAAGACTATGCAAGCATCAGACCTCCAGTATGCAATCTTAATAAGTTTGCCATCTGGAAGGCAAGAATCAGACTATATATGAATTCCATTGATGAGGATATTTTTGCTTCTATCTTAACAGGAGTACCTCCAACACCTGCAGCTTCTACAAGCACTTCCACCAACATGACTGCAGTACCTCCTCCAGAGAATAATGATGCCGACAAGAAAGCCAAAATGGCAGATGCTAAAGAAATGAACATCTTGGCTCAAACAATGTCAGATGACATATTTCAGAAGGTGCCTGAGTGCACCTCAGCCAAAGCCATTTGGGACTCCCTCAACCAAATGGTAGCTGGCTCAGCAGATGAAAGGAAAGACAGGAGATCAAACCTCATATCCATGTATGAGAATTTTAAAAAGGATGAGACTGAATCAGTGGCTGAAATGTATAACAGGTTGAGCACAATCATCAATGAGCTCAAGACCTTGGATAAAGACATCACCCTGACAGAGGTGAATGATAAAATTTTGATGTGCTTCCCTAGCTCTTGGGACTCCAGAATCTGGCCTATCAAAGAAGCCAGAAGCCTAAATGAGATATCAACTGAATCTCTGCTAGGCAAATTAAAATCTTATGAGCAGTTGATCAAATCAAGAGAAGCAGCTGAACAGAAGGCAACAACTCCAGTGAGAAAGGATAACAGTATAGCCTTCAAAGCATCTAAGGAAAGTGAGACCTCAACATCAAATGAAGAATTGATGAGCCTCTTTGCAAAAAGATTCTATAAGATGGCTAGAAAGGATTTCAGAAGGAAATCATCGAGGCAGGATGATAAGCCCAGATTTGACAAGACACCAACCAAGGAGGTTGTGTGCTTTGGATGCAGAAAGCCTGGACATTACATCTCTGAATGTCCAGAAAATCAGAAGAAGGAGAAAAAAAGAGAAAAGGACTGCAGGAGAAAACACAGCAGCAGACCCTCTTCCAGCAAGTACAAAAAGAAAGACAAGGGCTTTGTTGCTGAGACATGGAGTGATACAGAGGAAGAATCATCCTCTTCCAGCTCAAGTGAAGGAGAGGAAGAAGCAAGATCTAAGGAGGTTTGCCTTATGGCAATTTATGCCTCCAGGAGCTGTTATGGATCAGAAGGAGAATCTGAAGATGAAGCAGCCTCAGACTCAGAGGCAGATCAGGTTCTTTCAAGCTTTGATTTTAATTCTGATTTATTTAAAGTTGAATTCAAAACTATGTGCTTAGATTTGATTAATTCAGGAAAAGAAATAAAAACTCTTAGAGAAAGACTAGGAAATCTTGAATCTGTTAACTCAGAAAACATTAAACTAAAAGTTCAACTAACCCCAGCAAATGAACAAATAATTAAATTAAAAGTTTTATTTATGTGAGGCCAAACAACTTGAGCAATCTCTCAATGGGAGAAGTCTCAAGCTGATGGACATAACAAGCACAGTTAATGCCAGATTAAATGGCAAGCTGGGCTTGGGTGCATCATCAAGTTTGCCCCCCATAATTAAGAAAAATATTCTTACAACCCCTATCAAATTTGTTTCTGCCAAGGGAAAGGAAAAGATTATAAACAAACCATTGTCTGAAAACAATCCAAAACCCATAGACAAGAGAAATAGAAATCAGAAAACAGTTAATAAAAACAAAGTTCAGCAGCATTCGTCGAACTCAGATCGACGAAATGTGGCCAGTTCGTCGAACCCAGATCGACGAACGCTGAACACAAACTTCAGTTATAACAATTCGTCTAACTGCGATCGACGAACTTGGTATGGTTCGTCGAGTAGAGGTCGACGAACTTGGGGCGCAGAAAATGACTACTGTCATTCTCTGAGCAGAGATCGACGATCTCAGTCCTATTCGTCGAACTCTGGTCGACGAACTTACAAAAATTCGTCGAACCCAGTAGGACCAAACTTAAATCATTTCTCTTACAGAAATTCTAAGCCAATTAATAAGACATTCAATCCAGTAGTTGATTGGGTTATTCCACCTAGGAGATATCACCCCTTAGGTTATAAATCTCAACCTACATTGTCAGTTATTTCCAGCTTTTATTTTCAACCAAATAAAGGACTCAAGGTAACCTGGGTCAAGAACAATTGAGTTTTGTTTTTCATTACAGGTACAGGTGAAGAACTGTCCAAGGGTGAGTCAGACCTGGTACTTGGACAGTGGTTGCTCCAAGCATATGACAAGCAGCAAGGAAAATCTATCCAATTACAAGTCCAAGCTAGGAGCAAAGGTGATTTTTGGTGATTCAAAGAGTGGTCAGTCAGAAGGATATGGAGCAGTAAAGATTGGATCAGTTACCTTCAAGAAAGTAACATATGTAAGAGGACTCAAACATAACCTAATATCCATAAGTCAATTATGTGATGAAGGTTATCACGTACACTTTAACTCTACCTCTTGTTCTATTATTAATAGTGAAAACCAAACTGTTTTAATTGGAATTAGACAAGACAACATATATCTAGTAGATTTTATTTCTGCCAAAACTGATGTTTGTTTACTCAATATCACTAGTAATCAAAATGAGTTGTGGCATAAAAGGTTAGGACATGTAAATCTTAAGAATATAGCTAGGTTATCTAAAGACAACCTTGTTAGAGGTTTACCTTCTGTCCCCTACAAGAAGGAAAACCTATGCAGGGCTTGTCAATTAGGCAATCAAACTAAAACTTGTTTCAAATCCATTAATAAAAGTGATTCACCTAGGATTTTGTATTTGCTTCATGTGGATCTATTTGGACCCATTGCTGTACAAAGCCTAGGAGGGAAATCTTATACTTTAGTGATTGTTGATGACTTCTCCAGATTCAGTTGGGTAGCCTTTCTGAGAGCTAAGTCAGATACATTCAAGGTTCTTACAGATTTTCTCAGGACCATACAGATTGAGTTCTCTACTCATATTGCATTGATCAGAAGTGATCATGACACAGAGTTTGAGTCTCTTCTTATGCATGAGTTCTGTGAGAAGGAAGGTATCAGGCAGTGCTTCTCAGCTCCTAGAACTCCCCAACAAAATGGGGTTGCTAAAAGGAAAAATAGGACACTCATTGAATCTGCAGGCACATTATTGGCAGATGCTTACATGCCTCTATCCTTTTGGGCAGAAGCTGTAAACACTTCTAACTATGTCCTGAATAGAAGCCTTATACATAAGCTGAAAAATAAGACCCCCTATGATTTACTTAAAGGGAAGAAACCTAAAATCACATACTTTAAAGTTTTTGGTTGTATATGCTACATTCACACAAATAACAAGAGATTCATTAGAAAGTTTGAGGCTAAGGCTGAAGAAAGGATTTTTCAAGGATACTCCCAAGTAAGCAAGGCCTATAGGGTTTTTAATAAATCCACTCTTAAAATTGAAGAGTCTGTCCATGTATCTTTTGATGAAGCTAACATGCCTTATAAGGAGAAAGAGATTTCTACCAATAGCTCTTTGCAGGTTCCACAACTGTGTGAGTCTATGGATGGACTAAACCTTACCCAAGAGGTGTCAACTCATCCTTCTCCACAGGTTACTGAAGACAGTGAAGAAGAAATTCAAGTGGAAGTGGCTGAACTTCCCTCAACAGCTAGTACCATTCCTCAAGTGGAATTAATTACAGAAGCTGTTGCTCAACAAACTCCACCAGCTGATCTTGTCACACTTAGAGATCACCCCAGATCTCAAGTGATTGGAGACATTTCAGCAGGTGTACAGACAAGGCATCAAATCAATCAAGACTTGATGCATGCCTGTTTTCTCTCTCAAATTGAACCTCTCACCATCCATGAAGCTGAGCAAGATCCACACTGGATCATTGCAATGCAAGAGGAACTAAATCAGTTTGAGAGATGTAGAGTTTGGGATTTGGTTCCAAGACCTCATAACTACCCAGTTATTGGAACCAAATGGGTCTACAAGAACAAGCTAGATGCTCAAGGCAACATAGTGAGAAACAAGGCTAGGCTTGTTGCTCAAGGGTACAGGCAAGAGGAAGGAATTGACTATGACCAAACCTTTGCCCCTGTTGCAAGGTTAGAGGCCATAAGAATATTCCTTGCCTATGCAGCTCACAGGAGATTCAAGGTGTTCCAAATGGATGTCAAAAGTGCATTTCTGAATGGAGTGCTTCAAGAAGAGGTTTATATAGAACAACCTCCAGGTTTTATCTCTCTAACTCAAACCTCTTTTGTATTTAAATTGCATAAAGCTCTCTATGGTTTAAAGCAAGCTCCAAGAGCTTGGTATGAGACCTTAGCAAGCTTTCTTTTAGATCATAAATTTACAAGAGGAACCATGGATAAAACTCTTTTCACTAGACATCATAAGGACCAAATTTTGTTAGTACAAATATATGTGGATGACATCATTTTTGGGTCTATTGATCCCAAATTATACAAGAGGTTTACTGACCTCATGCATTCTAAATTTGAGATGAGTAGCATGTGTGAGCTTTCCTACTTCCTTGGTCTCCAAGTGAAGCAGCTCCCTGATGGTATCTTCCACTCCCAAGCTAAGTATGTTAAAGAGCTTATTAAGAAGTTTGGGATGGGTGATGCTTCAGGAATGAAAACACCTATGGATACCAATGCTGTTGTGGATTGTGATGCAGCAGGGAAACCTGTAGATCAAAAACATTATAGGGCAATTGTTGGATCCCTATTATACCTAACAGCTAGCAGGCCTGATATAATGTTTGCCACATGCCTTTGTGCTAGGTTCCAAGTGAACCCTAAAGAATCTCACCTTATTTTCTTAAAAATAATTTTGAGATATATAAAGAGTTGTCCTAATCTAGGACTCTGGTATCCTGCAGAGTCAGAGTTTGAGTTAACTGGATACTCAGATGCTGACTATGCTGGATGTAGAGTGGACAGGAGGAGTACCTCTGGAACTTGCCAGTTCCTGGGTATGAGACTTGTCTCCTGGTTTTGTAAAAAACAAACATCTATGTCTACATCAACTGCAGAAGCAGAATATATGGATGCTGGCAGCTGCTGTTCACAAATGTTATGGATACAAAACCAACTCCTAGACTATGGTGTCAACTTAAATAATTCAACATTATTTTGTGATAATACTAGTGCTATTGCTATAGCACAGAATCCAGTTCACCATAGTAGGACTAAACATATTGAAATAAGACATCATTTCATTAGAGATAATGTAGACAAAAAAAATTAACTTAATCCATATTCCTACTGATCTACAGAGAGCAGACATTTTCACCAAATATTTGGATGAGAAAAATCATCTGTTCTTTATAAATCAACTGGGAATGATCAATGGAGAAGAGTTAAATTAGTTTCTGTCTGCATTCGACGAATTTTCCAGAGTTCGTCGAATGGAGTTCGACGAATTAGGGAAAGTTTGAGAGATGCTCGTCGAACGGAGATCGACAAATTCTCTGTGGGTGGAAACTAGTTTCGTCGACCGGAGATCGACGAACTTTGCTTCAGAAGACATTTCGTCGAACGGAGTTCGACGAACTGTGTTCGATTCTTCTGGATGAGATCGACGAATTATTTGTCTATAATTTATTTCGTCGAGCTCAGTTCGAAGAATTGTTTCCTTTTCATGGAACGGAGATTGTCGATTCATATTCTGAAAATCTTATATCTAGGTTTTCTTCAACCTCCGTCCCGCGCTTTCAGTTCTCTTGCTCTTGATCGCCGTTTTCTCTGTCTTTCTTGCAGGTCATCAATGGCGATTCCAGCAGGAGCTTTGGCTGCCATGAAATTTGACACCGGTTTCGACATGGATTTTGATTCGTTCCAACACTCTGACCCCATATTTCTCTACATTCTGGAACTATTAGAGGAACTTGGTCTCAAAGACTTCATGACCAGAAGGATTAAACTGCATGGAACTGAAATTATAGAATGGGTATACACATCTACTGCTTTTGAGGATGATACATTGACAGGAACTATCAGGGAGTACTGCTGTTTCCCTATCTCCCGCCGTTCTCTCTGAGATTTTTGGTTTGGTAAATGGAGAAGATGATATGGAAATGGATTCTGAAGAATACAGTTCGATGCTGAAGTTGATGGGGTTTTCTGGTTGCAACCCTAACAAGTTGTTAAAGAAACAACTGTCTGCCGCCTATCAGTTCTTGGCGGATATTGTGGGAAAGATACTGATGGGCAAGCACACCGCATATGACTACATAACCCGACATCAATTCCTTATCATGTGCGCGGTGGTGAATAAGCGTCCTGTTGATTGGAGTAAGATCTTCTTTGCGTTGATAAAGAAGAAAATCAGCAAGAAAGAGGTTTGTTTTGGAAGAATTCTGGGGATCTTCCTCAAGGAAAAGGCTGGTGAATTCATGGTCTCCCCGACCAACTTCATCAATGCCAGCAAGCGCCTCACCTGGCCCTCTATTTGGCAGATGGGAGAGGACGATCTCCAAGCCATCCAAGGCTTCCTCTTCTTCCATCCCTGCTTCAGAAGGCACCAGGGCTGTTAAAGCCACTCCCACACCTGCTGAGGAGATCCTTCCCCCTCCACCATCTCCTCCAGCACCCCTTCCAGCAAAGAAGCCTCCTCATGTGCCTACTCCTCCTCCATCTCCACCACTGGACATCACCAACATCCCATCTCCATCTTCCCCTCTGCAAGCTAATCAACAATCAACACCTCCTGCTTCACCTCATGACACACATATTCTCACACCTCCTCAGTCTCCACTTCCCCCTCATTTGTCTTCCATTCCATCTTACACCCTACCCACAGACACTGCCATGCCAGATACCACCATTCCATCTTCATCAACATCCCCTCATCACATCTCAGCTGTTCTACCCTCCATTCCATCCTTAGTTGCTCCCTCCTCCACACATAATGCAACATCCTCTTCCCCTTCCCACTTTGATTCAACCACCATATCCCCTCTTCTCACCATTCTCACTCCCCTCATCAAAACCCTTATCACAGAGGTCATTACACCTCCTGTGAATTCTATTAATTATTTATCTGCTCAAATTTCTGCCCTTTCTGCTACCCCCTCCTCAGTCTGAGGCCTGGCCTCAGTCCCCACTGAACCCAGGCAGGGGGAGATGCCTGATGATGAAGCAACAGCAGATGCAGATGCAGCAGTAGTTCCTTCTACAGCAGCAGTAGATGCAAATGAAGCAGCAATAGTTTCAGATACAGATGCAGAAATTTTGCCAGAATTTGATTCTGAGATGATTGAATTGATTCATTTTATGGATACTGACATTGACTTAGATGAGTCAGTACCAGAGCAAATAAAATCGGTTGGTGACTTCTCTCTCAATCCTACAGTTAATCTACAAGAATTACTGCAAGTTTTTGATACTGTACATATGCAGTCTCTTCCAGCAGACTTTACGAAGCCACAGTTGGCTATTGTGCCCTACACATCTCCAGCTAGTCCAGCAGTTGCTAAGCAACTCTGTGATAGTTTTGTAATTCATGTTGTTGCTCCAACATCTGTAGATATTACAGAAAGCCATCTCAGCACCCAGTTTTTGTTATGGATGATTCCCCTATGCCAGATTTGGATGAGCTAATCCTGGCTGATATTGAAGAGGAGAATAAGGCAGCAGCTGAAAGCTCTGTCTCTACTATTTCTGATTCGTGTACAGTCTCCTCCTCACCTGTTACTGAAACTCCAGTTGTTGAAACTTCAACTTCTTCCCCTGCTCTAGCAAAAGCTGTTATTGATGATAAAGCTTTAAAAGCTTTGGATGCTCTTTATGGTAACCCTCAGGGTTCTGATACTGAAGATGATTAAGCTGATGATGATGATGATTCTGATGAAGAAGCTTCTAAGAAAAAAAAGAAAATGCTGACAAAGAAAAGGAAGTCTCCTCCTCTAGCTCCTAAGCCTAATCCAAATGCTGACACTCCCTACTACATTCTGCATAATGTTACTCCATATAAGGGAATGCCTGCATGGATGTGGCTATCCAAGAACCAGCAGAAGGATATGGAAAAGAAGTAGGAGATACTCTCCTCCTCCAGTTCACAGATATAGAAAGGATCCTCCTCCTCCTCCAGCAGCTGGTGCCACTAGCTCTAGCTCTCAGAGATCTGCCCCCATGCAAACCTATTAGAGACAGTCAGGGAGATCATCTGAAAGCAGCCAACAGAGGCAACCATCCTTAGGAAATCAACATCATCAACAACATCAACAGCAGCAACAATAAATTTCTGAAGTACAAAAAGCTGACAGTACCTAAAAGGCCATACTCTCCTCCAATTCTATTTGAAGATCCTGAAACTGCAAATACTGCTAAAATGGCCAGATTTCAGGAGCTAATTGGACTATCTTTGATCAATAAAGCAAAGGCTGAAGGAAAAGACACTTCTGGATTCACAACAATGTCTAAGTATAGAAAAGAAGAATTAAAGAGATTTGACAAAGACAACAAATTTTTCAATGTTGATGATTATATGAAGCTCCATCCTGAAGCAGTTT
The DNA here is from genome assembly GCA_039583875.1 of Platanthera guangdongensis. Classification (NCBI taxonomy): domain Eukaryota; kingdom Viridiplantae; phylum Streptophyta; class Magnoliopsida; order Asparagales; family Orchidaceae; genus Platanthera; species Platanthera guangdongensis. The sequence goes on along the minus strand of CM077157.1, from coordinate 52,020,781 downwards.
TCCCCAGAGATACATCATTAAAGATCATTGGGGCAGCTGACATGACTATGACTCAAGCTCAGGCTCAAGATCCAAACAGAGAAATTGTTTTCAAAAAGCCAGGAGAAAAGAAAACAGAAGACAAGTCCTTGCAAAAGAAGAAGAAGTAATCTTTATTTTGGTTCATTTTCTTTCTGCATTAGTTTTCAAACCATGCCATTTGTTTAAACAAAGCCTGTATATATATATATATCTGCTGCATGTGTTAGTAATTCTCTGTCAGATATATTTCTTTTCTTGTTTTGTTTTTCTGTTTGTTTCTGTTTTGAGTCTCTTAGTGACCTCACCCAAATAGGGGGAGATTGTTGGATCCCTAGTTGATTTGGGCTAGGTTCATTAGCTTAGGATGTGACCCATCATGTATAGCCAGGGTCAAACTTTGTGTCCTAGAGTCTAGGCCAAGTCCTTAGAGTCAACTTCAGATGGACCAGCTAGCTATCAACAAGACCATCAGAGTCTCCAGACTTAGAAGATTTCAAGACTAAGTAAAGTGAGCTTCGACGTTCATCAAACTCAGCTCGACGAAAGTTGTTTGGCGCTCGACGATCGTGAGACATTTCTTTGTGCTGAGCTCGATGATCTTTGTTCTCTGTTCGATGAAGACTGAGTTTCTACATCAAGCTAAAGTCAGGACAACTTCAGAATTTTTCTAAGTCCATCTTCAAGCTTTGGTCGACGAACTAGATTCTGAGCTCGACGAACTTGGACCTCAAGTTCTCAACTTCTCAGGTCGACGAATTTGGATCTCTGTTCGATGAATAAAGATTGACAGTGATGATTATCTGTTCGACGAACTTTGGATCTCTGGTCGACGAATGAAGATTGTCAGTTCGACGAAGATGGTTGCAGAATTGACAAGATTTCCCTGGAAGACTAATTGTTATTGTCTGGTCGACAAACTCATCAAGCTCCGCTCGACGAACTCAAGCTCAGCTCGACAAACTCAAGCTCAGCTCGACGAATTCAAACTCAGCTCGACGATTTGTGTTCTTCGTTTGACGATTCCAGACTAGGTCTTCCCCAGTTTTCCCGTCCCTTTTCTTGGCGATGAATCCTCAATAATGAATGCCAGATCTTCTCGGAATGTTACCGTTAGAACGTGCATTAATCTTGGATAATTACATGCCGTTTTTCCATGGGACAGTTAGGGAAATCATTGATTGCCGCTTCCTTCCCAGGTTGACTGCAATTACTTGCTCAACATTCAAATTTCGAATGTTCTTAGTCAGTAAAAAGACAAAAAACAAAAGAAAAGTATTAATCAGTAAGAGATACTACCAGTAAGAGAGACAATCAGACAGACACAGATAGACATTGCATAAAAGAACAATCATACAGAAATCTAAAGTTCTACTGCAATCAACCTAGGCCAGAGAACATCTTCAAGAAGAGGAAGAAGAACATTCAAATACTATCAAGAGTCTTCTTCCTTTAACTCTACAGGACAACTTCAAAAGGACAACAAAACTCTATCTGTCAAAGAAGTTCCTGAAGCAATCTCTGGTCCAGGCACTCAAGCTTTCAAGACCTGTCACCCTGAAGCAGTGCTCCAGTTTTCCTGATCTCAGGGGGAGCAAATCTGTCAACATCAATCCACAGACTTCTCAGTTATTATTGAGAAAGAGAAGACACCATCACCTCTCTTCCAACTTCTGTACAGGGTTTTAATTCCCTTCAAAATTATTCCTGGTTACAAGTCTCCTTCCAAAAGACTTGAGGTTTTGGTTTTTGAGCACCTGAACAAAAGCTCATTGGTGTCAGACACCTGATCAAAAACCTGAGTGGATTCCTACCAGGGTGGTAGAAGAGTGTATGTACCCAGGTTGGGGAACCACTGTAAAATTTCTTGTGTCGTCTGGTTGCCCTTTTCTTTTGTTTTAGTTGTGCTCTGTGATTGTTTAGGTTGCTGTGATTATTGTTTTATTAACTGACCTGTTCACTTAGGAATACAACAAAAGTTGTAAAGAATTTTTTTAGAGAGCACAATACTCTATTCACCCCCCCCCCCTCTATAGTCCACCTTGCACTTTCACATACATTGTGAAAGAAACACTGAAATCAGGAGGGTATCACCTCCGTAATGTGGAGGGCGAGACCCTGAGTCTCACCTGAAGTGGTGATCACTTGAAGCGCTTTTACCCATAAGAAATGTAAGTGGAGTCTTTTTTTATAATGAAGCTTCTTCGTGAGCCTGGTCTCTCACAATGATTCATATGAATAGGTGGAGGTTCTACTTAGCAGACCCCGAGCAGATCCCGTTGTCAGGCTCTCACCTAGTTGGCAGGACTGGATGTCACACATGTGTGTCAACCAGACCCCGAGAAAAGCCCACTACCAGGCTCCCACCTAGCTGGCAGGGCTTGATGTCACTCGTGTATGTCAACCCAGACCCCGAGCAGATCCTGCTGTCAGGCTCTCACCTTGCTGGCAGGGCTGGATGTCACTCGATGGCGTCTTCCCAGCCAAGCAGATCCCGCTGTCAGGCTCTCACCTAGCTGACAGTGCTGGATGTTACTTGTGTGTATCAACCAGACCTCGAGCAGATCCCGTTGTCAGGCTCTCATCTAGCTGGCAGGGCGAGATGTCACTCAATGACGTCTACCCAAACCCCAAGAAGATCCCGCTGTCAGGCTCCCACCTAGCTGTAGGGCTGGATGTCACTCGATGGCATCTACCTAGACACCGAGCAGATCCCGCTGTCAGGCTCTCACCTAGGTAGAAAGGCTGGATGTCACTCAATGACGTCTACCCAGACCCCAAGCAGATCCATCTACCAGGCTCTCAACTAGCTGGCAAGGATGGATATCACTCGATGGCATCTACCGAGACCCCGAGCAGATCCCGATGTTAGGCTCTCACCTAGTTAACAAGGCAAAATGTCACTCTATGGTGTCAACCCAGACACCGAGAAGATCCCGTTGTCAGGTTCTAACCTAGCTGGCAGGGCTGGATGTAACTTAATGACATCTACCCAGACCCCGAGTAGATCCTGCTGTCAGGCTCTCACCTAACTGGCAGGGCTGGATATCACTCGATGGTGTCAAACCCGAGTAGATCCAGCTGTCAGGCTCTCACCTAGCTGGCAGGGCTAGATGTCACTTGATGGTGTCCACTCAGACCCCGAGTAGATCCCATTGTCAGGCTCTCACCTAGCTGGCAGGGCTGGATGTCACTCGATGGCGTCTACCCAGACTTCGAGCAGATTCTGCTATCAGGCTCTCACCTAGCTAGCAGGGATGGATGTCACACATATGAGTCTACTCCAATCCCAACTAGCTGACAAGACAGGTCTTGATGAACAAAGCAATGTTAGAAGTTGGGGGCCCAGACATCCGAATGGCTGATAAGGAAGTCATAAAGTTAACGGATGGGTCCAACATCATCACCCAACACCCAAGATAGCAGCCAAGGCGGAGAGAACCAAGGCTGCGTCGCATGTGGGTCAGCTCGCGCGGAACCCGGTGGCCCGGGTGCTAGCCGAGTTGGCTCGCCTGTCCTAGCGAGCAAGCAACATGGAGGACCCGAACTAAGGAGGCGGGTCACCACTCGCGGGTCGGCTAACTAAGCCATCTATGCTTCCTAAGCTAAGTCCTAGGGGGTGCGCGATCTCACCAACAAGATACAAAATGAGGAACGGCGAGCGGGAGAATCAAAACAAGCCGCGAGTACAAAAAGAAAGAAAATCCACATTGCACAGAAGTATTACAAGCAACAGTAACATATATATATAGATAAGATGCGAGTAGAGAACAGTTCATTGAGGAATAGAAGTACAAAATCGGGACTCAACCCGCGCTTACATGATAATAAAGGATGCGTAAAAGGCGAGGAGCGGGAATTCGGCGAGGTGAGCCCTCAGGCGATAAGTCCTAGAGGGGCTGGTAGGACTTGTCTCCCGGCTTAGGTACCAGCAAGAATAATGTCTGTACCACGTCACTTGCTGAAAGTCGCGTGCCTTCACTCTTGATTAGGTCCGCCCGTCATAGCATCTAGAGGGTGTACTTTGCCACGCAGGTAGCGTTCTTTTGCATTATTTCCTCCAGCTCATACTCGGTATAATGTGCGAGCTGACAGCCGTTGTTGGAGGATGGCAGGACGGCCGCTGCGGCTCCAGCTCTTGCACCCGCGCATGTAGTGCTTCCTTCTCTTTCTCCAAAACAGTGATGGCGGCGTCGGCTGCATCCGTCCTCTCCCTCTGTCACTCTGCCTCCTCCTGGGCGAGGCGGTGGGCCTTCTCCTCTCGTCCACTAGCCTCGTTAGCGAGGGGGAATTCTTCTCCATCTGGGAGCAACGGCGATCGACCATGTGGGCCAGCTCCAGGCTGCAGATCTTGGCCCGCACGCTCTCGTGGATCAGCACCCGCATGGCCTCCTCGTCGTAGATGGCAGCATCCTCCCATGAGTAGAGGCCGAACGAGAAATTATAGGCCTCCCCGCAGATGGTCTCCTGCTCCAGCCAGCTCGGCAACATGGTGGAGATGATTGCCCGGTTCGAATCCTTGTCGCATAGTAGGAGGGGGACGCCGAGATCATCGAGGCACTTCTTGTCGTAGCCGAAGTTGCGGTGCACCCTCGACACCGGCTCCACGGTGGGCTGCATCTCTTCTTGCGGCCAAGAGGTGCCAGCCGCCTCACTAGGGGCGGCTCTGGCCGAAAGCAGTCATTGGGGCGGGATCCTTGGTAGTCTGGGCCGCTAGGTCCTTCCCTTTTCTTTGAGTCGCGGTGGGCGCATCACCCATGGCCTTCGCCTCTTTGGGGAGCGGCGGTGGAGGTTGCTCGCGGCTGGGCCGCTTCTGGATAGCAAATGCCGGGATCTCACGTTGAGCCACGACCACGGCTTCGGTGTGGGCGAGCTCACTGGAGGCAAGACGCGCCCTCTCGTAAGGAGGGTGCAGGGGAATTTCTTGCTCGCCTACGATAAAGGAGAGTTAAAGCAGACAAATCATCAAAGTGGAAAGGAAAAGAGCGAGTAGCTTACCTCCGCCGAGCAGGACAGGGGCGAGGTTGTCCAGATTCCGACGCAGGAAGGCGACCTCAAAGTTCTTCCCGGCGAAGAACCCACACAGATCTGCTTCATGGCTACCCAGGCTAGGGGCGGTAGCTCGCCTCGCTGAGCTGTACCAGCAAGAAGGGGACATTGACAAAGTCCCCCTTGATGAACACGAAGTTCTTAAGATAATTATTGTAACGGTCCAGGCCCATCCCATGGGAACCCGCTGGACCACCGGCCTACCAGAGTCCAGACTCGGGCCCACTCATGGTAGTCAGCCTATCACATTCAAGCCTGCAGGCCATGCACCCCAACCACTCTCCGCGCCTGTTTATGAGCAGCGGTAGGTTGTTGCCACTGGGTCTCGAACCCAGGACCTTGATAAGAGAGCTTTCTGCCACTCCCTCATCACCAACTGAGCTGCAGCTCAGCTGGTGATGAGGGAGTGGCAGAAAGCTCTCTTATAAAGGTCCTGGGTTCGAGACCCAGTGGCAACAACCTACCGTGCTGATAAACAGGCCGGAGAGGGGTGGGGTGCATGGCCTGCAGGCTTGAATGTGAAAGGCTGACTACCAGTGGTGGGCCCGGGTCTGGACCCTGGTAGGCCGGCGGTGCCAACGGGTTCCCATGGGATGGGCCTGGACCGTTATAATTATGGCTCTTATTGACGGTCTCCCGCACCTTGACGTAGCCGCTAGAGAAGTGGGCGGTCCTATCTTTGTTTGCACGGAAAGAGAACAGCTTGCGGAAGACCGCGAGGCTGAACTCAACCCGCTCTTCTCGTAGGAAGCAGGCAAATCCGACCATAACAGCTATGGAATTCAGGTTCATCTGGCCTGGGACGACCCCTAATTATTTCAATATTTGGAGAACCTCCAGCTATAGTGGAAGCCTATTGGGTACATTGCAAAATATGTAGCAGATTTGGAGAAGCATCACCTAACTCAATAATATGCATCAAGTTGTATTTGATGTTTTGTTGAGTTATCATGTGCAGGTTAAATAAATAGGAAGGAAAATTCACTAAGTACTTGTGTCGACACTTGGGAATGGCTGTGTCGACACCAAGGGCCAGATTGTGTTGACATCCAGAATTTGTGTCGACACACAAAAAAATTGTCAACAATGCTGTGTCGACACCAAGGGCCAGATTGTGTCGATATCCCGAATTTGTGTCGACATATAGAAAATCTGACGATAACGCAGTGTCGACACTAAGGGCCAGACTTGTGTCGACATTATCAGAAGCTGTGTCGACACACAGAGAAGCTGTCGACACATTCCAGAATTCTGTCGACAATGACTGTGTCGACACACAGAACTTGTGTCGACACACACCAGAATTCTGTCGACACCAACTTTGTCAAGACAAGGAGTGTTTGTGTCGACACACAGGACTTGTGTCGACACACAGGACTTGTGTCGACACATTCCACAGAAGCTGTGTCGACAACAACAAGACTTGTGTCGACACATGGACTATGTGTGTCGACACATATGAAGTATTCAGTAGACATTCTCTGCTACTGAGTCAAAGTTCAATGAAGGCTGAAGTAATACAAGTGAAGACTTGACAGCTGTCATTACTGACATTATTGTCACATCTGTCAGAGGTGTCAGAAGACTGTTTGAAACCGGAACAGCCGGTTACCATGGATGAAGCCTATATATAGATTTGCTCTCTCAACAATCAATACAATAATAATAACAACCACAAGAACAACAGATACAGAATAGAGAGAAGTTATTCAAGCCAATCAATTATAATCTCTGAAGGATTGAGAATCCAGAAGAAGAGAAAGAAACAGTCAACAGATTGTAGAGAGAGAAAAATAAGAAGGAGAGAAGTTCCCATCCAGTGAAGCCAGATTCTGAACAGTCTGCCTGAAGAATTCAGATTAATTTCTGAAGGAAGCTGATTGAAGATCAACTCCAACATCAAGAAGATCAACCCTACTGTGTTCAGATTCAAGAAACTTTGAAGAAAGCTAAGTCAGGTTGATCCTTAAGGAATCAGTTCTAATAAGAACTGATCAAGAAGCCTTCAACCAATTCTCTCTCCATCTGGTTGAAGATATCAACAACTTTTCATCAATAATTCTTGTAGGATCTATAATAGATCTGAATGTAGGAGATTTACATCTCTGAGTTGTAAGCATAAATTATAAAGGCTGAGGTAGGACTGAGTGCCTAAGGTAGGGGAATCTGTTCCCTGAGTTGTAGGCCTGTGAAAGAGGCTAAGGTAGGGTTGTTGCCTGAGTTGTAGGAGTGGGGTGTCACTCTGAGTTGTAGGCCTATGAAAGAGGCTGAGGTAGGGCTTGTGCCTGAGTTGTAAGAGTGTGGATTCACTCTGAGTTGTAGGAACCATTATTGGTTCTGAGCTGTAAGATCTGCGGATCTGAGAAGAAGGAAGGAAGTTAGGCCGAATATAGTACACTGCTAGATAGGCGAAGGGGAAAGTGGATGTACTCATCATTTGGGGAACCACTATAAAACTGGTGTGCAATCTGTGAATGTTGTGTATGTGAATGTTGTGTTATACTTTCTGCTGAATATATTGCTGAACTAGATAGAATTATCTGCATAAGTTAGGAAAAGAATTGAACCTATTCACCCCCCTCTAGGTGTTTAGAACATCTTGAAACCAATTCTTTCAAGTGGTATCAGAGGCAGGCTGCTCAAAGAATAGATCTAACAGTCTGAGTAGATCTCCAAGGCAGAAATTTATTAGGCAACATGGGTTCGATTGAGAATCATAAAGAGTTTGGTTGCATGAAGTTACCTATATGCAGGAAAGAGATTTTTGTCATATGGAAAGAAAGAGTTAGATTGTTTATGGAAGCTTCAGATCCAAGAATCTATATTACTGTCAAAGAAGGTCCATTCATCCCAATGAAAGTCTCAGTTCTTGATGCAAATCTCAGGACACCAAAGGAATATTCTGAAATGACAAAGGATGAGATCATCTTGGCTACTATGGATAAGAGAGCACAGAATATAATAGTCAGTGTCATAGATGATTCAACATTCCAAAATTTGATTCACTGCAAGACCTCCAAAGAAATGTGGCACACCCTTATTGTCTACATGAAGGGTTCAGAAGAGGTGAGAGAAGACAGAAAGACTAAGCTGAATCAGGAGTATGAAAGTTTTAGACAATCTAAAACAGACAGCATAACTGAATGTTATAAGAAATTCTTCAGAATAGTTAATGAATTGATGTCATATAAAAGAGTATTCAGTACATATGAGTTGAATGATAAGTTTTTGAGATCGTTAACTAAGGACTGGGGAACCAAGATATGTGTCATTAGGGAAGTTGCCAGACTAGCAGAAATTTCACCTCCAACATTATTTGGCAAACTACTTTCATATGAAATGCAGCTGATGGTCAGAAAGGAGGAGGAGAAAAGTAATAAAGTTGATTATAGAGATAAGTCAGTGACTTTTAAGACTGAAGCTATAAGAAAGGATAGGAGGATGTCTCCATCACCTCCTAGGAAAGCTGTAGAAGTTGTTTCAAAAAATTCTGACAGTCACACATCAGATAGTCCAAATTCTGATGAAGACTTAGCAGCTTTCTCAAAACAATTTCAAAGGTTTTTGAAGAAGAAATAGTGGAGATCCAAGCCATCATCCTCACAATCCAAGGATGATTACTATCAAAAAAAAGAAATCCTCTAGGAAGGATAGGTATAGCTCTAAACCTAGTAAATTATCTTCAACTAAGATTGTTTGCTATTGCTGCAACATGCCTGGACATGTGGTAGCTGATTGTCCTGACAAAAGGAAAGAATCTAATGATAAGAAGAAACTAAAAAACAAGGGTAAGAAGGAGAAATCCTTTGTAGTAAAGAAGCAAAAAAGCTGGTCAGATTCTTCATCATCAGATTCTGAGGCTGAAGCTGAAGCTGAAGCATATATAGGACTATTGGCAACTGAAGACGATGTAGAAGAGGCTGAGTTCTTGAAGTGGCTGGATTCAGTAAATGAAATTGAAGAACCTTGTTATAAAGGGCTGATGGCCTTGACAGAAGATGATCAGTGTCAGGATCAGCCTGGACCTAGTAAGGTAAACAATTCTTCAATAGATTCTGATTACTATACTGGTTCAGAATCAGAAGCATCTGAATCAAGAGATGTAGATGAATCTGAATCTGAAATAGATGTTCATCAACTTATTGATGAATATGGTGACCTGCTGCAAGCACTTAAGAAAAGCAAAATCCTTAATAAGGCACAGGCCAAGGAAATTGCTGATCTTAAGCAGGCTGCATTAGATTCAGAAAAATTGTTGGATCTAAAGATGAATAAAATAGCCAAACTGAAAAACATAACTGTTATTCAGATGGGTACTATTACATTCAATAATGATTAAATCAAAAGTCTGGAAGTCAAACTTCAGAAGGAAAAGGATCTGGTGGCTAAGTTCTCTAAGCCAAAATCAGTTTTACCTTTAATTGATGACTTTATTCCTAAAAAGGGTAAGACAGGATTGGGCTTTGAGGGAAATACAAGGGCTGCCAATTCCAAAAGAAAAGGCAAAGTCTCAGTACAGCCTCTAGCCTTCAAACCTCCCATTTCCTTCAGAAAAGTATGGCAGCCAACTAATAGATATGATCATGATATTATACATGATTATGGTAAGCCTAAAATTCTGAATGACAAGGGTGTATCTCCAGTACTCAAGCAAAGGACTACTGTACCAACAGTGTTAAGAACAGCTGACATCAATGCGGTTAAAATTGTACCTAAAAAGAGGTATAATTGATATGAGTGTTGGTGTTGTGGTAAGATAGGGCATTATGCCATAGATTGCTGGCACAACACCAGTGTCAGGAAGAATGCCAGCTTACCTGTGAGGAAGACTGATAGTAAGAATATCAAGTTTCATTCTAACATGAACCTAGGACCCAATAAAAATTGGGGTTCTAAGGTAAATTAATTTTATTTGCTGCAGATGGTTCCAAGTTGCCATAGCCCTATATGGTACTTGGACAGTGGATATTCTAGGCACATGACTGGAACAAGAAGAATGTTAAAGGATTATACTCCCATAGAGAATGGACCCAAAGTGATCTTTGGTGGATCAGAAAAAGGGGTCATAAAAGGGTTTGGTAACATTTCTTCTAGTTCTATAACAATCACTCAAGTGGCTTATGTAAAAGGTTTGAAACATAACTTAACAAACATAAGTCAGCTGAGTGATCTTGGGTATGACATTTCATTTATTAAGAATGAGTGTCAGATCAAAAGGATAAGTGATCAGAAGGTGATCTTGTCTGGTTATAGAAAAGGGAATGTTTATTTGTTGGGTATATTGGTTTAAATGTACCTGATTTGAAGAAGCCTCACCTTACTCAATGATATACATCAAAATGTATTTGATGTTTTTTGAGTTGCCTTGTGCAGGTTAAGTATTTGCAGGGAAAGCTGAAAGTTTTCTAAGTCCATGTGTCGACACCCAAAAGGAAAGTGTCGACACTTAAGAAGACTTGTGTCGACACCCAGACAAGCAGTGTCGACACTTGGAGTAATTGTGTCGACACCAGGGATGCAGAGTCGACACCAGACAGAAAGTGTCGACACATACAGGTTGTGTCGACACTCAATGAAGAAATGTCCAGTGAAGAAGTGTCGACACTTAAAAGCAGTGTCGACACCCAGAGGAACTGTGTCTACATCAGAAAGTGTCGACACTTGGAGGCTGTGTCGACACTCAGCAAATTTCAGCAGAGTCTAAGTATAAGTGTCGACATAATAAAGAATGTGTCGACACTCAGCAGAAGACTCAACACTTGAAGAAAGTGTCGACACAATGAAGAATGTGTCGACACACAGCAGAAGACTCAATACATGAAGAAAGTGTCGACACTAGGAGGCTGTGTCGACACTCAGCAAAGTTCAACAAAAATTCTAAGTATAAGTGTCGACACAAAGGAGATGTGTCGACACTCAGCCAAAGTCTCAACAGAAGAAGAATGTGTCGACACAAGGAGCTGTGTCGACACTCAGCAAATTTAAATGAAGACTAAGTACAAGTATCGACACCAAGCAGATGTGTCGACACTCAGAAAGTATCAACACAGAAGGCATGTGTCGACACCAAGAAGAAGTGTCGACACTGAACAAGTTCAACACATGAAGATGTGTCGACACAAAGGTGTTGTGTCGACACTTACAAGAATTCAACTAAGTGCTGAAGAACAAGGAGTTGTGTCGACACTCAATATCAGTGTCGACACATGATGAAGAAGCAGTGTCGAGATATAAATTCTACAACACAAGGAGTTATGTCGACACCTTGAAGCCTAGTGTCGACACTTAGTTAACTTGTGTCGACACTTATTCTATAAGTGTCGACACTTAAAGACAGATTATCTCGACACTTTCAGACAGTTACAGTTATTTCAAGAACTGACTGGATGACTTGACAGCTGTCATTCCAGCCGGTCTACTGCACCTGTCAGAGTTGTCAGAAAGCTGTTAGGAACCGGATCAGCCGGTCACCATGAAGAAGGCCTATAAATAGGCTTATACTGTCAACAGAAAGAGATGATTCAACAGAAGATCAACACATCAAAGTGATTCACACAAGATCTAGCTATTCATTGAAGAATCAAGTGAAGATCTAAGAAGTTGGAGAGAGAGCTCCATCTAAGAAGACAGCCGTTGGAACCAGGCTGTGAAGAAGGGTTCAGACCTAGTTCTGAATCTTATGTTGCAGTGATTGAAGATCAGCTGCAGAGAATCAATCCTATTGTGTTTTACATTCAAGAAGCTTTGAAGAAAAGCCAAGTGTGATTGTTCTCAGCAGAGTTCTTCCAAGAACTCATCAAGAACCTATCAACTCATCTCTCTATTTTGAGTTGTAGGTATATACACTTTGTATTTTATATTTTCTTGTAGGATCCTTAGGATCTGAGTTATAAGCCTGCAATAATAAAGGCTGAGTGATAGGGCATGTGTGCCTGAGTGTAGGAGATCTGTATCTCTGAGTGTAGGCCTGTTGTGGGTGAGTGTAGGCCTTGTGGCTGAGTGTAGGCTTTGTGAAGAAGCTGAGTGTAGGTCTTTGGAGAAGACTGAGTTATAGGGCCTTGGGCCTGAGCTGTAGGAACCTGTTTTGGGGTTCTGAGTGTAAGATCTGAGGATCTGAGATAGTGGAGGAGTTTGGCCGAATCTAGTACTCTACTAGATAGGCGAAGGGGGAAAGTGGATGTACCCAAACCTTGGGGAACCACTATAAATCCGTGTGTCCACTGTGTGCATGTGTTATTCTGTGATTGCTGATTGATTGCTGTGAAAAAAGTAGATATAACTCTGTGAAAATAATCTGCAATCTGCCTAAAAAGTTTAAAAAGATTTAGTCACCTATTCACCCCCCTCTAGGTGATTAGGTACAATTTTTTTCAAGTGGTATCAGAGCCAGGTTTCTCAAAAAGGACTTAACTATCTGAGTAGATCATGTTGGCAGATTCAAACTAAGTAAAGTGCAGAATCAAGAAAATCAAGAACCATGGGTTCAACTGAGAATCATAAGGAACTTGGATCCATGAAGTTGCCCATTTGCAGAAAAGAAATTTTTGGTATCTGGAAAGAAAGGGTGAGACTGTTTATGGAAGCCTCAGACCCTAGAATATATATCACAGTTAAAGAAGGGCCATATGTGCCTATGAAGGTTTCAGTCTTGGATGCAAATCAGAGAACACCTAAGGACTTCTCTGAAATGACAAAAGATGAGATAATTTTAGCCACAATGGACAAGAGGGCTCAGAATATCATTGTGAGTGCCATAGATGATGCTACCTTTCAGAACTCGATACACTGTAAGACATCTAAGGAGATGTGGGATACTCTTATAGTGTACATGGAGGGTTCAGAAGAAGTGAGACATGATAGAAAATCTTTGTTAAACCAAGAATATGAAAGTTTTAGGCAAGGTAGGTCTGATAGCATCATAGAATGCTATAAGAAGTTCTATAGGATTGTCAATGAGCTAATGTCCTATGGCAGAGAATTCAGTAATTATAAGTTAAATGATAAGTTCTTGAGGTCCCTAATAAAGGATTGGGGCACCAAGATCTGTGTCATAAGGGAAATGGCAAAGTTAGCAGATATCCCTCCACCAACACTGTTTGGAAAACTGCTGTCCTATGAGATGCAGTTGATGGTGAGGAAAGAAGAGGAGAAGTCTACCAGAATTGAGAATAAAGAAAGAACAGTGGCATTTAAGACAGAAGCCACCAGAAAATACAGAAGTAAGTCACCATCTCCACCTCCAAAAGTGGCTGAGACTGAGTCAGATGATTCAGAAAGCAGAAAGTCTGAAAGCAGTGAAAGTGATGAGGACTTTGCAGCATTAACAAACACTTTCAGAAATTTCTAAAGAAGAAACAATGGAGGTCAAAGCCATCCACTTCACAGGGCAAAGATGACTATTATCAGAACAAGAAGTCATCAAAGAAAGACAGGAAAAAGACCAAGTCAAGCAAGGCAACTTTATCAAAAATTGTTTGCTATTGCTGTAACAGACAAGGACATGTTATTGCTGACTGTCCTGAGAGAAGGAAAGAGTCTAATGATAAGAAAAAGACTCAATTCAAGGGCAAGAAGGAAAGGTCTTTTGTTGCCAAGAAGGACAAAGGCCTGTCAGACATGTCTTCTTCAGAAACTTAGTCAGAAGCTGAAGCTTACATAGGACTGTTTGCTGAAGAAGAAGAAGAGGAGTTCATCCAGATAATGAACTCTATATATGAGCAAGAGGACAGTCAGTACCAAGGACTGATGGCATTAACAAAAGATGACAAAATCCAGGAGCAGCCTGGACCTAGTAAGGTACAAAATTGTTCTTTAAGTTCAATTTCTAGTGCTAGTTCTGATTCAGTTACATCAGCATCAAATGATGCCAGTGGATCTGAATCAGAAGGGGATATTCATCAATTGATTGATGAATATAGAGTTTTGTTGCAAGCTTTTAAGAAGAGCAAGTCCCTAGCCAAGAGTCAGGCAAAGGAAATTGCTAGTCTCAAAGTTGCTGCAACTGATTCTGAGAAGATGATTGATCAAAAACTAAATGAAATAGCCAGACTGAAGCACATAACTGTGATTCAGATGGGGACTATAACATTTAAGAATGATCAAATCAAAAGTCTAGAGATTAGTTTTCAGAAGGAGAGAGACATTGTTGCAAGGTTTTCTAAACCTAAGTCTGTTCTACCTATGATTTATGAGTTTATACCTCACAAGGGTAAAACTGGATTGGGGTTTACTAACCCTGCTAGGACTGTCAAGTCCAAGTCTAAGGGCAAAGCCCCAGCTCTCAAAAAGCCAGCTGTAGATAAAACAACTAGTGATGTACCTAAGCAAAGGTACAATAGATTTGGGTGCTGGTGCTGTGGCAAAGTAGGCCACTTTGCCATGGACTGTTGGCACAATGCAAGTGCCAAAGTGAGTAGCAAACTGCCTGTTGGAAAATCTGCAGGTAGCTTTGTTAGGAGGCAAACTAACCAGTACCAAGGACCCAAGAATTCTTTGGGTTCTAAGGTCAACTAATTTGTTTTGCAGGTAAGTCCAAGTGGTCATGCCCCTATATGGTACTTGGACAGTGGATGTTTCAGGCACATGACTGGAACTAGGGGATTGCTAAAGGACTACACACCTATCAAGGATGGTCCAAAAGTCACCTTTGGTGGTTCTGAAAAAGGAATTATCAAGGGTTTTGGTAACATTTCTAGCTCCCATATAACAATTACTCAAGTGGCTTATGTTAAAGGTTTGAAACGTAACCTTATTAGTATAAGTCAACTGAGTGATTTAGGATATGACATCTCATTTGTTAAAGATGGTTGTCATATCAGGAGGTCAAATGATCAAGAGATCATTTTGACAGGTTATAGAAAAAGAAATGTCTATTATCTAGACATTATGAGTGAGAACAATGCTTCTCCAGTGTGTCTTGTAGCTAATGAGAAAGTCTCTCATTGTGTCAAATGGCACAAGAGGCTAGCCCATCTTAACTACAAGACAATTGGCCAACTCTATAACAAAGAGTTAGTGAGGAATGATCCTCAAGTTAAGTGTATTAAATATGGAATATGCTCAGCTTGTCAAAAGGGCAAGCAGACTAGATCCACCTTTAGTAGCATTGAAAACAAAGATGTTGTGAGGTGTTTATACCTCTTGCATATGGATCTCTTTGGTCCTATGCCAGTTCACAGCCTAGGTAGGAAGGTTTATACTTTTGTGGTTGTAGATGACTACTCAAGGTTTTCCTGGGTATTCTTCCTTAGACAGAAATCTGAAATACCTAGTATCTTCTATAGCTTTGTCAAACAAATTCAGAATGAACTAGACAGTACAGTGGTCAAGATAAGAAGTGACCATGGTACTGAATTTCAGTCTGATAGTATGGCAAAACTATGTGAAGAATTTGGGATATTTCAGGAATTTTCTTCACCAAGGACACCTCAGCAAAATGGCATTGCTGAGAGGAAAAATAGAACATTGATTGAGGCTGGTAGAACCCTATTAAGTGACACATCTCTACCAGAATATTTCTGGGCTGAGGTAGTTAATACTGCATGCCATGTAATTAATAGGTCTACCATTACTAAAAGCCACAACAAGACCCCTTATGAGATTGTGAAAGGCAGAAAACCAAACCTATCCTATTTCAGGATCTTTGGTTGTAAGTGCTTTATACTTAACAATGGAAAGTCTTACTTAACTAAGTTTGCTGCCAAATCCAAAGAGGGGATCTTTGTTGGGTACAACAACAATAGTAAGGCTTATAGAGTCTACAACTTGTCTACTCAAGTTGTAGAAGAGTCTGTACATGTAGTATTTGATGAAACTAGACTTATTAACAATGAGTTGTCTAGTAGTATTTGCAGCTCCACAGGTGTTACTGAGAAGATGGACAAGCTCACTATAGAAGAAGGACCTACTGCAAGACAGCAAGTAGAAGATAGTGGCTGTTGTCTAGGGGGAGTACTACATGTACCTAATGCAGAAGAAGACCAAGGAGTGCAGCAAGATGATGAAGCTGAAGAAGTTCAACCTGAAGCCAGGATGCCTCCAGCTATTAGGCATCTAAGAGATCATCCAACAGATCAAATCATTGGTGATCTAAGACAAGGGGTACAAATAAGGAGCAGAAATTAGAGTGCAGTACTCTACTCCAGTTTTCTATCCCAGGTAGAGCCAAAGAAGTTTGAAGAAGCCATCCTAGACCCTCATTGGATTGAGGCAATGCAGGAAGAGCTGAATCAGTTCAAAAGGTGCAAAGTCTGGGAGCTTGTTCCTAAACCAAAAGACCACAACATAATTGGGACCAAGTGGATCTTTAGGAACAAGATGGATGAACATGGAGTAATTGTCAAGAACAAAGCATGATTGGTTGCTAAAGGATATAGACAGGAAGAAGGTATTGACTTTGATCAAACCTTTGCTCCAGTATCCAGACTGGAAGCCATAAGGATGTTCCTGGCCTATGCAACCTATCAAGGATTTATAATTTACCAAATGGATGTTAAGTCAGCCTTTCTTAATGGTAATCTAAAGGAAGAAGTCTATGTGGAACAGCCATCAGGTTTTGTTGATTCAACTCAACCTAATTATGTCTATAGACTTAGGAAAGCTTTGTATGGGTTAAAACAAGCCCCTAGGGCTTGGTATGAAACCCTGTCTAATTTCCTCATTGAGAATAAATTCACAAGGGGGAAAATAGACAAGACTCTATTCCTTAGGGAATCTAGAGGCAAGATAATACTAGTCCAAATATATGTAGATGACATCATATTTGGGTCTACTGAAAGTAGTCTTTGCAAAAAGTTTGCAAAACTTATGCAAGGGCAATTTGAGATGAGCAGTATGGGGGAACTTAAGTTCTTCTTGGGTCTCCAAGTTAGACAGACTGAGAATGGTTTATCCATATGTTAGTCTAAGTTCACCCTAGAACTGATAAGGAAGTATGGTATGGATTCATCCAGTACCATGAAGACTCTTATGGGGTCAAGTATGTCTCTTAGCAAAGATGATGTAGGGAAACCTGTATATGAGACTTTGTATAGAGGGATAGTTGGCTCCCTACTCTATTTGACTGCAAGTAGACCAGATATCATGTATGCTACATGTGTCTGTGCTAGGTACCAAGCATGCCCTAAAGAGTCTCATTTGATAGCAGTCAAAAGGATACTGAGATATCTAAAGGGCACTCCTTATCTAGGCCTTTGGTACCCTAGGAATTGAGACTTTGATCTAACAGGTTATTCAGATGCAGATTTTGCAGGTTGCAAGGAAGATAGAAAAAGTACAACTGGAACCTGTCAATTCCTAGGTGGAAGACTGATTTCATGGAGTAGCAAGAAGCAAACAAGTGTGGCTATCTCCACTGGAGAATCAGAATATGTGGCTGCAGGAAGTTGTTGTGCTCAACTTCTATGGATACAACATCAGCTTGAGGATTATGATATTCAAGTAAGTAGAACACCACTCTTTTGTGATTCTACTAGTGCTATATCAATTGCAAACAATCTTGTTTCCCATAGTAGAACTAAACATATTGAAATAAAATATCATTTTTAAGGGAACATGTAGAAAAGGGAGATATTTCACTGGAGTATGTAAATACAGATAATCAACTAGCTGATATGTATACTAAGCCCTTAGAAGAAACAAAGTTCAATAGGTTTAAAATTTAACTAGATATGATAAACTTAGAATAAGTTTACAGAAATGGCTAAGTAAAATAGTGTCGACACACAGAGTTGTCTGTGTCGAGACAGAAAATTGGTGTCGACACTTCAGAGAAAAGGTGTCGACACATCTAGGAAGTTGGTGTCGACACTTCAGAAAATTAGTGTCAACACATGATAAGTAGGTGTCGACACATCCAAGGTGGTGTCAACACATCCAAGGTGGTGTTGACACTTACACTTTATGCAGTATTAGTGAAGTAATATCTCGATTAAGTGTCGAGCTAAGCGATGTCGACACATAAACAAGTGTCGACACATATATTCTGTCAACTATACTTGTGTCGACACATTGGTGTCGAGACATTATAAGTCTGTGTCGACACTTTTCAACAGTGTCGGCACAATTTGAGTTTGCTGATGCGCCCTTTCATCTTCAATCCTAGAAAGGTATAAATAGGATTTCACCATTGTCTATCGACACGCTCACAACAGTTTCGAGACCAAACTTGTGTGTCGACACCTCTCTTCTCTCAATTCAAATTCTTCAAACCCTAATGGCGCCAAAGCTTGAAGAGAACGTGAATGAAGGCTATGAACTAGTGCGACATGCGTTTGACGATGCAGAAAAAGAGATCAAGGATGTGGTAACACTAGTTGCAAACTCAGGGTTAGATTTTCTTGTTTCAGAGCCAACCAAAATATAGAAGAAAGAAGTATTGGAATTTCTGAATGGAGCAACCCTAGACGAATCTGGATTCAAGATAAAGTCAAAGGTACATGGAGAAAAGGTGAAGGTCTCACCAAAGAGTTTAAGAAAGGTTCTAAACCTACCAAGGACAAAGGAAGAAGATGAAGTTACTGCTTCTAAGACCAGAGAAGCTTTAACATGGTGTGGACTGGATTCCAAGCTGAAAATTGGATCAGTATTCAATAGAAAGGGGATGAACAGCAAAGGAAAATTCCTCTCTGAAATTGTTGGCAAGGTGATCTTGAGTAAGCCTGGAGGGCATGACAGGGTATCAGCCCATATGTTTAATCTTATGACAAGTATTATCTTCTCATTGAAAACTGATTGGTCTGTAGTAGTCTTTGAGAATATTAAGGAGAGTCTGAAGAAACCCAATTTGGGTAGGATACTCAGTCTTTACTTGCTGGTAGTATACCAGAAGTAATGAGTCAAGCTGCTGGATCTAAAATCAATCATATGAGGAAGATGGACATGAGACTCTTCTCAAGATGGGATAGGGTCTTGACCAAGGAATTGCCTACTCCTGAGAAAATAACTCCACTTAAGAAGAAGAAGAAGACAGCCCCAGTGGCTCAAGATTCCTCTAGCAGCTCTGAGGAGCAAGTTGTCTTCACTCCTGATGAAGAAGACACTGGAATTGCTGGAAAGTCTCCAGCTATACAAGATGATGCTGAGAGGCAGGGGGAGTTACCTCAAGCTATCCCCATACACCAGGATTCTATCCAGGGGGAGCCCCTTCTAGTGGAAGAGCCAACTCCACTAGAGAGTGAACAAGCAACCCACACTATTCTTGAGGTAATCACTGAGATTAATGCATTAGATTTTCCTATAAAGGATACTGTTTTGTCTGATTCATTAAATCATGTTAATCAGCAACCTCAGATTGACAGTCAACCCCGGATGTTGTCATGGAGGACACATCTGTTGCTGCCCAAGTTGTATCTGATCAAGTTGTTGATGAGACAAGGGATTCTCCATCACAACCTCAACAAGAGTTTACAATAGAAGATCTCTTCCTTAATCTGGACCAAACAGACTTTGAAAAGGAAAGTGCTGCTGCTGAGGGGGAGAAAGCTCAAGTTGAGGGGGAGCAAGTGGAAATTCTAGAAGAAACAGCAAGGAAAGAGCCTGAGAAGCCAAAGGAAGTTGAGGAGATCCCTAGGGATAGGGTAGACATAGCAAGCACCTCAGCTTCTGAAGATGAGGAGGCTACAAGAGCAAAGAAAAGTAAATTTCAAGTCTTCAAGAGGAGGAGTCAGACTTATAAGAAAGCTCTGCTAACTATAGCACCACAGCCTGCACTACAGCCAGCACCAACTGTAGATTACAGTGCTCTGATGGTTGCTATGCAAATTAAGCTTGATGAGAATAGGAAAGCCATAGAAACATATATGGATGAGGGGCATAAGTCTTTACAGTTTGATCTGGCCCAAGACATTAAGTCTATAAGATTTGAAATGAATCTCAATAAGAAGGAGATGACTGACTGCTTCCACAAGGGAGGGAATGCAGTGGTATACTTGGCTACACATCAGGAGAAGATAAAAGCTCAAGTGGATGAACTTGAAGTAAAGCAAGGTTATGTACTGGAGAATCAAATCAGAATGAATGATAACTTGACAGCTTCTCACAATGCTATTGTCACTGAACTTAAGAATATAGCAACTGCCCAGAATGTAGCCCTGACTACTGCCAAAGAGGAATTTGATAAAGAATTGCAAGAGAGACTCACTGCTGTAACTTCTGTCATTCAAGATTCCCAGAAGCTCCTCACTGAAAAACTCCAAAGGTTAAAACCTTTCTACAAGGATGGAGTCAATTATCTAAATGCCCAAATCAGATTTCAGAAAGATGATTTAAGAGATCACATAGAAAGAGAAGTCATAAAGGGGGAGAGGATGTTAGTCAAAACAGGCTCTGATCATGCCAAATGGATTTCCAATTCCATCAGAGCCACTCTTGGTTATCTTCCTTTATGTGATGATGATAATGTTGCTGAGTCTGGGATTAATCCTGCCTATCTTGGAGGTGAGCAAGCTGAAGTTGCTCAGGTGATCTATCCTCCACCAGACTTTGATATGGTACAAGCTGATATACAGTCCATGTATAGCCCACCTGAGGGACAGCAAAATGTTATCATAGAGAAGGTGGTTCAGCCAGTATCTGAGGCTTTACAGGAAGCTATACTGAAGGAACAAGCTGAACAAGAAGCTAGATTGTCTAAGAAGAGGTTCAGAGAGCAAGCTGAACAAAGGCCTGATTTTGAACAGTGGAGCCCCACTTCAAGAAATATTATTTTGACTGCTTGGAAGACTGCCAAAGATAATATACAAGACAGAAACAAGTGGTATTCTGAACTAGAATGGAGAAAGCATGAAAACAAGTAAGAAGCCATAGTGCAATATAGAAGAAAGGCAAAGATGGGAAAACTACCTCCTACTGCCCAGGAGCCTAGCAAGTACTTTCCCAAGCTTTATCATTACTTTGAGAGGCAGAAGATTAAAGCTGAAGAGCTAAAGAAGAAGGAGCTGAAAGGGAAAAAGCCTGCTGATACTGAAGATGCTGAAGCCCCTGTACAAGCCAAGATATAGTCTGGAAAGGGAATAGTGATCAAGGATGCTGAACAAAAATAGAATAGAATTTTCTTCAGTTGACAATTGTAATCTTTTGATTTTAAACACTTTGTAAACTTTTGAAAAATGAATATAACAAAGTTGATAGAACAATGTTCTGTGTGATAAATCTATTTCATAATTATTCTGAGATGATATCTATATATACATGTTTGTTTAATACATGTTTATATTTTCCCTGATTGTATAATCCTGTTTACATCATACTGTGATTTGGTTATGTATGGTGTATATCATTGACTAAGGGTTATGACTTCTCCAAATAGGGGGAGATTGTTGGGTACATTGGTTTAAATGTACCTGATTTGAAGAAGCCTCACCTTACTCAATGATATACATCAAAATGTATTTGATGTATTTTGAGTTGCCTTGTGCAGGTTAAGTATTTGTAGGGAAAGCTGAAAGTTTTCTAAGTCCATGTGTCGACACCCAGAAGGAAAGTGTCGACACTTAAGAAGACTTGTGTCGACACCCAGGCAAGCAGTGTCGACACTTGGAGTAATTGTGTCGACACCAGGGATGCAGAGTCGACACCAGACAGAAAGTGTCGACACATACAGGTTGTGTCGACACTCAATGAAGAAATGTCCAGTGAAGAAGTGTCGACACTTAGAAGCAGTGTCGACACCCAGAGGAACTGTGTCTACATCAGAAAGTGTCGACACTTGGAGGCTGTGTCGACACTCAGCAAATTTCAGCAGAGTCTAAGTATAAGTGTCGACATAATAAAGAATGTGTCGACACTCAGCAGAAGACTCAACACTTTAAGAAAGTGTCGACACAATGAAGAATGTGTCGACACACAGCAGAAGACTCAATACATGAAGAAAGTGTCGACACTAGGAGGCTGTGTCGACACTCAGTAAAGTTCAACAAAAATTCTAAGTACAAGTGTAGACACAAAGGAGATGTGTCGACACTCAGCCAAAGTATCAACAGAAGAAGAATATGTCGACACAAGGAGCTGTGTCGACACTCAGCAAATTTAAATGAAGACTTAGTACAAGTGTCGACACCAAGCAGATGTGTCGACACTCAGAAAGTATCAACACAGAAGGCATGTGTCGACACCAAGAAGAAGTGTCGACACTGAACAAGTTCAACACATGAAGATGTGTCGACACAAAGGTGTTGTGTCGACACTTACAAGAATTCAACTAAGTGCTGAAGAACAAGGAGTTTTGTCGACACTCAATATCAGTGTCGACACATGATGAAGAAGCTGTGTCGTAATATAAATTCTACAACACAAGGAGTTGTGCCGACACCTTGAAGCCTAGTGTCGACACTTAGTTAACTTATGTCGACACTTAGTCTATAAGTGTCGACACTTAAAGACAGATTGTCTCGACACTTTCAGACAGTTACAGTTATTTCAAGAACTGACTGGATGACTTGACAGCTGCCATTCCAGCCGGTCTACTGCACCTGTCAGAGTTGTCAGAAAGCTGTTAGGAACCGGATCAGCCAGTCACCATGAAGAAGGCCTATAAATAGGCTTATACTATCAACAGAAAGAGATGATTCAACAGAAGATCAACACATCAAAGTGATTCACACAAGATCTAGCTATTCATTGAAGAATCAAGTGAAGATCTAAGAAGTTGGAGAGAGAGAGCTCCATCCAAGAAGACAGCCGTTGGAACCAGGCTGTGAAGAAGGGTTCAGACCTAGTTCTGAATCTTAAGTTGCAGTGATTGAAGATCAGCTGCAGAGAATCAATCCTATTGTATTCTACATTCAAGAAGCTTTGAAGAAAAGCCAAGTGTGATTGTTCTCAGTAGAGTTCTTCCAAGAACTCATTAAGAACCTATCAACTCATCTCTCTATTCTGAGTTGTAGGTATATACACTTTGTATTTTATATTTTCTTGTAGGATCCTTAGGATCTGAGTTGTAAGCCTGCAATTATAAAGGCTGAGTGGTAGGGCCTGTGTGCCTGAGTGTAGGAGATCTGTATCTCTGAGTGTAGGCCTGTTGTGGCTGAGTGTAGGTCTTGTGGCTGAGTGTAGGCTTGGTGAAGAAGCTGAGTGTAGGTCTTTGGAGAAGACTGAGTTGTAGGGCCTTGGACCTGAGCTGTAGGAACCTGTTTTGGGGTTCTGAGTGTAAGATCTGAGGATCTGAGATAGTGGAGGAGTTTGGCCGAATCTAGTACTCTACTAGATAGGCGAAGGGGGAAAGTGGATGTACCCAAACCTTGGGGAACCACTATAAATCTGTGTGTCCACTGTGTGCATGTGTTATTCTGTGATTGTTGTGAAAAAAAGTAGATATAACTCTGTGAAAATAATCTGCAATCTGCCTAAAAAGTTTAAAAAGATTTAGTCACCTATTCACCCCCCCCCCCTCTAGGTGATTAGGTACAATTTCTTTCATTATTGTTTAAATTTTGATTATGAAAACATGAACTCTCCTGTATGTTTAGTTGCAGATGAGAAAGCATCTCAGTGTGTCCAATGGCACGAGAGGCTAGCTCATCTGACCTATAAGACTATAGGCCAGCTCTATAGTTTAGAGTTAGTGAGGAATGGTCCTTAATTTAAGTCCATAAAAGAGGGTATATGCTCAGCTTGTCAAAAAGGCAAGCAGACCAATTCCTCTTTTCATAGTATTGATACCAAAGACTCTGTGAGGTGTTTGTACCTTTTGCAAATGGATCTATTTGATCCTATGCCTGTTCATAGTCTAGGTAGGAAAGTCTATACTTTTGTGGTAGTAGATTACTATTCTAGATATACATGGGTTTTCTTTTTGAGGCAGAAATCTGAAACCCCTACTGTATTTCATAACTTTGTTAGACAAATTCAGAATGAATTTAAGAATTCAGTGGTCAAAATCAGAAGTGACCATGGAACTGAATTTCAGTCTGAGTGTATGACAAGGTTTTGTGAAGAACTAGAGATTCATCAGAAATTCTCCTCACCTAGAACACCTCTGCAAAATGTAATTGCTGAAAGAAAGAATAGAACTCTCATTGAGGCTGGTAGAACTCTACTCAGTGACACTTTACTCCAAGAATATTTTTGGGCTGAGGCAGTAAATACTGCTTGTCATGTTCTCAATAGAGCATCTATAACTAAGAACCACAAAAAGACTCCCTATAAGATTTTGAAGGGCAGAAAACCAAACATATCCTACTTTAGAATCTTTGGTAGCAGGTGTTATGTGCTTAACACTGGCAAGTCTCACCTAACTAAGTTTGCTGCCAAATCCCAAGATGGAATATTTGTTGGGTACAATAATAATAGTAAGGCATATAGGGTCTACAACCTGACTACACAAGTTGTAGAAGAATCAGTTCATGTAGTGTTTGATGAGTCTGAGCTAATTAACTGTGAGTTGTCTAGCAATCATTGTAGCTCAACAGGTTTAAAAGAAAAGTTAGATATGCTGACCATTAATGAAGACCAAACTGCAAGGCAGGATGTGGAAAATGATGGTTGCTGTCCAGGGAGAGTACAAGGTCCACAGGCTGACATTGAAGACAATGAAGTTCAGCATGATGAAGAAATTGAAGAAGCTCAAATTGCTGATAGAATGCCTCCAGCAATAAGGAATCAAAAGGATCATCCAGTACATTAAATCATTGGTGATCCCAGACATGGTGTGCAAACCAGAAGCAAACACATGAACACAGTACTTTGCTCAAGTTTCCTGTCATAGTTGGAACCAAAAAGATTTGAAGAAGCCATACAAGACTCCAACTAGATTGATGCAATGCAGGAGGAGCTGAATCAATTCAAAAGGTGTAAAGTATGGGAGCTGGTTCCAAAACCAAAGGATCATAACATTATTGAGACAAAGTGGATCTATAGGAACAAACTGGATGAAAATGGCATAATAGTGAAGAACAAAGCATATAGAAATTAGATTTCACTTCATTAGAGAGCATGTTGAAAAAGAAGATATTTGTTTGGAATTTGTCACCACAAATAATCAAATTGCTGACATGTTTACTAAACCACTAGATGAAACTAAGTTTAATTATTTCAAAATTGAATTAGGCATGTTAAACCTAGAATAACTTGGTAAATCTTACTAAGTAAATCAATGTTGACATATATAAATTTATGTCGACACAAAAGGAAATTTGTATCGACATATAGTAGTTTATGTCGACACTTAAGATAAGTTGTGTCGACATAACAGAATAGTGCTGAGATAGTGGTGTCGACACTCAGAGGTTGGTGTCGACACATATAAGTTCTATCATTTAGATAGTTGTGTCGACATATACAGAAGTCTGTGTCGACACACATATATTAGAGTCGACTATTAAGAAGTCTGTGTCGACACATCACAAACTGTGTCGACACATAGTGTTGTCTGACTCTGTCGAGACATTAGAAGTCTGTGTCGACACAATCTCTATAGTGTCGACACATTAAGTATCTATTATCCCGCCTTTTGGCCTTCTGTGTTGACAAACATATAAATAGGTCACAGAACAATTTTGTCGACTAAGCTCTCAACATTTTCGAGACCCAAACCTTCAGTTGACAAACCTTCATCTCCCTTCTCCTCAAATTTCTCGTCATCAATGGCGCCAAAGTTCGAGACCAACATCAACGAAGGCTATGAGTTAGTGCGCAATGCTTTTGAGAGTGCAGCGTCTGAGATTAGAGATGTAATAACCCTAATCCAAGAAAATGGTTTAGAATATCTGGTTTCAGAACCTACTAAGATCTGGAAGACGGAGATTCTTGAATTCTATACAAAAGCAACCCTGGATTCAACTGGATAGAAGATTAGGTCATCAATTCAAGGAAGCAAGGTAAAACTTACCCAAAAGTGTCTGAGGAAGACACTCCAATTTCCCAGGACTCAGGAAGATGATGAAGTCTCATCTTCAATGACAAAAGAAGCTCTTCAATGGTGTGGCCTGGATCCCACCACTAAGATTGAATCATCAATGCAAAGGAAAGGAATTAACTCACAAGGAAAATTTCTCTCAGAAATTGTGTGAAAAGTAATTCTCTGCAAATCAGGTGGACATGACAGGATCTCAGCATATATGTTCAGCTTGATGACCAGAATTATTTTCAGAATAAAAACTAACTGGTCTATAGTGATCTTTGACAAGATTAAGAAAAGCCTAAAGAAACCTAATCTAGGTAGGATACTGAGTCTATATCTGGAAATAACTATTCCTGAAATACTAAACCACACAACTGGTTCTAGAATAAACCACTTGAGAAGGATGGACATGAAAATATTATCCAGGTGGGAAAGAGTTTTGACAAAAGATGGTTCTACACCACAGAAACAACCACCACTGCAAAAGAAAAAGTCAACCCCCAGGAAGCCTGAATCTTCTAGTGATTCAGAAGAGCAAGTAATCTTCAGTTCAGATGAAGACCAACAAGAATCTACAAGGAAATCATCTGCTCCTAAGAATGTAGATGATAGTCAGAGGCAGGGGGAGTATATTTCAGAAAGCACCATCCCACTGGACCAAGTTCAGGATATGCCACCTCTAGGGGGAGCCAATGAACTTTCCCCAGTTCAACAAGAAGTCTTGCCTCCAAAAAGTGCTCCAGAGAAAGAGCAAGCTGCCTTAGAGAGTGAAACAGCCACTCAAACAATTCTTGAAGTAATAAATGATATTAATCAATATATACTAGATACTGAGCCAGCTACATTAACTGTTCTTCTATCTAATGTTGAACAGACACATCAAGACAACATCCCTGCACAGAATATATCAATGGATGATACATCTGCTTTAGATGATACTCCATTAAATGTACAAGATATAGTTGTTCCTTTAGTTCAACTTCAACAAGAATTCACTCTTGAGGAATTATTTCCTGATTTACAAGATATAAGAACTGAAGAAGTAGTGCCAAGAACTAAGGGGAAGGAGCAAGGGACTCAGGGGGAGTTGCCAAGAACTGACAAGGAGTTGCCCTCAAGTCCAAAGGTCACAGTGAATCTTGAAAGTTCTTCTGAATCTGATGGAGAAGAACTAAGGGCAAAGTAGAGAAAACTGATGGTTTACAAGAAGAAAAGCTCAAATTATAAGAAAGCTTTACAGACTGCCTCACAACCCTCAGCACCAATAGTTGATTTCAGTTCACTGTTGGTTGCTCTGCAAATTAAAATGGATGAGCAAAGAGCAGCCATGGAGAAATATATAGATGAAACCCATAAGGATATTCAATTCACTCTGGCTCAAGACATAAAATCAATCAGATTTGAAGTTAATCAGAATAAGAAAGAGATGACAGATTGCTTCCATAAAGGAGGTAATGCTGTAGTTTTTCTGGCCAAACAACAAAAAGAAGCAAGGACACAGATTAATGATATAGTGGTCAAGCAAGTATATGTCCTGGAAAATCAGATAAGGATGAATGATAATCTTACTATATCACATAATGTGATTGTTACTAAGTTAAAGAATAATACAACTGCATTAATTGAGGAAAGAGCTAAAGAAAAGTCAGAGTTTGATAAGAAATTTTAAGAAGATTTAGCCACTTTACAATCTATCATTCAAGCCTCTCAGAAAATCATATCTACTCAGCTACAGAAGTTTAAAGCCTATTATACAGAGGGAACCAATCATTTGGTTACTCAAATAAGGTTCCAAAAGAATGATCTCAGGGATCATATTAAAAGAGAAGTCATAAAGGGGGAGAGGTTGATAGTCAATGCTAGTTCAGAGCATGCTAAATTGATCACAAATGCTGTTAGAGCAACTCTGGGATATCCACCACTATGTGATGATGATAATACAGCTGAGTCAGATATTCAAGCTGCAGGATTTGAAGGGGGTCAGCAGGAGGTAGCTTAAATCATATATCCCCCTTCAAATTTTGAGGAAATTCAATACCTGGTTCACCAGATGAATAGTCCTCCTGAGGCTAATAAGAATGTTATCTTTGAGAAAGTGGACATGTCAGAAGCAGAACTGAATAAAGAGCAAGAATCTCAACTCTCAAATAAGAGATTTAGAGAGCAGGCTGAACTGAAGCCTGATTTTGAAAGATGAAGTCCAACCTCCAGAAATATAATACTCACTACCTGGCAAGCTGTCAAAGACAAAATGCATGATAGAGTCAAGTGGTATTCTAAAGTTGAGTGGAATAAATATCTGCAAAGACAAGATGTTATTCAGCAGTTCAGAAGGGATCACAAGGCTGGGAAAATACCTGCTACAACAGTAGAGCCCAGTAAATACTTTCCCAAGCCTTTTCACTATTTTGAAAGACAAAGAGTTAAGCCTGAAGAACTTAAGAAGAAGGATATCAAAGGCAAGAAGCCAACTGAAGATACTGAAGCTCCAGTACAACAAGGATCCAGTCTAGAAAAGGCATTGTGATCAAGGAGCCTGATCAGCCTTAGGATAGATTGACTAGATTATAAAACATTGTAATTTTCAGTTTTAAACTCCATGTAATCTATTGTTAACAAACTATTGTGAAGTTTTAAACAAAATAATGATTCATGCTTGTTATTGTTGTATCATATTCTGTGATGATATTATTTACTTGTTTTGTTTATATGTTTCCCTGTCATTGAATGTTTTTATACATCATATTGTTAATTTTATTATAAGTGATGTATATCATTGACTAAGGGTTATGACTTCTCCAAATAGGGGGAGATTATTGGGTACATTGGAAAATGTGTACCAGATTTGGAGAAGCCTCACCTAACTCAATGATATGCATCAAGTTGTATTTTATGTTGTGTTGAGTTATCATATGCAGGTTAAGTAAATGGAAAGGAAAATTCACTAAGTACTTGTGTCGACACTTGGGAATGGTTGTGTAGACACCAAGGGCCATATTGTGTCGACATCGAGAATTTGTGTCGACACACAGAAAATCTATCAACAACGATGTGTCGACACCAAGGGCCAAATTGTGTCGACATCCCGAATTTGTGTCGACACACAGAAAATCTGACGACAACGCAGTGTCGACACTAAGGGCCAGACTTGTGTCGACATTATCAGAAGCTGTGTCGACACACAGAGAAGCTGTCGACACATTCCAGAATTCTGTCTACAATGACTGTGTCGACACACAGATCTTGTATCGACACACACCAGAATTCTGTCGACACCAACTTTGTCAATACAAGGAGTGTTTGTGTCGACACACAAGACTTGTGTCGAAAAATTCCACAGAAGCTGTGTCGACAACAACAAGACTTATGTCGACACATAGACTATGTGTGTCGAGACATATGAAGTATTCAGTCGACATTCTCTGCTGCTGAGTCAAAGTTCAATGAAGGCTGAAGTAATACAAGTAAAGACTTGACAGCTATCATTACTGACATTGTTGTCACATCCGTCTGAGGTGTTAGAAGACTGTTTGAAACCGGAACAGCCGGTTACCATAGATGAAGCCTATATATAGATATGCTCTCTCAACAATCAATACGATAATAATAACAACCACAAGAACAACAGATACAGAATAGAGAGAAGTTATTCAAGCCAATCAATTATAATCTCTGAAGGATTGAGAATCCAGAAGAAGAGAAAGAAACAGTCAATAGATTGTAGAGAGAGAAAAACAAGAAGGAGAGAAGTTCCCATCCAGTGAAGGCAGATTTTGAACAGTCTGCCTGAAGAATTCAGATTAATTTCTGAAGGAAGCTGATTGAAGATCAACTCCAACATCAAGAAGATCAACCCTACTGTGTTCAGATTCAAGAAGTTTTGAAGAAAGCTAAATCAGGTTGATCCTTAAGGAATCAGTTCTATCAAGAACTGATCAAGAAGCCTTCAACTAATTTTCTCTCCATCTGGTTGAAGATTTCAACAACTTTTCATCATAATTCTTGTAGGATCTGTAATAGATATGAGTGTAGGAGATTTACATCTCTGAGTTGTAAGCCTAAATTATAAAGGCTGAGGTAGGGCTGAGTGCCTGAGGTAGGGGAATCTGTTCCCTGAGTTGTAGGCCTGTGAAAGAGGCTGAAGTAGGGCTGTTGCCTGAGTTGTAGGAGTGGGGTGTCACTTTGAGTTGTAGGCCTGTGAAAGAGGCTGAGGTAGGGCTTGTGCCTGAGTTGTAGGAGTGTGGATTCAATCTGAGTTATAGGAACCATTCTTGGTTCTGAGCTGTAAGATCTGCGGATCTGAGAAGAAGGAACGAAGTTAGGACGAATCTAGTACACTGCTAGATAGGCGAAGGGGGAAAGTGGATGTACCCATCATTTGGGGAACCACTACAAAACTGGTGTGTAATCTGTGAATGCTGTGTTATACTTTCTGCTGAATACATTGTTGAACTAGATAGAATTATCTGCCTAAGTTAGAAAACGAATTGAACCTATTCACCCCCCCCCTCTAGGTGTTTAGAACATCTTGAAACCAATTCTTTCAAAGCCGGAGGCCCGCCTCGAAGTGCGCCAAAGGGATGGCGAGCTCCCCTCCAGAGATTTCGTTTATCTTTTCCCCCTGCCCAGGTTGTGTCGCCATGAAACCCGGTGAAATGTTGTCGCTGATAGCGTCAAAGAATTTACTTTAAGAAATGGCGGCAGGGGGAAAGTCGTGCTTGGAAAAGGTCCAAGCGCACTTTCCCGCCCATCTGCATTGCCATTGCCGCCACCAACCATCTCGCAAGAAGCTCGTTAAGAGGGAAGAAGGAGTCCTCGCGGTGAGCGGGCGAGTCGAGGATTGCGGGAAGCAAGAAAGAAAGGGAAATCTTAAATGCGGTGGGTGAGAAAGGGCCGGTAGGGCCTATTTATAGAAAGAAAAAGGGCAGGAAAATCTTCCGCCGGTGGTAAAAGTGCGGATAGCAAAATGAGCCCTGACGGTTCAACTTCCCGGCTCTCAGCCACGCCACCAAGACAGTTCAACAGCGGGTTGCGCCAACCCGCGCCCGCACGAGAGGCGGGCAATCTGCGGCCCACACCCGCCTGAAATAGTAGGCGAGCCGAGCAGACTCGCAATTAGCGAGCTCCCTGCCCACTCACGCCAAGATTAAACAGTCGGGTTGGCGAGCCGATTCAAAGATCTCGCGCCCGCTTGAGGAAGCGGAAGGCGGGCAGGAGCGCTTCGTCCACGTTCAACCAAAAAAACAACGGCAAACACTAAAAGTAACGCGCGACAAGAGTCGAGCCCATTGGCGGGCGAGAGAGTCTATATTTATTACAAACAATAAAAGTGTTTTAGGATAAATATCCGTCCCAAGCGAATCGGTTTAAGAGTGCAGATGCGCCCTGACCCAGTGACCAACCACGGGGAGGGGGCAGGCAGATCAGTACTGGATCCACTTTCACCTGCCCCGGCTCCGCGTACCGGATCGGGGGGGGGGGGCATGCTTGGGTAGTGGTACTCGCGAACTGCCATGATATCTTATTGGGCCAGGCCTACTTGCTCAGTGGCGTGCCTGAGCCGCTCCTCGCCTCGCGTTATGTGCACCCTGGGAGAAGTAACCACATCCCTGTCAGCTGGGTGCCTCCCTACCTCCAGAACTGCTGGCCGCTCCTCCACTTTAGCCTTATCCTTGTTAACCTTGTTGAAGACCTCCTGTAGTAGTAGCATGTGCTTCTAGAATAGCCGAGTCACCTCTCTCTTCATCCCCGTCGCATCCACCAGATCGCCCAGATGCTCAGAAATGTGATCTGTAACGGGGGAGGCGAGTACCCCTCGCTCATCTCGGCATCAGAGGAGGAAATTGTGTGATAACCTGCAAAGGGGTGGGTTAGATAGAGCGAGCGGTAACAAACAGGCACGGGTATGAACTCACCTGGAGTTGGCACGTCGCCCGCACCAGCCGATGGCCGAGAAGAGTCAGGTCGGCCTTGGAAGAGTCCTCCTTCAAGAACTGTGAAAGACTTTCCTAACCTAGGGGGAATTGGAAATCAGGAAGTCTCCGAAGGGTGGTGCCCTGGGCCCGAGGGGCTGGCGACCCGCTTTATTTGACAACGGGAGTGAATGACCCCCTACTCCTCCACCGCCACCATCCTCATGAGGCGGCACCTGCGGAAAGAAAAGTAAAAAAACAAAGCAACGTATCAGGCGGGGGGTGCGTATACCTCATGAGCAACCTCGGTGCCAGCCGCCGAGGTGGAGCCCAGGAGGTCACTTGTCGGAGACCACCTGACGATTTTCACCTTGACTGGTCTGAAGAGGGGGCCGGGTGATCCGCGCGCCAACCACAGGGCAGCCTTGAGAACCTCCTCCCTAGTCATTTCCCTTGCGGCCGCTAGCCAAGCTCACATCTCCTCAGTCGCGGGCATGGTGCAGCTGTAGCTCACTGAGAGGGCTAAAAGAAGGTAAGTATTTTTTAGAGGGTCTGGTGCGATATTTATAGCAT
The DNA here is from genome assembly GCA_039583875.1 of Platanthera guangdongensis. NCBI lineage: Eukaryota > Viridiplantae > Streptophyta > Magnoliopsida > Asparagales > Orchidaceae > Platanthera > Platanthera guangdongensis. The sequence goes on along the minus strand of CM077157.1, from coordinate 51,988,393 downwards.
GAGGGTGGGACCCACCAAAATATTCCTTGGTAGCTCAGCAAAACAATCACCAAACACGTGGGTTGGATGATTATTTCTAAGCTTGGTCAAGCTCAAAAAGAGCTGGGATTGTGTACACCCACGTGTTCGCCGAGTGGGTCATCCAGGCCAGACGAGCAGACCAAGGTGACCTGAACCGCCAGAATAGCATGCAAGCAGACTCAGAGTGGCCAGCTCACTCTCGCCTAAGCTCGGCAGGCGAGCTGCACGAGCTGGCCGCGCTAAAACATACGAGCGGACCAAGGCGACTAGGCCTAGCCGGAGCAGCACGAGGGCGAACTCAGAGCGGCCAACTCGCTCTCGCCTAAGCTAAGCAGGAGAGCTACGCCTTGAGTTCGTCGAACTAGGCCTCGTTTTCGTCGGACAGAGGGTAGAGCTTGGCGTTTGCCGAACGGAGCTCGACGTTGGATCAACAAAGCTCGACGATCGTCGTGCAAATCTCGGCGTACTTCGAGCTAACCTCCAGGGGTGAGAATCCGAACTCGTTGAACCCAGATTAGCGAGCTCCACTCGAAGTGATAGTCTCAGACCGGCTAGCCCGCTCTCCTATATGCGACCCGGCCGTCAGCCCGCTTCAGAGCGGGGACCGACGGGCTGTAGTGGTCTGGCTTGCACTCGCCCAAGGAGAGAAGGCGAGCTGTGGGAGCCAGGTTGCATCCGCCCTGTAGAGAGGGAGAGTTATGGCGAGCTAACCTCCAGATCATTGGGACTTGCCCAGTGGGGCCCATGGGCATAATTACCTGAATGCCCTTCCTAGGGGTGCGAATAGCTTGTTAGAACTGCGGAGTTACGCTATTGGCGGACAAATTTGGGCTGCACATAGTTGTTCAGAACATCAGAGGTTGGCTATTTGCAGGCCGTCTTCAGAAAACTATAAATAAGACCCAAGTGGCACCTCAGAAGGCAGGGACATTTAAGTGTTCAGATCTTCTTGCGCTTTTTGAGGTAGCCTTAGCTCGGCCTTTGGCTAAGGAGGGGAAGCACTCTGAGATCTTTCGGGTATGTGGTGGGACCTCCACGCCGAGCCCTTGGGTCAGTTCCCTTCTGTTTTCCTTTTTCCTTTACGATTTGGCCTACAGGGGATAAGTAGGTGCGTGATCATCCCTTTCCCAAGGGTGAACTCCACAAGAGACTGAGTTTTCAGTTTCAACATATATATAAGACAAACATAATCTTCCTCAATTACCGGTAGAGCCTTTTTAGGCCATCTCTGCTTCATGTGTTCCCTAGGAATTCCCTTTCATGATCTTATGGGTGGTACCCTGCGTTCTTGAGAGCTTCTTGGGACTGCTTAATACGGATGTGTTTGTTGAAGTGTATGACCATCATCTAAAGATCGATGACCTAGGGGGCCTCTAAGGGATGTTATCATCAGGGGAGGGATCACTTCATCTCTTCATGAAGTAAGACTCATGTGAAAAGTAATGTAGGAGGTTGCGGAATACCTGCTTGAAGATGTCATGAGTAAGCATTCTTGTGGAATGTGAGTTATTGAAGGTGATAAAAGTGATCAGGAGCTCACTGAAAGTAAGATAACACCTTATAAGCATGAAGATCATTACGAGTAGGAGCTCGCAGAGTAATTTATATATTTTCCCCTGATGGTGAGCTCATCATGAATCACCATATTTGTTAATCATACAAAAGTAATCATCTGTTATATCAAAGCACTAGTATGTATGAACATGTAAGAAAATCACTATATTGAAGGAGGAAATTAAGCAGGGATGAGTGTCCCTTTTGACATTAGAACCCCATACGTAGAGTTTTTGGGGGCTCAACATGTTTGTTAGTCATACAAAAGCACTCACAGACTTTACCAAAACACATGTAAGAATGAACATGTATGAGAAGCACTACTATTGAATGAGGAAACTAAGTAGGGGCGAGTGTGTAACACCCCAATTTTCTAGTACTTGAGCTTCTAGAAGCTAGCGTGTAATGTTAGATAGCTACCGCTTGGCGATTGCCTGGTGTTGAGTGCATTGAGTAGCAGGCGTTGAGTGGAGGCATTGAGTTAGAGGCGTTGAGTGCGTCGAGTGCTAGCGCGAGGCATTAGCTAGTTACCGCTTTGCATTGGCCTCCTTGCATTGAGACAGAAGCGTTGAGTGAGCTACCACGCAGCAGTATTTCTACCTTCGGCAGTAGCGTGACTTTATTTTTGGCTGATGGCTCGGGAAGCTACTGCGGCGCGGTAGGTGGTTGTCGCCTGACGGTAACGGACGGAAGAAGTTCCATAGATCTATGTTTTGGCCGTTCGATTCTGCTTCGGTTTTGATCATATGGCCCAGGACACTCCGTCAAAGGGGCATAAGTAGGGCTGAAACACTCTTTCCCCTCGTTTCTTCTCATTTGAGAGTTGAAGTTAGGGTTTTGGGGAGAGAGGGTTTTGAGGAATAGGAGGAGCATCTTCCTCCATTAACGAAGCTTCGGGGCTCCGATCGTCGATCCAAGGCCAGATCCGTGGAGAGGACTTGAAGGAGCACCCTTTCATCAGTGCAAATCGAGTTTTCCATGGCTAGGAAGAGGAGTCGTAAGGTAACGACACTTCTCCTCTCGGTCCTTAGGATGGCTGCATAGCATCCATTTTATTCTTGCTTTCTTTCAAGCATTTAGGCACCGGATCACTCAAATGAGAGGGGTTCGAGTTGCCATGGTTCAAGAGGATCCACCGGGTTGATTGTGTCCGTCTCTGACATGATGTTGCATTAGAAATCCTCTCCGCTAGTGGATTAGACATCGTGGGTGAAGCCGTAGTCACGACCGTTAGTACGACTTAGTGATGTTGCATAACGAGCCTTAAGGATTTTGCTAGAAATCTGTTTGCTGCAAGATGTCGTTTGTGATGTTTATTCCCCCTTAATTTCATGTGACAACGAATGGTGGATTTGGGAGGGAAAGGCTGTTCATTGTGATGTGCTATGGCGCGGCATTATCTCTGTGGTCGGCTGGCTAGCCCATGACGTCCAAGTCATGTGTGGAGAGTGTCCCGGCAAGACAAATCCCCTTCTGTAAAACTGACGAGAATGCTAAGCTTTGGACAAGCCCGAACGATGAAGCCCACGATCGGGTGGGGTCAGGCAAGGGTTCTTAGCATCGATTTGTTGTTTGTTAGATGGAATCATGACATGAGAAGTCATAGCTTGCAGGCAAGCCCGAGTTTTGAGACCCACGAGTGGGTGAGGCCTTGGTAAGAGTTCTATGTGGCGGCTTGTATGCCATTAGGGTAAATTGGAAGTATCTGTGTGTTTGCGGCTTGAACGCCGATGGGGAAATTGGATGTACCTGTTTGATGATGTGTCATGGTATGTTAGATTCATGCGCTAAAGGGTGCCTTGGGTGAAACCTGGGATTGCATACATGCTACATTGTATGCCCCTTTATTTTACCTGCTCAACATAGAAATGTGTTTGTTGTATGAGACCAGCAAACCTATTTTATTACTTTCTATGTTCATGTATATTCACATACGAAGTGCTGACCTACAGGATGATAGAGTGCCCTTGGGTCTGCTAGGGATGACCGAGAGGAGATGTGTTGCTTACATAGTTGAGGTCAGCCTTTGCTGACCCACGTTATAACAAAGTTTTATAGGGCAAGGATCGTAAGCAGAAGAAAGCTCGCCGACCAAAAAGGCCTAAGCCTCATGAAGTGAACTCTTTGTTTAGCGGCTTATGTTTTGTTGAATACTTTGCTCCATGAACAGTAATTTGTCTTGCATGCCGAGATAGCCTAAGAGTTCTAAGGCACATTGTTATGTTTGTTTTGTTCAGTTTTTGGACTCATGTTTGTTGTAAGGCCATAAGGTCGTTTTGATACTTCTGTGATAGTGGATAACTTCTAGTGTTTGTGGGTTTCCGCTATTTGTGTTCTGAGTTTTGAGATACATAGTTCTTTTATATCACTTTTTAATGCTAAAGTTGTGGCATCTATATGTTGTGGGGCCCCGGCCGGACCCATATTATATGGTCATTACAGAGGAGGTGTTATAATTTGGTATTAGAGGAGGTTAGTGTCCAGGGTAAGGTTTAGTGGTCGATTTGACATAATTGGATCGTGTAAAGAAGTTATCCACATAGGCGTATCGCGGGACCACGAGTGTCCTAGTGTCTAAGTTTTGCGAATAGAAGTTGATTCTTGTTTTACCTTGTTTTGCTAAGGGTGCAAGCAACGATGCGGGGACGTCGATGCCACAAGAGGAGTCTTCAGTGAGTAGTGCTACTGTTCCAGGTCCTATGTGCATGGGTTTAACCCCGACTGATTTCCATTACATACTTGCAGAGGAAATGGTGGTGGCCCAAGCTGCAGCGGAAGCACAAGTTGTGACCCCAGTTGCACAGGTAACCACTCCTATTACCCCGGATGCGACACCGGTCATACCTGGCGAATGAGCTAGTCAGGCAGAACCATTGTCTGAGAGAGTGGTAGTCGGGTAGGGAGACCTATAGATGAAGTATTTTCTAAGTTTCCATCCTCCAACATTTAAGGGAGTCAGCACGCTGACCGATATGAAGGACCGGTGGGCGAGGATTGAGGAACTTCTACGGGAGGCAAAGATGCTAGAGGAGAAGCAGTCTTAGTTTGCAACCTCCATGTTAGAAGGTGATGCTAAGTTATGGTGGGTAAGCCATAGCGGCCTCCAGTTTCCTGGACGCACCTCGTAAATAGGAGAGTTCAGGAATGCCTTCTTAAAGATGTATATCACTTTGTCAAAAAGGTTAGCCCTTCAGAGGCATTTTGTACACTTGGTGCGGCGGTATAAGATTGTAGATGAGTACGTTCAGGAGTTTACTCGATTGGGTCGTTATGTTGGAATGACCATGGCTGACGATGAGGAGAGGGACAATCTCTTCTACCATGGGTTGAGAGAGAATCTGAGAGAACCCCTGATAGCTATGAAGAATGTGGGCTTCAACGAGTTGATTGAGGCTGCTAGAACGCTGGAAAGTGATATGGAATGAACCCAATGTCGAAAGGGACTGACAGTCAAGCAGGGAGAAGGAAAACCTTCTCAATCTTAAGGGAAGTCTGAAGGGAGTAAATGGAGGAAGAAGCCTTATCCTTTCAGGTCAGGTGAGAAGAGCAGCACGACGTCTGTGGGATCTCGATTCAAGGGAACACCATCGTGCTACAAGTGTGGCAAGCCAGGACAAATAGCTCGTTTCTATACTGAGGGTGGCGCTGAGCAGGAGCCAAGGCAGGAGCATTCAGTGCGGTCCGGTCCCAGCGCTGTGGAGAAAGGGAAGATGGCAGAGTCGAGCACTTCATGGTTCCAACCCGTGCAGCCAAGGGCTTACAACCTTGGGCAACAGGAAGAGATTCGACTACCTGATGTGGTGACAGGTATGGGAAAGCTTAAGTTTGTTTATTGGCTTTAGACTTTCGAGAATTTTATGTTTACTGCATGTGTTTGAGCCTTCGTGCTAGTTTTCGGTTACCTCGCTTGGGTACTATTTGATATGGGAGTGTCACACTCCTTTCTTGAGGAAAGCTTTATCTAGAGAATTGGGGTCAAGCCCTTCTCGGCGGACGCAGAACTTAGAGTGCGCATGACAAATAGGTCTTTCATGACTATGAGAATAGACAAGAAGAAACTAGAAATTGGAATAACAAAATTTTTTTATTATCCAAAAAGGTGTTTATTACAAAGGTATGGCCTCACTTTTATAGAATGGAGGAGATGAGAGAGATTACAATTAAGCAATGTGGGACTAAATAATTATAGGTATAAGTGGTTTAACATAAAAACAAGCCAAACAGGCCGCGCGGTTAGACGAATAGGCCAACCACCCGGCAACCACTAGAAGGAGAGAATAAGCCGCCTTGGGAGACCACCAGACCGCCCGGTCTCCAAGTCGTCTGAGCCAAACTGTCAGATCGCCCGGATACCAACAGTAACAATCCGACAACCAAACCGCTGGAGAGAAACTGACAGACCGCACAGTCTCTAATCCGCCAGAGTCAGACCGCCCGGTGTCCATACAACAACACTCCCCCTCAAGCTGGAGCATATATATTGATCATGCTCAGCTTGTCGCAAATGTGAAGAAAATAGGCGGACACCGACTTGGTGAAAATATCAGCCAACTCTTTATCGGAGGTGAAGAATGGAGTACAAATTTGTTCCTCCAAAATCTCTTCCCGAATAAAGTGGCAGTCGACTTCAATGTGATTTGTACTCTCATGGAAGACCGGATATTTGGAGATGTATATAGCGACCTTGTTGTCACAAAACATAGGTAGAGGATGGTTATAGACCTCTCCTAAGTCAAGCATGAGAGTCCATAATCACTCTAATTCATATGTGGTCGATGTCATACTTCGATATTCTGCTTCTGCGCTGGACCTAGAGACAGCATACTGTTTCTTGCTCTTCTAGCTCATAAGGTTTCTCCCCACAAAGGTGCAAAAGCCTGATGTTGACTTACGATCTCCTTTGTCATCTGCATAGCTCGAATCTGAGTATGCTTCAACCCTCAAATGACCATTCTTCTAAAAGAGTAGTCCTTTCTCAGCCGCTGATTTAACAAACTCTAATATCCTTAGGGCAGACTGTAGATGGCACTCCCTAGGAGCTTGCATGAATTGGCTAACCCTGCCAACAACATAGGCGATGTCGGGTCTGGTCACCGTGAGATATATAATTTTATAAACCAGACATCTGTACCTCGTAACATCTACAAGAGGAGGAGAGTCATTTGTCCAGGTTTTATCTTCTCTAGTCGCAATGGGGCATCAGGCAGGTTTAGCCCCAGTCAACCCTGCCTCTTTTAGCAAATCAAGAGCATGCTTGCCTTGGGAGAGGACTAGGGAATTGAGCTTCCGAGAGATTTCTATCCCCAGAAAGTATTTTGAAGTGCTCATATCTTTTGTGACAAGGTGTTGACGTAGATGCTTCTTTGTCAAGGTTATCCCAGCCTAGTCATCTCCAGTGAGAAGAATATCATCCACATATACTGCAAGCACTACCAGACCCAGGGAGGTTTTGCGAATAAATAAAGAGTGATCGGCAGAACTTCTCGTAAAACCCACGACCACCACAATCCCGCTAAACTTGTCAAACCAAGCTCGAGAGCTTTTCTATAGGCCATAGATAGCCTTCTTTAGCCAGTATACCTGTGTCTCCCCCTGAGCAACATACCCTGGAGGTTGCTCCATGTAGACATCATCCTTAAGATCCCCATATAGAAAGGCATTCTTGACATCTAGTTGAGAAATGGGCCAACCCTTGTTGACAACCACAGAGAGGAGGACCCTGATAGTGCTGAGATGAGCAATTGGAGAGAAGGTGTCAAAATAGTCAACATCATAAGTCTAGGTAAAGCCTTTGGCAACAAGGCGGGCCTTGTAACGATCCACACTACCGTCTGATCGGAACTTCACCACAAATACCCAGCGACAGCCAACGACATCTATGGCGAAGGGAGGAGGACAAAGGGTCTATGTAACCCATTCAGTGAGAGTAGCAATCTCCTCATCCATGGCAGCCTTCCAATGAGAAACAGTAAGGGCCTCCCTGTAGTAACGGGGAGTGGCCGTGGCAGAGATAGCCAGTGTAAAAGCTCTGCGAGAAGGGGTAAGACGATCATAGGAAACAACAACAACAAGCGGGTGTTGGGTACATGCCTGAACCCCTTTATGAAGAGCAATGGGAAGATCTAGGTCAGCATGTTCCTCAGCATCCGGAGCATCCGTGGTGGAGAGAGATGGCCTGGGAGTAGAGAGAGACGACAGCGAAGAAGAGGGATATAGCGGAGGTGAAGAGAGAGGAGGAGATTATGGTGATGGTGGAGGTGGAAAAACCTTGGTAGGTGTCGATGGGTTGGAGGGAATAATAGTAGAATTAGAAGTCGCAGGAAGAGGAGTCGTCAGAGAAATAGGAGAGGAGTCGTCAGAGAAATAGGGATCATTCTCGAAGAAGGTAACGTCGGCAGAGACGAACTGCTTGCGTATAATGGGGTCAAAATAACAATAGTCTTTCTGAGTGTTAGAGTACCCCAGAAAGACACATTTGGTGGAGCGAGGAGAGAGTTTGTCACGGGTGGCGGAGGGAGCGGGCACAAAAGCTGTGCACCCAAAGACACATAGAGGGAGAGGAAAAGGATCCTTGTGTTATACTTGCTCCTTGGGTTTCCGCTTGATCAAAGTGTGAACTGGGTAGTGCTGAGAATATTAATTTGGCTTTGGGCTATCTTGCTGACCACTTTGAGAAAATTCAACATGGTATCAGAGGGAGGTTCAGTTGCTTGAGCGTTGTTCAACCAGTGTTGTTGCTCTGTGCTTGGGTGGTGATCAACCTGTGTTGGTGCTCTGTGTTCTGAAGGCTTAACCAATCGGTTGTTGCAATGGAAGGAAGCTATGCAATGTGTCTTGGCATTGAACTCTTGACCACGACTAGGACAATGGGGTTTGACTGTGGAGAATTGTGGAGAGAATGCGATTGATGAGAAAGTAGAAAATGAGAACCGCATTGCCCCAATAGGAGCCAGGGACATGCATCTGCATCAGCAGAGTGTGAGCGACATCAAGGAGGTGACGGTTTTTGCGTTCCGCCACTCCATTTTGTTGTGAGGAATAGACACAACTAGTTTGATGAACAATCGCATGTTGCATATAGAAGGTTGAAAAAGCTTGACTAATATACTCCTTAGCATTATCAGAGCGTAAGATTTTAATTGAAACACCAAACTGATTTTGAATTAAATGATAAAAGGATATTCATACATCGAATAATTCAGAGCGATCTCGTAAGAGATACACCCAAGTACATCTAGAAAAGTCATCAATGAAGGTAACAAAATAAGAACTAAACCGACCAATGGTGAAGGTAGGAGCAGGACCCCAGATATCAGAGTGAATGAGATCAAATGGATGGGTAGAGCCACGATTTTTCTTCGGTGGGAAGGAGGAACGGTGATGCTTGCTAAGCTGACAGGCGTCGCAGTTGAGAGGAGAACTGTGTGGAGGGAGGTGGGGCAGAAGCTGGCGATGATGCCGTGGAGGAGGATGACCAAGGTAGAGATGCCACTATAGAAGATCTGTAGAGGAGGAGGAGAAGGTGGACAGAGCAGAATCGTTGTCAAGGAAGTAGAGGCTGCCGCTCTCAGTCCCAGTAGCAATCATTTATTGGGAGCTCGGATCCTGAAAAGAACAAGAAGTTGGAGTTAATGTGACAGAGCATGTTGGAACACCCTATTACTAATTTGGGTCAGGATCACTATGTCTCTAGGAATCAATGCTTGACCTCCTGTATAGCTCAATAGGTCAATTAGAATTGAGTCTAAGGGTTAGAAGTCTAGGTTTGGAAGCTGCCCTGGAGACCAAGATTTTCTGTTTGGAGACTAAGTCATATCGTCGAGCTCAGCACGACGATTCGTCGAACTCCGATCGACAATCATCTAGCTCAACTTCGACAGATCGTCGAACTCCATTCGACGATCGCTGAGCTCAACTTCATCATATCGTCGAACTCCATTCGACGATCGGTGAGCTCAGTTCGACGATCTTGACTCTGCTTTGGATCTTTATCTCTGAGCTCATGTCGATGATATTTGAGCTCAGATCGACGATATTTTGTTACTGTATATTTCCAGATCGCTGAGCTCAGTTCGACGGTAGCAGAGCTCAGTTCGACATTTTCAGATAACCTCAAGGATGTTTCTAGATTCAAATTCAAATCAGTTAAGGAGTTATTCTGCAATTAATTCAGAGATTTCCTAGCCGTTTTCATTCATTTCTGGACCAAGTTTCAAGGAATATTTCTATGGACTTTCCTCCAGAAGAGATTTTGCAATTAATGATGCAATTAATGCAGGCCAACGACTATTCTTCTCAGAGAATGTTTTGTTCAGTACCAGAGAATAAAAGAGGAGAATTTTTTGAATCTTTGAGACAAGGTTACAGAGAGACAGACAGATTACAGACACACAGACAGACATCAATATTCTTCAACAAAATATATTGTCTCAAAGAATTCTCAAGAACACTCATCCAAGGAGATCAACCTTCTCTGAAATCTTCAGATCTCTTTAGTTTTCAAGTGTTCAAGGCCAACATATTTTCAAGACTCCAGACATTCAACATTTCAGCCATTGCTGAGATCATCTATTGCTGGAGTTCAATCTTTGAAGGCCTATCACCCTCAGCAAAGCTTTTCTTCCTGAAGATCTCAAGGATTCAGGGGGAGCTTTGACATCAACAATCCACATAGTATTCTCAGTTGTTTGAGAAAGAGAAGACTTCCATCACTCTCTCACCCCCTCTCTGTAAAGGGTTTCTCAAGCTCCCTTCAAAAGTTTGAGCTTGGTTTTTGAGCACCTTGTCAAAAGCTCATTGGTGGCAAGACACCTGATCAAAAAATCTGATTTGGTTTTTGAGCACCTTATCAAAAGCTCATTGGTGCCCAGGACACCTGATCAACTCATCCTACAGTGGATTCCTACCTAGGGTGGTAGAAGAGTAGATGTACCCAAGTTTAGGGGAACCACTATATTTCCTTGTGTCTTCTGGTTTTGCTTGTCTTTATGTTTGTTTCTGGCCTTGATTTTTCTGTGATTAGCTTTTGTTTAACTTAGTTCTGTGATTAGATTTATTACTGCTTCCATGCTCACTCTTATTACAACAATTGTTGTAAAAAGTTTCAAAGCACCATATACTCTATTCACCCCCCCTCTAGAGTATATCAGATCTAGTTGCACTTTCACTGAAGCTGCTTGCATAAAGAGATAACCGATAATAAATTGCATAGAAACTTGTGCACATAGAGAGTGTCCGCCAAGCGAAGAGACGGAGTGACATGAACCACTCCCGTCCCATGGATCGGGGAGGGAGAGTCGTCTGCAACAAGGATCGAGGGCAGCCGATCATGTCTTTCTAGGAGAGAAAAACACTGAGGATTGCCAGTCATGTGATTTGTCGCACCAGAGTTGATTAGCCATTTACCTTGAGTGACCACGTGGGCACTACCTGATGATGTGACCACCGAGGCGGATGGCTTTGAGGATGAGGTGAAAGAGTCACCAGAGGGGCGAAGATGTGGATGTTTCATCCAAAAGCGATCCACGAGATGCCCGGTGCGGCCACAGTAAGAGCAGAGGAAGCGTGAAGTGCCACTCCCACTAGAATGGTGGTTGCGGCTACCAGAGCCACTCCGTTGAGTCTAGTGAGCATAGTTATCCGGAGGAGCCATGGAAGAGAAGCCGCGCTGGGAGAGAAAAGTCACACGAACAGCAAACCGCGGAGACTGCACGAACAAGAAGAGAAGAATAAGAAGATACCGCGACGGACAAGAGAAGAAACAACAGCGGATAAAAGACGAGGATCTGCAGCGGTCACGGTGTCAACACACCAGCGACAAGGAAAGGCCATGACCAAGATGCAGAATAAAGCAGATGGAAAGAAGTCGTGTGGGTAAAGTAAAGGTTGCGCGGACAGGAGACAGAGAAACTGCGAAAAGAGGTCGCGGATATAAAGAAAGACGGAGCGAGAAGAGAGTCTGCAAACACGAAGGGCGGCGACAAAGCAGAGAAGAGAAGAGAGTCCGCGCGGTCAGGCGAAGAGGCAACAAGAAGAAGGGCAAACCGTATGGTCAGAAGAAGGCACTGAATCAGGCAGAAAAGATCGAGTCCTCTGATACCATGTGTGAACAGACAAGGAGAAACCGAAAATTGGAATAACAGAAATTTTTTATTATCCAAAAAGGTGTGTATTATAAAGGTATAGCCTCCCTTTTATAGAATGGAGAAGATGTGAGAGATTACAATTAAGCAATGTGGGACTAAATAATTACAGGTATAAGCGGTTTAACATAAAAAACAAGCCGAACAGGCCGCGTGGTTAGACGAATAACTTAACCACCCGACAACCACCAGAAGAAGAGAACAAGACACCATGGGAGACCGCTAGATTGCCCGGTCTCCAAATCGCCTGAGCAAAACCGTCAGATTGCCCGGACACCAACAACAACTATCCGACAACCAAACCGCTGGAGAGAAACCGACAGACCGCACGGTCTCCAATCCTTCAGAGTCAGACCGCCAGACCGCCCGGTCTCCATACAACAATAATGACCACCGAGACGAAATGGGTGCATTGGTTGGAGTTTAGACAGAGTTGACTTCATTTTGGTAGCAGTGGTTCTACCGTTATCTGAGTTCGATATAATCTTGGGGATGGACTGGCTGGCAGAGAAGTGCTCCAGTATTGATTGCCTATCTAAGGTGGTGACCCTGAGAAGCGAAGAAAGGAAGAAGTCAAATTTGAGGACGATAACAGAGTGGCCTGTTCCGTGATTTTGTCCATTTAGTTTGTGCGGGAAGTTGACCAAGGAGGAGTAGCTTTTGTAGCATTGTTGGAATTTCAACTTTCCAAGCTATCACTTAGAGAAGTGCCGGTGGTGGTAGAATTTGAGAATGTGTTTCCTGAGGAGCTTCCTGGAGCACCTCCTCGACGGGAGATCGATTTCTCGATTGAGTTAGTGCCAGAAGCCAAGCCGGTGTCACGCCCTCCTTTTAGGATGACACCGAAGGTGTTGGACAAGCTCAAGGTACAGTTAAAGGAACTATTGGAGCAGGGGTACATTAGACTCGGCTCTTTGCCATGGAACGCACCAGTGCTGTTCGTGAAGAAGAAAGATGGTAGTATGTAGTTGTGCATAGACTACCTGGAGTTGAATAAACTAACCGTCAAAAATAAATATCTGATCCCACAGATAGATGACCTGTTCGACCAGTTGGTAGGGTCGGTGGTGTACTATAAGTTGTACCTGAAGTCAGGGTACTACCAGTTACGAATTCGAGACGACGACATACCCAAGACAGCATTTTGTACGAAGTATGGTCACTTTGAGTTCTCGGTGATGCCGTTCGGGTTGACGAACGTGCCATCGATATTCATGTATTTGATGAACCGAGTGTTTCGGGAATACTTAGACTCGTTTGTGGTGGTCTTCATCACCGATATTTTGGTATACTCCAAATCGGAGGTGGAGCATGAGGCTCATTTGAGAGTATTCTTGCAGATTTTGAGAGAGAACCAGCTTTATGCAAAGTTCTCGAAGTGTGAGTTCTGGTTAGAGAAGGTGGCATTTTTGGGTCATGTGATTAGTGGTGATGGGGTGTCAATGGATCCAGCAAAAATTGAGGCCATCATGGATTGGCCAGTTCTGAGCACCGTTGCGGAAGTCAGGAGTTTCCTTGGACTAGTCAGGTACTATAGAAGATTTGTGGAAAACTTTTTGTGGATAGATCTATCCCTCACTACTCTGACTCGTAAGGACCAAAAATTTATGTGGACCTAGGAGTGCAATCAAGTGTTAGATACCTTGAAGGAAATGTTGATGTCGGCTCCAATCCTAAGTCTTCCTAAAGGAACTGAAGGATTTCAGATTTTCAGTGACACATCAGGTTGCGGTTTGGGTTGTGTGCTAGTGCAACATGGCAGTGTGATAGCCTTTGGATCTAGACAATTGAAGCCTCATGAGAGGAATTACCTCGTCCATGACTTGGAGTTGGCGGAGATAATCTTTGTGTTAAAGTTGTGGCAGCACTACGTGTATGGTGCGAAGGTGGAGATCTTCACGAACCACAAAATCCTGAAGTATCTTCTAGATCAAAATGACTTGAACATGAAGCAACGCAGGTGGGTCGAGTTCCTTGGAGACTACGATGTGGCGATTCAGTATACTCCAGGCAAGGCTAATGTGGTGGACGATGTCTTGAGCAGAAAGTTTTCAGGACAAGGGAATTGGATTTAAGCTCATGATGAGCGGTTGGTGCAGGATCTTGAGTCCCTTGACATTGAGTGTGTAGCAAGTGGTGAGTCTAGCATGGCTCGGTTGAACTGGATAGAGTTGCAGGATGACTTATCTGATCGTATCCGGGAAGCGACCAATATGGATGTGGAGTTCCAGCCATTTGTGGTGGAAGCTCAAAAAGGTGAGGGTAGTACCTGGGAGATGATTGATGGAATCTTAATGAAGGGCAAAAGGGTATGTGTACCGCAGTTCAGCAAACTCCGCATGGAGTTGATGTTCGAGGCTCATTTCATGAAGTACTCCATTCACCCGGGCAATACAAATATGTACTTGGATATGAATAAATCCTTTTGGTGGCCTGGTTTGAAGCAAGATGTAGATTTATACGTGAGTCGGTGCCAAAATTATGCCTTAGTGAAGGCTGAGTGTCAAAAATCGGGTGGGTTCCTGAAGCCTCTACCTATTCCCGAGTGAAAATTTGATGACATCTCCATGGATTTTGTGCATGGTTTAGCTCGGTCGCAGCAGGGTAATGATGTGATTTGGGTTATTATGGATCGCTTGACCAAAGTGGCTCACTTCATCCCGAATCGGAAGGAAGACGGCGTGGAGAAGCTGGTAGAACTGTACGTTCGCAATATTATGCTATTGCACGGAATTTCAAAGAGTATTGTTAGTGATTGTGATGGACGGTTCACATCCAAGTACTGGAGATTAGTACAAAAAACATTGGGCACAAAGCTCAAGTTTAGTATGGCTTTCCATCCTCAAACCGATGGTCAAACTGTACTATGGAGGATATGCTGAGAATGTGTACCCTTGATTTTGGCAAGAGATAAGAAGATCACATTTTCATGGCGGAGTTTGCCTATAATAACAGTTTCCAGGCAAGTATCAAGATGGCGCCATACAAGGCTTTGTATGGAAGGCGGTGTCGAACACCGATGTCATGGATAGAGGCGGGAGACACCAAAATTTTGGGAAAAGAGGTGGTGAATGATGCTTGTGAGTTGGTGTGAATGATTTAGGAGCACATGAAGGTTGCTCGGGATCGACATGCGAAGTATTTCAATGGGCTCCATAGGAATGTGGAGTTCGCGGTAGGCGACTGGGTATATTTAAAGATTAAGCCGTTCAAAGGTGTTTCGCGGATTCGCTGACTCAAGAAGCTGAGTCTGAGGTTTTTGGGTCGTTCAAAGTGGTGGAACGAATTGGAGAAGCAGCCTATCGGTTGTCATTGTCCCAAGATCTGAGTGAATTACATGATGTCTTCCATGTTTTAGTTTTAAGGAAAGCCTTAGTGGAGACAAGTGTTGTGGTTGAGTCAATGGCGGTGTCGGTAGAAGAGGACTTGAGGACGAAAGTCCATCCGGTTGGCATAGAGGATCCAGACGTTCGGCAGTTGCGGAATAAAGAGGTTAAGCTCGTGCACTGGGATAACTCTGGGCAAGACGAATTCTTGTGGGAGCGTAAGCAAGCAATGCGGGAGGATTTCCCAGAACTTTTTGCTTCAGGTATACCTTTTGTTTGAGTACATGCTAAAGTTCGAGGACAAAATTCTTCTAAGGGGGGAGGAGTTGTAACACCCCAGTTTTCCAGTACTTGAGCCTTTGGAAGCTAGCGCGCAGCATTGAGTAGCAGGCGTTGAGTAGAGGCATTGAGTGGGAGGCGTTGAGTGTGTCGAGTGCTAACGCACGGCTTTAGTTAGTTACCGCTTGGCGTTAGCCTCCTTGCGTTGAGACGGAAGCGTTGAGTGAGCTACCACACTGTGGTATTTCTACCGCCGGTGGTAGTGCGACTTTATTTTTGGTTGAGAGTCCGTGAAGCTACCGCGGCGCGGTAGGTAGTTACCGCCCGACGGTAGCGGGCGGAAGCAGTTCCATAGATCTGTGTTCTAACCATCCAATTTCGCTTCGATTTTGATCCTATGGACCAGGACACTCTGTCCAAGGGGCATAAGTAGGGCTTAAACACTCTTTCCCCTCATTTCTTCTCATTTGAAAGTTGAAGTTAGGGTTTTGGGGAGAGAGGGTTTGGAGGAAGAGGAAGAGCATCTTCAGCCATTAACGAAGCTTCGGGGCTCCGATCGTTGATCCAAAGCCAGATCTGTGGAGAGGACTTGAAGGCGCACCATTTCATCCGTGTAAGTCGAGTTTTTTATGGCTAGGAAGAGGAGTTGTAAGGGAACGACACTTCTCCTCTCGGTCTTTAGGATGCATGCACGGCATCCGTTTTATTCTTTCTTTCCTTCAAGAATTTAGGCACCGGATCTCTCAAATGAGATGAGTTTGTGTTGCCATGGTTCAAGAGGATCCACCGGTTCAAGTGGATTAGGCATTGTGGGTGAAGCCATAGTTACAACCGTTAGTCCGACTTGATGATGTTGCATAACGAGCCTTATGGATTTTGCGAGAAATCCGTTTGCGGCAAGATGTCATTTGTTATGTTTGTTCCCCCTTATTTTCGTGTGAGAACGAATGGTGGATTAGTGCATGAAAGGCTATTGATTGTGATGTGCTAAGGCGTGGCTTTGTCTCTGTGGTCGGCTACCTAGCCCGTGATGTGCAAGTTGTAGGACACCCCCCCCCCAAACCTTTGTCTCGGGTCGGGCCGGAGGGGATCTTACTGCCCAAGACATCCACCCAGAGCTCCTTAAGGGATAATGACCCATTCTATTAAGCCCTAGTTGGTCGCCTTGCTCAGCTTGAATCGCAACATTTACATCACATCACAGAGTTTAGCGGAAGCATTAACAGGAAGCCCAGCAAATATATATAACAATATATATTTAACAGAAAGTGCAAAACGTCGTAGCCACTGTTTATACATGAAGCCCGTAAGCTATAATAGTTCTACAACTAGCAACTCCTCTCTCTACTCTGCTTGCTATTACTCACATCTTGAAACTCTGGTGACGAACGAGGGTGTCTCTGCTCGGGTAATTCTATCTGCTTGGCGCAATCTCTTGTGACAGCGGGTCACTACGGTGCTCCATTTCATGTGAATGGTTAATTAAATAACCGTTAGTCACAGAGCTAAATAGAAACAAATCTCCTCCCTTGATCCATATCTTGTGGACAAGTACACACCCTCATAATCAAAAGTAGATAATCGAAGCAAGGGAGAGTTAGTACAACACTTCATATATATTGGTTATGAGCAATTATAAAGATGTGCGGCATAGTATAACTGGAAAAGCAGCAGCATTACATATCAGTTGTTAATTAAAGCTCCACTGGCATATCAGCACATCAGGTATTCACAACATGTACCCTATCGCAGGCATTCACAGCCGCGCACATACCGTAGGCATCCACAGCCGCGCACACACCACAGGCATTCACAACCGTGCACACACCGCAGGCATTCACAACCGTGCACACACCGCAGGCATTCACAGCCGCGCACACAACCCTATGTCAACATAGTATGGACTGCTTCTGTTCCAGCAGGGTAGCGAGCCCCGCTGGCCACACCGATGTGGCCGTCGGTGACAGTGGCCGATCCTGCCACTTTTGGGGGATGGTCGTACCGTACAACCCCAGGCCCCAACGTACATCTCTGTGTACTCCTGGATATGAGCGACATCCGGTGATTCGATATTTTTGGCTGGCCAGTGGAAGTAAAACCTGACGGGAAAAAAATATAACGACCGGACACCCGTGGTACACGTCTCCTGGTCGCCTTGAGTCGTCAACCTTCCCCACCTGTACGAACGGTCTGCGAAAGGGACTGACCTGCCACAATTTACCGCAAGCAATTCCCAATCAATCAATCAAACAATCATGCTAATACGCACCGGGACTGCGGCAGCCTGCCCTACTATATGTTAACCTTTAGGCATCGACGTTCGGCTCAACTTTCGATAAGGAGCGTGGGAGCGCTTTATTTGAGGCTAAACTTGGAGGAACACCTCAACTCCGGTTATCCCCAACTAAGGCTCAACCTTAACAAACAACCGCTCGTTAAAGTTGGAACCCGTGCTTATGATAGTAAATTACAGTAACGAGAATGAAGTAATTTAAGCTGCTGATAATAAATGATGCATATGAGATGTGGCCAATACGAAACTGGAGTAGTACTGAAACAGAAGTACTGAAACTGAAATGAACTTGACCAGTATGAGACTGGAGTAGTATTGAATTAAAAGTACTGAACTGAAATGAACTTGACCAGTACGTGACTGGAGTAGTACTGAATTGAAAGTACGGAACTGAAATGAACTTGACTAGTACGTGACTGGAGTAGTACTGAATTGAAAGTACTGAACTGAAATGAACTTGACTAGTACGTGACTGGAGTAGTACTGAATTGAAAGTACTGAACTGAAATGAACCTGACTAGTACGTGACTGGAGTAGTACTGAATTGAAAGTACTGAACTGAAATGAACTTGACCAGTATGTGACTGGAGTAATACTGAATTGAAAGTACTGAACTGAAATGAACATGACCAGTACGTGACTGGAGTGGTACTGAATTGAAAGTACTGAACTGAAATAAACTTGACCAGTACGAGATTGGAGTAGAACTGAATTGAATACAATTAACTAAAATGAATAAAGGAGTTGGACCAGTACAAGACTGGAATAATCATAAAGAAAATGGTTAGTAGTCCAATCACTCCATTCAGGAGGCTTCAGTTCCATCTCTGTTCTCAGGAGGCATATTCAGTTCCATCTCCGTTCTCAGGAGGCACATTCAGTTCCATCTCCGTTTTTAGGAGGCACACTCAGTTCCATTTCTGTTCTCAAGAGGCACGTTCATTTCCATCTTCGTTCTCAGGAGGCACCTTCAATTCCTTCTCCGTTCTCAGGAAGCACATTCAGTTCCATCTCCGTTCTCAGGAGGCACATTCAGTTCCATCTCCATGCTCAGGAGGAACATTCAATTCCATCTCCGTTCTCAGTAGGCACGTTCAGTTCCAACTCCGTTCTCAGGAGGCACCTTATGGTCCATCTTCGTTCTCAGGAGGCACATTCAGTTCCATCTCCGTTCTCCGGAGGCACATTCAGTTCCATCTCCGATCTTAGGAGGATTCTTTGGGTTTCACCCATTATTGAGGTTCGATAACTATTCAATTGCGCCCTTTTTAATCACGACTTAATCAGATCAGGTGAGGCTTATTATGAGTTACATTTACATTATTTATCCGAGAATAAATATTAATTCGATTGCTTGCGTCGGATCGAATCCGAGAATCTCATTAGAGGGCACATTTTTTCTCGAATTTCAATCTCGATAATCGCTTCCAACATATGAGGGAAATTCTTTTCCCGAAACGGGGTGGGGAATTATATTACTCAAATCTCGTACTTTCATTTTCCGAGTTCACCCAAAATACCCACGAGTTATTTAAACAAAAATGAGGCGCTCGGTGGTTTCGCAAAAAAACCTCAAAATACTTGGCGCTCGAGATCTTGCCATGATAACTTTCATCGATTACCCAATTGAACTTAATATTCAATATATATAAAGTGGTCGTGTGCTCCGATTTTCATTTTCGAAGAATTTGAGAGCGTATTTTTTTTCTAAGCACGACCCTAGGATCCAAAAATTGAAAAATCTTCAATTATTATCCCAAAGTTCCCAAATTTTGATACAACCTTTAAGAGAGCCTAAAGAGAGCCCAGTGATTTTTCCAAAATTTTCCGAGTAATTTTGGGCATCTAAATTGGCCAAATATTTCTTATTTAGACTTTTAAAAATACGAATTAACACCAAAAATTTCCAAAATTTTTGTGTAGACTTCCCTCATCAAGAGAAACAATTTTCATGTTCAAAACGTTTTCATCAGACTCAAGTTTAACCTCAGAAAAATCAAAACCCTTTTTTTAATTATAATATTATAATATTTATAAATATTATAATATATATAATATATATTTCTTTATATCATCTCCTTCCCCAAACGCCTGTACCGAAGCCACCCATCACGGGGCTTCTCCGTCGTCGGCCGGCAGCCGGACGGCCGTAACTCCGCCCCAGACCTACTCCCAAGGGCCGGGCGCTCCCTCCGGCGGTGGTCCGGCGGCCTGTCACCGTCGGCCATCACCGAAGCTCTCTTTTTATTTTTGAACGGAAGGGATGGGGTGACGGCTGCGCACGCCGGCCGTCGGATCTCACATACAACTCGTTGGAAAGATAGGGAGGAAGGAGAGGAGAAGTTTTCCACCTGATTTCGGGTCTCCGGAGGCTCTCGGCGAAATCCGCCATGGGAGGTGGTGGAGGTGGTAGTGGAGCTCAGGTATGCTGTTTCCGACGAGGCAAAGCTCTGGCATGGGTGGTAGTGGCTCATTTTGAGCTTGGAAGAGGGGTGTCAAGCTCTGAGTGAGGGGAGGCCTTTATGTAGAAAAGGAGGAGAGCCCCCCCTGTGATCTTCTTCTTCACGGCCATGGAAGAAGATGAGTTTGGCTAACCTTACCATGGTAAGGTGGGGGTGAGGTGGATACATTCTATTGGCTAGTCGTACCCCTAGTGGCTAGGTTAGTGGTTAATTTTAATCAACATGAGGGAAATGAATGTTACAGACAATGGGGAAGAGAGAGAGGGTGGGAGCAAGGGTTTGTTCAACTAATCAATTTGGAATAGCTGGCAGTGCCCTATTAGAGTCACATGGTCTCATCTTGAGTCATAACTTAGGCGGGCTTGGGTTTGGGAGGGGAGATAGAGAGAGAGGGAGAGGGGCTCTCTTTCTTGGCTCCGCTCGACAATTTTCGTCGAGCTCGCTAGACCACACTCTCAAAAGGTCAAGCAGGAGAACAACCAGTTACACCTCCACCATCTACTCAGACTACAGCATTTCCTGAAGGTAATATCTTAAGCAAGATTGAAGCAATGCTAGCTGAGCAGAGAAACTATTTTGATACCTCTATTAAGGCTGTAACTAAAAAAGTCACTGCTTTTGAAAAAGAAATGAGTCGTGGATTTGCTGAAATCCAGAATAATACTGATGAATTTAAAAGGCTTTTACAAATTGGAGGCAAAGTAATTGATCATATTATTACCATCATTGTTATTGTCATTGAACAGTCAGTTACGCTTGCCAGCAATCAGATTCAATTAGAAAAGAAAGCCCAAGAACGCAACTTCAAGACTTGTGAAGAAGTTGGGCAGTTCAAAGAAGTTGCAATCAGCAACCTATCTCTAGAAGTCAGAAAGGGGGAGGATAAAGTTAAAGAACAGTTAAATAAATAAGTTCAAACAATGAAAGGTCATTGGGATGATAAAATGAAAGAGATCCAAGCATCGGTGCTCAAAGAAATTAAAAAGTACAAAGCTTTACACATATGATACTAAAGTATGGATGCACAATCAGCTTTTCCCTGATCTATCAATGGACCCTTCTGCACCCCATCCTACTTGCCTGGATGTGAATAGGCCAACATTCTCTCCACCTCCTGAATATTTTGAAGGACCACCTCCTGAATATTTTGAAGGACCACCTCATGAAATCTATGATCAAGTATGGGAATCTGAACAAGCAAATGTGACTCTTCAAGCACCTCCAGAGATTCAGAAAGCAAAAAGAAGAAAATATGGTAATGGTGCCTCAGCCAGCAGATCAACTCCTCATCCTGAAGCTGAAAGAATAAGAGCTCAAAAATTTTCTGAAGTATGGAGTCCAACCTCCAAAGCTCTGATTCTTGAAACTCTCAAAATTGTGGTTGATTTTAATGAAGACAGGAACATTTATTACAGCTCCTATAAATGGGATTTATATGAAAAATCTCTTACCAAAAGGAGGTTGTATAATATGGAGTATGGAAGGAACAATCCCAAGGCTCCACCCAGACCTCTAAAGTATTTTCCTAAACCTTACAGCTATCAGAAGAGGCAACAAGAGAAGCAAGACAGACATCAATAATAACAGAACTAGAAGAATTTGCAGATGATCAAAAAAATTCATTTTTGAAATCTTGTGGAATTAAATTTCTCTTGGATAATTTCTATTAATATAAACCTTTAGTTTTGTTGATTTGATTTTTCTATAGTATAGCATTTCTTTCATTTACTATGGTCATTGGTTTCTTTATTTGTTTATCATGATATAACTCACCTTAGTGTAGAGGGTTCTGACTTTTACAAATAGGGAGAGATTGTTGAGTATTGCATCCACAATAACCCAGATTTGTATAAAGTCACCCTTGAACTAAGCTGAATTAAGTTTGTATTTGATGTCCTTTCTAGTTAACTGTTTGCAGGATATATTTGCCAAGTATAGACCAATGTCAGTCTACAATGAGTCACCAAACACAGGACCATACAATGTAATCCTTCATTGTGTGATCCATAGTGTTGACTCATGTGTAGCCTCTCTATTGGGACACACTTCTTTTTCAAGCACTAAAGCCATGGAGGAAAGGATGGTTGCTGAATTTTTTGAAGAAAATAAGTCTTCAGTTTTACAGAAAATTTTCTAAGTGTTTTTCTCGAGTATGATATTATGTACTCGAGTAGAACTTAAATTTGTACTCGAGTGAGATCTGTCATGTACTCGAGTTGCAGAAGCAGTTCTCGAGAAAGCTTAGTGTTGTTCTCAAGAAAGTCATGTGTTCTCGAGTACTCCATGACTTTCCTTCTCGAGTTACATCATTTACAGTCAAAATATTTTTCTAAGTCTTTTTCTCGAGAAGCCACATGTTATTTCTCGAGAAGGTCAGTATTACATCTCGAGTAATAGATTCTCTTCTCGAGTAACAAGTTATTTTCTCGAGATGCATTATTTCTCTCAAGTAACAGAATAATTTTCTCGAGAATAGAAGTTCATTTTTTCTCGAGTACTTCTTCTCTTTCTCGAGATACCCAAGTTCCACCTTCATATTTTTTCTATGTTTTTTTTTTCTCGAGAAGCAAAAGATTTTTCTCGAGAAGGCCATGTATAGTTCTCAAGAACCAGAAACCTTTTCTCGAGACCTTGAATACTCTTCTCGAGAGTCAGAACTTTTTTCTCGAGATGCTTCCTTGTTCTCGAGTACCAAGATACTTGTTCTCGAGAACAAAAACTTATTCTTCTCAAGTACTTACTTTCACTCTCGAGATAGCTGATTTCCACCTCTACATTATTCTCTAAGTACTTTTCTCGAGATCTTCATAATTCTTCTCGAGAAACAGAAAACTTCTTCTCCAGTACAAGTAACTCTCTCGAGAAATACAGTACAGATTTCTAAATTTTTTCTAAGTTTCGACAGACGTAATTTCAAACATGATTAGCACTTGATTGGTCTACGTGGCTATCATTTATTTTGATTATGACCGTTAGGCAAGTCCTATAAAAGGTCTTATGATAATCGACCAACCCTAAGTAGAAGAAGAAAAACCGAAGTATTCTGAATCGAAAATTCACTTTCTAAATCGGGAGCCGCCGCTGTTCATCTCCTTCAATGTTGATCTGCTTTTGATCCAGAGATTTAGAACAAGAGATTCAACAGATCAAGTTTATTTACATCAACAGATTCTTTCCTTGATCTTGTCGAGTCAAAGTTTTCAGATCCAGAGATTTAGCCGTGACTTCTTCAATCTATTTCTGACAGAGCTTCAAAGTTTTAAGGAAGGATAAGGGGTGAAGATTCAGATCTGGATGTATACTATTTGTAAATTTTTATGTAATCATTTTATTCTTGTAGGAGATTTTTCTCCGAGTTGTAGGAGCTTTGTTCTCCGAGTTTTTTGTAGGAAGTTTCTCTTCCGAGTGTAGATCCTGTTTTAGGGATCGAGTTGTAGGAACTTTGTTCCGAGTGGTAGGATTGTTTTCAATCTGAGAATAGAGGAGTAGCCGAGTCTAGTGCGTTGCTAGATCGGTGAGGTGAAAAGTGGATGTACCCAAGGTTGGGGAACCACTATAATTCTTGGTGTCGTCTGTGCATGCTTGTTTATTTTCTGTGCATCGTTCGCTCAAATTTTTATTCCGCAAAAAGACGCAGAACTCACCTATTCACCCCCCCCCACTAGGTGATTTAGGTAGACAACTTAAACATTTTCAGACATGGAATACATCATGGAGATTTTCCAACTCTGGGGCAGGGCTAATCGATAGGCAACAGGGCTAGCACACTCTATCACCTGATAGGGGCTGAAATAGCGGGAATCTAGTTTTTTTTGCTTCCTCAACAGGGAGACACCATGCATGAGCTTAATTTTCCAAAAATACCATCTCTCATGCTAATCTCCACCGATCGGTGTCGCACATCATAATATTTGGCTTGTCGGATCTACGCATCCCACATTCGCTCCTAGATTAGTCGTATCGTTGTCGTAGTATCATCAATATAAGCCACTCCTAAGGCTTCCGGGTCCTCATCTTACTTAAGTCAACAAAGTTCGACAATGCCTTCCATACACAGTCTAGTACGGTGCCACCTTAATGTTGGACTGATAGCTGTTATTATAAGAAAACCCTACACTAAAGCTAGCAACTTGTCTCACGGCTCGATGTGCTCTGCTATGCAAAGTCGGAGTAGATACTCCATCGTCCAGTTTGTCCCTTCCGTCTGCCCATCTCTCTATGGGTCACAGACGGTGTTAAAAGCCAACTTGATCCCCAAGTATTCCTGTGCCCCCCCCCTCCAATCCTTGGATGTGAAATGTCCATCACGATCCGACACAATGGATTTCGGCCCTCCGTGGGACCAAACCACTTGTTCTATGAATAACCGGCAAGAACGTCAACTTCATTACCAAGTCAGTTTGGAATGAACCACGCTACATTGGTAAGTCGATCCACGTCAACCCATATAGAGTCACTTCTAATATAGGATTGAGATAAGTTGTGGACAAAGTCCATGGAAATATCCTCAAATTTCCATTCTGGTATCAGTACGGGCTGCAGCAGGCCTTCTGGATTACCTCATTCAACTTTAACCTTTTGACAAATCTGGCATTGGGTTACAAAGTTGGTTATGTCTCTTTTCATTCCGGACCAGAAAATTGTTCTACGCAGATCAACATGCATCTTAATCGCACCAGGGTGAATAAAATACCTTGACGGGTGTGCTTCTCGGAGAATCTCATCTCGGATTCCTTCGGTACAGGGAATAAGTATGCGGTACCTAAACTGCAAGAATCCATCGTGTAGCTTAAACTCCTCTTGTGCTCCATCCTATAGGGACTGGATGATTGGGACCACTTCTGAATCGACCTTCTGGGCTTCTCGTATTCCATCCTATATTTTGCACTGAATTTCCATCAAGTATAACTAGGACTGGTATTCTTCCGGATC
Source organism: Platanthera guangdongensis (assembly GCA_039583875.1). Lineage (NCBI taxonomy): Eukaryota > Viridiplantae > Streptophyta > Magnoliopsida > Asparagales > Orchidaceae > Platanthera > Platanthera guangdongensis. Next base: position 51,963,384 of record CM077157.1, on the reverse strand, counting down.
CCTGCGAGCAATAAGAGTCATCTCCAAGTCTATCAAAGATTGAAACCATTCCCTTGGAATCTGCTCCATCCAGATCCCAGCTATCGAGGGTCTGTGGCTCATCACGTCATCAACTTTATTAGCCTCCTCGGGGTGTTACTGGAGAGAGATTATAATCACACCGAATTTCTAACCATCAGCGCTGCCGAAGGTTCAACTCTTTTTGAGGCTCTTATGGTCAAAGAAGATCTCACATCCTACTTCGTACAAGTAGTGTCTCCAAATCTAGAGGGCAAAAAAAATGACACCCAACTCTAAATCGTGGATTGCGTAATCCAGCTCGTGCGGCTTTAGCTGACGCGACATGCATACTACTACCTTGTCATGCTGCATTGAAATAACTCCCAATCCTTTCAGGGAGGCATTAATATAGATTTGGAATACTTCGATTCCTGAGGGGATCATGAGGATTGGAGCAGAAGTTAGCTGCTTTGAACGTGGTCTCATGTTCCGGCATCCATCGGAATACAACATCCTTTCTCATAAGAGATGTAAGGAGTAACACAATCTTGGAAAAGTTTCCACAAATTTCCTATAATACCTGGCAAGACCAAGGAAATTTTGTATGTCTGATGCCGTCTTAAGTGGCGACCAACTTTGAACTGCCCTGATTTTGTCCTGATCCATTGCTATCTCACTTTTTTTAATGGTGTGGTCCAAGAATCTGACCTCTTCTAACCAGAATTCACACTTGCTGAATTTGGTGAAGAGAGAGTGTTCTCGAAGTTTAAGTATCACCAACCGCAGATGTCTAGAATGATCTGTCTTGGTCTTCGAGTAGATCAAAATGTCGTCGATAAAGATAATCACAAAGTGATCCAGAAAGGGCTAAAATACCCAATTCATCAGAGCCATAAAGACAGAGGGGGCGTTAGTGAGCCCAAAAGGCATCACAATAAACTCGTACATACCATAGCAAGAGCTAAAGGTAGTCTTGGGGATATTATCCTCCCAGACCCGAAACTGATAGTAGCTGGATCTTAGGTCCATCTTGGAGAATAAGGATACACCTTGCAATAGATCAAGCACTCATCATATTATATATAGTAAGTTTGTTTAGTTTCTTGTAGTCTATGTACAACAGCAGTGTCCCATCGTTCTTCTTTACAAACAGTACAGGGGCTCCCCAGGGCGAGGAACTTAGGCGGACGAATCCAGCATCTATCAGTTCCTGAAGCTGGATTTTCAACTCGGCCAATTCCTTAGGGGCCATTTGATGGCGTGCTCGGGACACTGGTCGAGCTCCGGACACAAGATCAATCTGAGTGTTAGCCTCTTGCTGCCGAGGCAAACCCATCCAGAAAATTTCACACCACCGAAACTTTGGTGATCTCTTTAACTTGATTCTTCATTTTGAAGTAGATGAGTAGTATATACATATCATACAACAAAACACGCATTCGATGTAGACATACATATGCATATAGTACATAACATATGTATCAATATCTGACGTAACTTTAGCATCTAAGATATATACCTATCACTACATCGGGGGTCGGTCCATGCTGAAGGTCTAAAGTATAAGCTTCCAAGGGCGCTGCTCGATCCTGCTGACCTTTCTTGACAGCTCTAACCCTTCAGCATCTTTGGCCCTATCCACATGCTACCTGTCCTCCTTGAACTACTCCTAATCTTCCTGTCGCATGCGGGCAGAAATCCCTCATGTGTCCCGGCTGCTGGCACAGAAAACAGTTCCCTGCAAGGGGAATATATTATCATATTACTGGTGCGGGTTGTGGTACTAGAGCTAGCCTGGGCTCCTACTGCGATGCTGGGGGTGCTGGTGGGTGCCTATAAGGCTGCCTTTGTCTGCGCTCTCTCACCTATTGGTGGGGAGCAACTCCTCTACCTCATCCTCGACCTCAGGGGACCTCAACCTATCCTCGGCGCCGCTGGGCACAATCCTATTGTCTAACTCTAACGCTGCAATGTGAGTCACTATGGTGTGGAAGTTGGAATGAGAGATCATATTCAGGGCATGTCTTAGGTCATCTCGTAAGCCTCGGTAGAAACCGGCAGTTCTATCTTTGTCCGTGGCTACTAAGTTCCCAACAAAACCTGTCAGGTGGATGACCTCTCTCTTATAATCTGGCACTGACCGGCCATCCTGTCGGATGTGCAAGAACCTCTCCTACAACGAAGCTAAGTCGGTGTTCGAGATGTGGTGCTCTAGGAATGGTTTTGATAAATCCCCCCACAGGATAGTGCTCATTGGTCATCCTCTAAACGTCGAGTAGTTGGCCGCTCTCCACCAATCTCTAGCATATCCCTCTAGCAACTAGCAGCACTGCAGCTACTGTCGGGCACATCATGCCTACCAATAGCTCCTCTACGCCAGGGGCGGATCTAGGGGGGCAAGGGGGGCCCGGGCCCCCCTTGAATTTTGAAGTTTATGTAATTATGTTTATGTATTATGTATTATCTTTATACTATATGCAAGGAGCTATGTTACACCATGTGTAACATTTTAATCCCAAAATACCCTTCATTATTTGGTTTTTCAATTCAATTTTCTGACTTTTTTGGTCATTTCCTCATTTTCGTATTATCAGTTTTTTTTTAATTTATTGGAGTCTTTGTTACAGCCTTCCTCCTCCCGCATCAAATTTTAAATAGCCTACCTTTTTATGACCCGTCACCTTCTCCTGCCAGAATATCTGCCAGACTGCCACCAGCTTTTTCAACCTTTCTTCTCAACCCTACTGCCTCTCACTTCCTCGATTGCCACCCCCTCCAAAAGCATGTCTGCTACCACGTCTATAGCCGAAAGCACATCTATAGCTCTTTGACGGTGCCTCAACACTCCTCCATCGCTATTCTCAAGCCTCCTGGATAGCTCCTCCCCTTTGACGGTGCCTCAAGCCTCGCCAACACCTCAACAGCCTCTCCTCCTCCATTGCTGCAAGCTCCTCCTCTCTTCACGGTTTCATTCTGCCTTCTTTACTTTTTTCACATCCCCTCCTCAACAGCTTCTCCTCCCACGTTGACGTTAGGGCTTTCATTTCCTTTTCTTAAATCGGAGAGGAGTTTTTTTTCTCTAAAAATTTTCACATCTCCAAAACAGCTTTCATCTCCTCCATCAACATCGGAGACATCTTCTCCAACTCGGTGAAAGCTGCAGCCAACTTCTCCAACTCCTTGGGGAAGTTTTCCAGGTCAATCACAGGTAAAACGAACTTATGATCGGTCAGCATTAACTTTGAAATTCAGCAGGAATGAAAGTTGGATGTTCTGCAGTGTTAATTCATTTCGAATATATATATATATATATATATATATATATATATATATATATATATATATATATATATATATATATATATATATATATCTGTTTTGTTTTAATGATGCTGTGCAGTGTTAATTCATTTCGAAAATAGCCTGCTTTGTTGATAGAAATTGATCAATCCAAGTGATTCATAATAGAGGGTCGGGTTATTAATATTTGCACAGTGTTCTCTTATTTTTTCAACAGCTTCTCTTCCTCGGTGGATTAAACCAAGCCTCCTTGAGACATCCTCCTGAACAGAGCCTCCTCACTTCGTTGTTGCTCTTGTCTTTGTGGTACCATTCTATGTTCTTTGTTTTTTGCAAATCCATTCAGCATTTTCTGTTTTCAATTTTGATCTCAGTTTTTTAATTTTGTTTTCAGTTTTAATTTGGGCATTTCAGTTATTGACCATTTTAGTTATTAATGAGCATTTAAGCTATTGCCCTCTGCCATTTTTGTTACTGAGCAGTGATTTTAGCTATTTTAGGGATTTCATTACTGAGCAGTGTGTTAGCAAACCTCGCCTAGATGCTACTATTTTTTTCTGGCTCTAGCTTGAATCAGACCACAAAGAAATTTGTGTCTTGTTGTAAATATTTTTTCCTCCTCCTGCAGCTTATGTTCTACCTACAGCTTATGTTTTTTAACCACATTTTAGATGTGATTTTAGCTCCATTTTTATTCAAGCACCACGTTTGCAAACATTTTAGCTCAATTTTGATTTTTTTCGATGTGATTTTAGATTTTCTGTGCTGGATGCTTTTTTTTACCATGCTGTTAGATTCTAGGCTGTTAAAACTTTTACAATGCTGTAAGAAATTAAGCACACAACTAAGCATCTCCATGATACTAGATTAATTGCAAGCATGTCGTTTGTTATTTTTTTTCTTGCACTGGCTTATGTTCTTCCTGCATCATATGTTTTTTTTACAACATTTTAGATGTGATTTTAGCTCCATTTTTATTTTAGCACTATTTTTGCAAAATTTTAGCTCTATTTTGATTTTTTTCTATGTGATTTTAGTTTTTTTTGTTGGATGCTATTTTTTTGCCATGCTGTTAGAATCTAAGCTGTTAAAACTTTTACCATGATATTAGAAATTAAGCACACAACTAAGCAACTTCCTTGATACTAGATAAATTGCAACCATGTTGTTACAAACACATGGAAGTGAGAATAAACATTTCATGAAGACTTCAAAAGTAAGGAACAGCTAAAGCATATATTGCTAAAACATACTTGTTAAAACAATTTATGCCTAATCGATGAAAATAGTCTTTGCTTATGATTTAGCAAGGAGGATTTGAGTATCTTTGAGGCTTTTAAGTTAGAGGTCAACATGAAATAAGACAAATATAGGTTAGTAATTTCTCTCGCGGGCCTGGTACGGTCGTGCTTGGCTGTAGGGGCGTTGCCCCATGTACCGTTTATGCAAATAAATTAGTTTACTTTTAACCAAGTGGTATTTTATCAAACACAAAAACCGATTACATGTCAGTGTATGTATTGTCTATAAATGTCAACTGAAGGCGAGCCATATCGTATATATTTGCTAATACACTTTAATTTTAGGTCTCATGAAGAAGATGAAAACTATTAACTCATTTTTCAATAAAAAGTTATCAACTGAAGGCGAGCCATCTACATCAACAGAACCAATTATTGTGGATTTTTCTTTAGTGAATGTTGATTCGTGTTTAGTTCTTAATACACCTCTCATATTCGAGCATGATCCTGGATTACGTCCTCAAATTTGGGAATATCCAGTAAATGAACATGATGAAAAGCGTCGATCGTATCTCAAAGCCAGACCTTATCAGCACAAACTTCAAGAGTATCCTTGTTCTGGTGAACATAAACGTAGATTTTAGTATTCTTGGTTTGAAAAGTTCACATGGTTGGAATATTCACCTGCAAAAGATGCTGCATATTATTTACCGTGCTATATTTTCAATAAACAAGGTATTGCTCGCTTTGGATCAAGATCATTCACAATTGAAGGATTTAGAAATTGGAAGAAAATCTGTGGAAAGCATTGCGCTTTTTTAACTCATGTAGGAAAAGATCATGGTTCTCCACATAGTATTGCTGTCAGAAGTTGTGTAAATTTAATGTCTCAATCCGAACACATAGATAATGTGATGGAAAGACAGTCTTGTCAACAAGTATTAATGAACCGGTTGAGTGTTGGAACTTCCATTGATACATTACGGTATTGTGTTTTTCAAGGAATTGCTTTTTGAGGCCATGATGAAACTCTAGAATCTATTAATCGTGGTAATTCCGTCCAGATGATTAAGTTGCTAAGAAATTATAACAAAGAAGGTGATGCAGTTGTATTAGAAAATGCCCCAGGAAATGCTATGTACATAACACCTAATATTCAGAAGGATCTTCTATCTACTATATCAAGATTAGTGCAATGTGTTATTCGTAAAGAAATTGGTGATTCCAAATACTGCATTATAGTTGATGAAGCTTGAGATGAGTCTAAAAGAGAACAAATGTCTATAGTTATTCGATTTGTAGATGATCGTGGTTTTGTGCAGGAAAGATTTTTAGATCTTTTCATGTCAAAGATACAAGTGCGTTAACTCTTAAAAATGAAATTTCTGCAGTTGTATCTCAGCATAATTTGAGTATTCAAGATATGCGAGGGCAAGGTTATGATGGTGCAAGTAACATGCGTGGTGAATGGAAAGGGCTAAAAACTCTCTTCCTTAACGAATGTTCACAAGCTTATTATGTTCATTATTTTGCACATAAACTACAGATAGTTCCGGTTGCAACATAAAGGGAAGTGAAAGCAGTGCATAATTTTTTCAATGAATTGTTGTATGTTTTTAACACGGTTGGTGCTTCCACCAAACGCAATGATCAATTGTGCGCTGCTCAAAAGGAATATTTTGATTACATGATTGCACTTGGTGAAATTAAAACTAGTACGGGAGCCAATCAGATAGGTTCGCTACAAAGACATGGCGACACCAGATGGTCGTCTCCTCTAAATTCTGTTTGTAGTGTTATTAATATGTATAGTGCAACTTGCTCTGTATTGCTTGATATTAGTGATAATGGGGGGACATGTGCACAACGAGGGGATGCTGAAGCGGCTTTTAAAAAGATGGGTTCATTTGAATTTATATTTATCTTGCATTTGATGAAAGAAATATTGGGAATCAGTGACGTTCTATGCAAAACACTGCAACATCAAAGTCAAGATATATTAAATTTTATAACTTTAGTTTCAACAACGAAGACTCTCATTCAAAAATTACGCGCATCTGGCTAGGAAACGTACTTACAGGTTGTGAAAGTATTTCGTGAAAAAAATGAAGTTGAAATTCCGGAAATGAATGCTAGATACAGTGATCGGCAGTTTCGAACTCCTCGTGATATCATTACAGTGGAACATCATTTTAGAGTTGATATATTTAACGCCACAATAGATTGTGTGTTGCAGGAGCTGAACTCTAGATTCAATGAAAATTCTATGGAATTGCTTTGTCTAAGTAAGGCTTTAGATCCAAGTGTTGAATATAAATATTTTAATATTGAAGAGATATGCGCTCTTGCAAGAATTTTTTACCCTCAAGATTTCAGTGAGCAAGATATTTATGTGTTGAATACTCAGCAGCAGCATTATCAGTTAGACGTTCTTTCTCATTCAGATTTAAAGAACTTGTCAACAATTTCTAAACTTTGTGAGAAATTGGCCGAAACGAAGAAATCAAATACATATTATCTTATTGACAAGCTAATTCGGCTAATTTTGACACTTTCGGTCTCAACAGCGACTACAGAACGGTCATTTTCTGCTATGAAGCTTATTAAAACAAGAGTGCGCAACAAAATGGAGGATGAATTTTTGGCAAATTGTATGATTCTCTACATAAAATGAGAAATAGCATAGAAGATCGAGAAAGATGTGATCATTGATGAATATTATGAGTTGAAAAAACGACGTGCACAACTAAAATAAGGTAAGATCCATATTGTAATTTTTCTTTTATTGTTAATGCTAAAATTTCAAATTAGATTTTTTTTTGTTTATTATATTTTGATTCATAATTTTTTTGGGCCCCCCTTACTTCGAATCCTGGATCCGCCCCTGCTCTACGCGGTCAACCCACTCTTCTGCCTATATGGCAGTTTCTGTGCCCCTGAGGGTGGGAGGCCTCAGCCCACAGAATGTCGTCAGTAGGTTTGTGGGTATCACCAACTACTGTGGTGGTTGTGCTATAGTCATCTGGGACGTCGCCAGAAAAGTTGTCAATGTTTGGCCTAAGTGTGTCTCGACGAACGGTACAGCTGTATGTGCAACTGGATTTGGAGGTGGGGTGGCAGGGACATATCCTCTCGAGGAGGATCTCCCGTTACTAGACTTTGGTATGTCTCGAGGAGTAACAGGAAAACAAGTGTCAGTATTTTGCAAAAGTAGGTGTTATTTGCAAAAGACTAACAAAGCGGAAACAAAGGTGTGTGAGCATGCTATCTCACAGTCTAGAATCCCTAAGCCTCTACACTAGGGTCTACCAGGCTTCCGCTGCATGGTTCGTCCCGAACCAAAGAATGAAGCGAGGGACAGAGGAATCCTGAGACTGCTCCACAAGGACGGATCGTGATCGCTCTAATCCATTTGTAGGAACCCCCCCAAATCTTTGCCCCAGATCGGGCCGGAGGGGATCTTACTGCCCAAGACGTCCACCCAGAGCTCCTTAAGGGATAATGACCCACTCTATTAAGCCCTAGTTGGCCGCCTTACTCGGCTTGAATCACAACATTCACATCAAATCACAGACTTTAGCGGAAGCATTAACAGGAAGCCACAACAAATATATATAATAATATATATTTAACAGAAAGTGCAAAAGGTCGTAGCCACTGTTTATACATGAAGCCCGTACGCTATAATAGTACTACAACTAGCAACTCCTCTCTCTACTCTGCTTGCTAGTACTCACGTCTCGAAACTCTGGAGACAACGGGGGTGTCTCTTCTAGGGTAATTCTATCTGCTGGCGCAATCTCTTGTGGCAGCGGGTCACTACAGTGCTTCTTTTCCTGTGAATGGTTATTTAAATAATCGTTAGTCACAGAGCTAAGTAGAAACAAATCTCCTCCCTGGATCCATATCCTGGGGACGAGTACACACTCACTCAATCAAAAGTAGATAGCCAAAATAAGGGAGAGTTAGTACAACAGTTCATATATATAGGCTAGGAGCAATTCTAAAGATATGCAACATAGTATAACTGGAAAAGCAACAACAATACATATCATTTGTTAATTAAAGCTCCACTAGCATAACAGCATATCAGGTATTCACAAATTGTACCCTATCGCAGGCATTCACAACCGCGCACATATAGCAGACATCCACAACCACGCACATATCGCAGGCATTCACAGTCGCACACATACCGCATGCATTCACAACCACATAGACACCGCATACATTCACAGTCACGCACACACTGCAGGCATTCACAGCCGCGCACACAACCCTATGACGATATAGTATGGACCGCTTCTGTTCTAGTAGGGTAGCGAGCCCCACGGGCCTCACCAATATGGTCATCGGTGACAGTGGCCAGTCCTGCCACTTCTGGGGGATGGTTGTACCGCATAGCCCCATGCACCAACGTTCATCTCTGTGTACTCATGGATGTGAGTGACATCCGGTGATTCAATATTTTTTGTTGACTAGCGGAAGAAAACCTGATGGGGAAAATATAACGGTCAGACACCCATGGTACACGTCTCCCTGTCGCCTTGAGTCGTCAACCTTCACACACCGGTACAAATGATCTATGAAAGGGACTGACCCGCAACAATTTACTGCAAGCAAGTCACAAGCAATCAATCAAACAATCATGCGAATACGCACTGTGTCTGCGGCGGCCTGCTCTACTCTACGTTAAACTCCAAGCAGCGACGCTCAGCTTAACTTTCGACAAGCAGCGTAGGAGCGCTTTATTTGAGGCTAAACCCGGAGGAATACCTCAACTCCGGTTATCCCCAACTAAGGCTCAACCTTAACAAACAACTGCTCGTTAAAACAGGACCCGTGCTTATGATAGTAAATTGCAGTAACGAGAATGCAGTAATTTAAGCTGCTGATAATAAATGCTGCATAATGAGATGTGACCAGTACGAAACTGGAGTAGTACTGAAACAGAAGTACTGAACTGAAATGAACTTGACCAGTATGAGACTGGAGTAGTACTGAATTGAAAGTACTGAACTAAAATGAACTTGACCAGTACATGACTGGAGTAGTACTGAATTGAAAGTACTGAACTGAAATGAACTTGATCAGTGCGTGACTGGAGTAGTACTGAATTGAAAGTACTGAACTGAAATGAACTTGACCAGTACGTGACTGGAGTAGTACTGAATTGAATGTACTGAACTGAAATGAACCTGACCAGTACGTGACTGGATTAGTACTGAATTGAAAGTACTGAACTGAAATGAACTTGACCAGTACGTGACTGGAGTTGTACTGAATTGAAAGTACTAAACTGAAATGAACTTGACCAGTATGTGACTGGAGTGGTACTGAATTGAAAGTACTGAACTGAAATAAACTTGACCAGTACGAGACTGAAGTATTACTAAATTGAATGTACTGAACTGAAATGAATAAAGGAGCTGGACCAGTGCAAGACTAGAGTAATCACAAAGAAAATGGTTAGTAGTCCAATCACTCCATCCAGGAGGCTTCAGTTCCATCTCCGTTCTCAGGAGGCATATTCAGTTCCATCTCCATTCTCAGGAGGCACATTCAGTTTCATCTCCATTCTCAGGAGGCACATTCAGTTCCATCTCCGTTCTCAGGAGGAACATTCAGTTCCATCTCTATTCTCAGGAGGCACGTTCATTTCCATCTCCGTTCTCAAGAGGCACCTTCAGTTCCATCTCCATTCTTAGGAGGCACCTTCAGTTCCATCTCCGTTCTCAGGAGGTATATTCAGTTCCATCTCCGTTCTTAGGCGGCACATTCAGTTCCATCTCCGTTCTCAGGAGGAACATTCAATTCCATCTCCGTTCTCAGTAGGCACGTTCAGTTCCATCTCCGTTCTCAAGAGGCACCTTCTGTTCCATCTCTGTTCTCAGGAGGCACATTCAGTTCCATCTCTGTTCTCAGGAGGCACATTCAGTTCCATCTCCGATCTCAGGAGGATTCTTTGGGTTTCACCCATTTTAAGGTTCGATAACTATTTAATTGTGCCCTTTTTAATCACGTCTTAATCAGATCAGGGGAGACTTATTATGAGTTATATTTATATTATTCATTCGAGAATAAATATTAGTTCGATTGCTTGCGTCGAATCGAATCCGAGAATCTCGTTAGAGGGCATATTTTTCCTCGAATTTCAACCTCGATAATCGCTTCAAACATATGAGGGAAATTCTTTTCCTGAAACGGGGTGGGGAATTATATTAATCGAAGCTCATACTTTCATTTTTCGATTTCACCCAAAATACCCATGAGTTATTTTAAAAAAAACGAGGCGCTCGGTGGTTTCGCAAAAACCTCGAAATACTCAGCGCTCGAGATCTTGCCATGATAACTTTCATCAATTACCCAATTAAACTTAATATTCAATATATATAAAATGATCGCGAACTCCGATTTCAATTTTCGAAGAACTTGAGAACGTAATTTTTTTCTAAGCGCGACCCTAGACTCAAAAAATTGGAAAATCTTCAATTTTTATCACAAGGTTCCCAAGTTTTGATACAACCTTTAAGAGAGCCTAAAAAGAGCCTAGTAATTTTTCCAAAATTTTTCGAGTAATTTTGAGCCTCTAAATTAACCAAATAAGTTTTATTTAGGCTTTTAAAAATAACTAATTAACACCAAAAATTCCCAAAAAATTTTTGTGGAGTTCCCTCATCAAGGGAAACAATTTTCATGTTCAAAACTTTTCATCAGCCTCAGAAAAATAGAACCCTTTTTTTAATTATAATATTATAATATTTATAAATATTATAATAAATATAATTTATATATATATATCTATATATTTCTTTATATCATCTCCTTCTCCAAACTCCTGTACCGAAACCGCCCATGACGGGGCTTCTCCGCCGCGGCTGGCCGTGACTCCGCCCCCGGCCGACTCCCAGGGTCCGGGCGCTCCCTCCGGCGGTGGTCCGGCGGCCTGCCGCCGCCGGCCATCGTCAGAGCTCTCTTTTTATTTTTGAATGGAAGGGAGGGGGTGACGGCGGCGGCTCTCCGGCCGCTGGAGCTCACATGCAACTCATTGGAAAGATGGGGAGGAAGGAGAGGAGAAGTTTTCCACCTAATTCCGGGTCTCCAGAGGCTCTTGGCAAAATCCGACATGGGAGGTGGTGGAGGTGGAGGTGGAGCTCGGGTAGGCTGTTTCCGGCGAGGCAGAGATCCGACAGGGGTGGTGGTGGCTCGTTTTGAGCTTGAAAGAGGGGTGCCAAGCTCTGAGGGAGGGGAGGTCTTTATATAGAGGAGGAGGAGAGCCCCCTTTCAACTTCTTCACGGCCATGGAAGAAGATGAGTTTGGCTAACCTTACCATGGTAAGGAGGGGGTGAGGTGGATATATTCTATTGGTTGGTTATACCCCTAGTGGCTAGGTTAGGGGTTAATTTTAATAGGCATGAGGGAAATGCATGTTACGGCCAATGGGGAAGAGAGAGTGGGTGGGAGCAAGGGTTGGTTTAACCAATCAAATTGGAGCAGCTAGCAGTGCTTTATTAGAGTCACATGGTCTCATCTTGAGTCATAACTTAGGTGGGCTTGGGTTTGGGAGTGGAGAAAGAGAGAGGGAGGGAGATGGGCTCTCTTTCTTAGCTTTGCTCGATGATTCGTCGAGCTCCGCTCGACGATTACCATCCAGCTCAGGTCAACAATTAGCCTGTACTTTTGGGATGTTACAGGTTGCCTCCTACCGGGTCATGGGTAGAGGTTAGGGTCACTTTTATTGGGCCCATTAGGGTTCCGGTGGCCCAAAAAAGTCGAGATGTTGCACAAGTCATGTGTGGAGAGTGTCCCGACGAGACAAGTTCCCTTTTGTGAAACTGACGAGAACGACAAGCTTTGGACAAGCCCGGGCGATGAAGCCCATGAGCGGGTGCGGTCAAGAAAGGGTTCTCAGCATCGGTTTGTTGTTTGTAAAATGGAATCCTGACATGAGAAGTCATAGCTTGCAGGCAAGCCAGGGTTTTGAGACCAACGAGTGGGTGGAGCCTTGTCAAGAGTTCCGTGTGACAGCTTGTATGTCGTTAGCGGAAATTGGAAGTACCAGTGTGTTTGCAGTTTGAACACTGATGGGTAAATTGGATGTACTTGTTTGATGATGCGTGATGATGTGTTAGATTCATGCGCTATAGAGTGCCTTGGGTGAAACCCAGGATTGCATACATGCTTCATTGTAGGCGCCTTTATTTTACCTGCTCAACATAGAAATGTGTTTGTTGTATGAGACATCCAAACCTATTTTACTGCTTTCTATGATCATGTATTTTTGCATACGAAGTGCTGACCTGCGGGGTGACGGAGTGCCCCGGGGTCCGTTAGGGACAGTCGGGAGGAGATGTGTTGGTTACATAGTTGAGGTCAGCATTTGCTAACCCAAGTTACAACAAATTTTTACATGGCAACGATCACAAGCAGGAGCACGCTCGCCGTCCAAAATGGCCTAAGCCTCATGAAGTGAACTCTTTGTTTAGCGGCTTATGTTTTGTTGAATGCTTTGCTCCATGAACTGTAATCTGGCTTGCATGCCGAGGTATCCTAGGAGTGCTAAGGCACGTTGCTATGTTTGTGTTGTTCAGTTTTTGAACTCATGTTTGTTGTAAGGTCATAAGGCCATTTTGATACTCCTGTGATAGTGGATAACTTCTGGTGTTTGTGGGTTTCCGCTATTTGTGTTCTGATTTTTGAGATACGTAGTTCTTTTATATCACTTTTTAATGCTAAAACAATGGAGTCTATATGTTGTGGGGCCCCGATTGGACTCATGTTATATGATCATTACATGGGAGGTGTTACAGAATGTCCCTTTTGACATTAGAACCCCCGATGCAGAGTTTTCTGGGGTTCGCTGCCTGGTCAGTTGACGGGGGTCAAGGGGCAGCGCCTTAGAAGAATGTTTTATTTTTTACACTCCAACTCGCATGAATTTGAGCTCATCAGGCCTTCATCTCGCACCTTCGAGTAGAATTCACCTATGGTCGAGTATGGAACTAAATCATGGGAGAGTAAGGAAGCTCGCCTTTGGGCGAGTAGAGAATCTCGCCTCTTTGAATTTATCAATTCTAATGTCACGGGCTGGAACTTGCCTGAGGATGTCACCATCTATAACTCGCTTATGAGCGAGTTACAAGGAATCTCGCCTTATGAAGCAGTCGAACTTGAATGTCGCCAATTTGAACTCACATATACGCGAGTAACAAAGATGCACGCCTTTATGAAGTCGCCTACCTGAACTCGCCTATGAGCGAGTAGAAATGAAGCTTACTCAACATATCGAGTTATCGTGAGTTGTCGTCTTTGGTCTCTTGCTCGCGATTTTGCGCTATGAGATCTTTCCGCAAAACAATTTTGCTCGACTACGATCCATGCTCATTTCACCAAAGTGTTGAGGTCGAGAAAATTCCTACTTCAAATGTTTGGATCTAAGTGCAGCATGAGAGTTACTGATCTTGCGGTCGAACGACACAGCTCAGATAGCACAATTGCAGGAGAGAGAAATATCTACAATCACATCTCAGGTGCTTCAGCAGTGAAGTCTCACCCCGTACCCCTAAGTTTGGAAGAAACTTTCTCTCCACAACCAGAAGATTGAACGAGGTACGAGGAGAAGCGGACTTGGCGAGTATCACACTTGGAGGGATCTCCACATCTTCCAAAGTGTCATTCATTGTACCCCTGGTGGTCTATTTATAGACAATCCTAGGAGGGAGGGTATATGTTACTAACCCATAGTCGTCCATAGTCGCCCATAGTTGCGAGTTACAATGGGTACTCGCAAGTTGCAAGGTGTACTCGCTCGTACTAGCTGAATTGTATGTAAATAGGCGTCTCCTTAGGCATTCTTGATCTAGACAAATTATGGATTAAACATAAGACTTGGATCTAGAATTCATCCTACGAACCTTAATATACAAGACCTGGACTCCTAACCTCTCTGCCCCAAGATCGAAAATGTTTATCTTGGGGACAGAATGTAAGCCTTAAATTTCAAGGAATTTGTACAAGTATTGAGTAAGTTGTAAAAATTTAATGCGAGCTACTTAATAATGATTCATGTGGTACCTTACTACTTAAAACCAAGTTATTGCATTGACTTGGAAATTTCATCCATAATTCATAAGGAGGTTTAAATGTTGAAAAAATTAAATAGAATGTTCAAAACATTCTTAATTACAATTCTATTTGTCACCATGCCTTGCAACTAATCATTCTTTGAACTTGAAGGGATTATGAGTTGCATAACCTAGTGGGAAGGGAAGCCCATACGATGTATGAAACACTTACATTGATTTCTAGGGTCTGTTCTTAGGTTGTCATGAGCATCGATCCCACCACGAAATGCCTAGAAAGACCTTCGGGGTAATGTTGTTATGACTTATGAGTCAACTCTCGTCGTGATCGGGTAAGTCTTGTCGTAGACAAGAGTATGAAACAATATGCGACCTTTGGAATCCCCGTGTGATCGAGTAAGTCTTGTCATGGATAAGATTGTGAAGGATTGTGTTCTTTGAGCGGGAATGAGTCATGGATGATCTAAGAGACCTTAGGACGCACATTAGTGTCTTTAATTACATGTCAACTCTAGGTGCTTATGGTACTTCCTGAAAGAAAACATGCATAATAATTCATTCATGGGAATCTGGGAGGGTGCATGATTATTGATGTGATGGGTTCTTCGACTTTCAAATTCATACACTATGGGGAAGTTGTGACAAAGAACTCTGTGTTGGTAGTGGTGATGAAGATGATCAGGAAGTAGCTACCACTTTCTCATAGGTGTATCTCACACCTATTTTTATTATGTGCCAGGAGCATCTTCATGCAAGGTGTACGTATTCTATTTGAGAATACATATAATTCGTAGTGGTATTGAGTCATGGAAAGGCGGTGTGTATCCACTACCTAAAACCAAGAATGATTGACCCTCTGCCGTTGTCTAGCCACGACATTGAGATCTGGGAAATGAGCTCCTTCACTTAACAAGTTGCTATATCGGCATAGGGGAAAACATCATCATATGAAAAAAAAAGGTTTTGTATAGATGCATTTGCATTATTTACTTGTTTCACTAACATATGATTTTCGTAGGGGAGTTGCTTATACATTGGTGAGTCTACGTTGCTTGCTTGCGACATATACTTTACTTGCCACTAACATATAGTCTTCATATGGGAGTTAGTTATACATTAGTGGAGTTCACTTATACTGGATTTGATCTCAATCAACTTGTTCAAATAATCATGTCAGCTATTTATTTTATCATTGATTACAACATAACATTGTGTACAACTTATTTATATCATTGTGTTAGTGCAGAGACATTCATATGATACAACAATATAAGAATAGTTATAAAATGTGTCGTGACTAGGTTAGTCACGCGCGCACGTGTGCACGCACACACGCACGCAGTTTCCGAACACTTACTACAAGATCGTGATCCAGATCTTATGGATAGTTGCATAGCTTTGCATACTTGTTTTGGTTCGATGTATACGTTAATATCAGAGCTGACTTCGATTACACTATCTAAAAATTAAAAGTAATAATTAAAAGCCATTAAAATCCAAAAAAAAAATAGTGCTCTTACACCTACTATGGTAGGCTGTCATTAGGTATGGGTCAATTCGAGGATGTTGTCATTAGGCATATCAGTGGTATTTTTGAGAAGCTACTCTTAAACTAATCAACTTTTGTTAGGGGTCCCCCCGAAATCGTCGAGTCAAATCGGGGGCATATCGACCAAGGGCACAAAATCTGAACCGGCCAGACGAGCCGCGCGCAGAAAGTCGCGCTCACCCAAAAGGTCCGAAAGCATCCAAGAAGTGGGCAAAGCCGCACGCAGACCCTCCAGAGTGTCGGACAGCGCAAGCGCACAATGCGTTGACGCAGCACGCGCAATGCGGTCGCACACAGCACGGGCGCAGCGTGAGCGCAGCATGACAGCCCACGCGTAGCACGCCCCTGCACGCGCATGGCAGCCGCCGCCGCCGCCTCCTTCGGGCACCTTGCACGGGCAAATTGCCCCGGGGGGAGGGGGACATTCCTGTCATTTCGACAAAAATGGTGATCTCAGTGATCAAAATGGAGCGACGCCATTTGCCAGCACAAATCACTCCCATGTGTAATTACCGACCCCCCCTCCAGAAAACTATAAATAGGCCCCCAGACCTTCATTTGAAGTCAAGAAACTCCAGAGGCGAGAGAAAGCTCTAAGGTTTTCCGGGGAGATCGTGTACTTAGGCCGATTCTCCGCTCAGAAATTTGCTCCACTCTTCTCCTTGCACCACGGACTCCTCACGCCTCAAGTGACATCAACCGCATCCGCGAGAGCGCTCCCATCTAGGCTCCCCATCAACGAGAGTGCAACCTACTGAAGCCTCGTGGACTTAGAAGATTGCCCGGCTAGACTCTGAGCTATGGCGATCCAATTATCTGGACCGGGGAAAAGGTCGGGTGACCCGCAATAGTTTGACATTGTCTGTGGGAAGGTATTACCAAAATCTCTGACAAATCTCAGCATTCCCATAGCTTGCAGCAATGACGAAGAAAGCATCCAAGTCGTCAATAACACGACGCTAGAGGAGCACGCCAGTCCAACCCTCACCAACTTGCCCGCGGTAAATATCTCACTTCGAGGTAGATCCATTGTCACTGTATACCAAGCATCAAGGGAAGAATGCAAGTGCCTAAGAAGGAGCACCGCATAGGGATGCTCACCCGACTAGGAAGCTTGAGGGCTCATAACGCTCCCAATTCGGATATCGCTCCGGGTGATCACTCGCCGCAGATCCAGAGTCAGATAATGCTTGAAGACACTGTCTTCTCTAAGGATCCCATCACGAACGAATTGTCCGGCACTGACAGCTCCACGCACCCCATCACGGGCCAAGTCACAGGCGTGGAACTTGATAATCAAGCCCCCAACAACTCCGATATCAGCAACATGCCTCTCGTAGAGGAGGCCATGCTTGTGCCCCATGCAGAATGGGAGAAACACTTATGCCATATAGAGGAAAGCCAAATTCAAGTGCACGTGCTCCTAAGAGCGTTGAACGCCTCTCGCGCCCCCCACTCAGCTTCTGGTCTTATGAGCCCACCTCTGCCGACTTTGGATTGCTCAATGGGAAAACAATATACCTACATGAACTATGCGCCTACAGAGCCCGCTAACACTGCCAGCTCAGCGCGACCAGACCTACCGTCCGAAGAGTTAGAAACTCATCAATCCTGCTACCGTACGAATAGGGTAGGCCTCGACCCATCTTCTCAAATGATTGTACGTGAAAAAATTCCCAGCATGATCACCAAAGAGCACGGACAAGACGAGCAACGGGCTGCTCTGGCCCCGCGCCTCACACACCATCGACCGCCTTTGACAGCCGAATCTCATCAATCTGAAGGCAGCCAAAAGAAAATTAAAGGACACGACGAGAGGAGTGACAGACATTGCGGTGAATCCCTCCAAGTTAGGGGGCATTCTTGTTGTCGATCCTTCTCACCTCTCAATACCTCCAGAGCAAAGATACTCATCGCAATTCAAGGCACTGAGTCACTCTGTAAACCTAGGCCGCTCGCTAAAAGCGCAGGTGACCAGTCAAAATACTGCAAGTTCCACCGTGGGTAGGGCACAACACAGAATGTTGTTCTAAACTCAAGGAAGAAATCGAATGACTCATCAGGCAAGGACAGTTAGAAAGGTTTTTACATAACCAAGCACAAGATCGATCAGTGATGGGTCTGTCATCCGCTCACCAAGAAGGGTCGGGGGCAACCCCTAAGGCTATCATCCCAAAATAAAGCTCCATATCTATCATCGGGTCTCTACCCCGCACTTTCGTGATACTTTATCAACTTTACTTTTCATAAATTACCGCAAGATCAGGCTTATGATCGTAGCTATAAATTTTGAAGTTTTCTAGGCCCATAGAGGGCGAATATCTTCAGTGTTATCAAAACTGCGAAAGCACCCTGTCAAAAAGGAAGGATGGCCACAACACCTTCCTTCGAGTAGTGTGCTAACAGCAACTACCTACAGGCAGTGCACTCAGAGCACCTGTCTTCGAGCAGTGAGCTCGCAGCACCTGCCTTTGAGTGGTGTGCTAAAAGCAACTGCCTTCGAGTAGTGCGCTCACAACACCTGCCTTCATGCAGTGCGCTCACAACACCTGCCTTTCAAGCAGTGTGCTAGTAGAAACTTCCTTCGGGCAGTGCGCTTATAGTACCTGCCTTCAAGCAGTGTGCTGGTAGCAACTGCCTTCGAGCAGTGCCCTCGCAGCACCTACCTTCGAGCAGTGTGCTATCAGCAACTGTCTTCGGACAGTATGCTCATAGCAACTGCCTTCGTGTAATACACTCACATCACCTTCTTTCGAGCAGTGTGCTCGTAGTACCTGCCTTTGAGCAGCATGCTCGCAGCACTTGCTTTTGAACAGTGTGCTAACAACAACTGCCTTCGGGTAATGCACTCACAGCACCTGCCTTCGAGCTGTGCGCTCGCAGCACCTGCCCTCAGCAAGAGCGCTAATGACTCCCCCTAGGTGAGATTGGCGAAAGCCTTTCTGCACCTCTACCCGGATGGACACCGGTCCTCCCAGGCGAGACGAACAAAGGTCTGTCTGCACCTCCCAGGAGAGATGGACAAAGTCTCATATGCACCTTCACTTGGACAAACTCAGGTTCTCCTGAGACACGAATGAATAAAGGTTATTCTCCACCTCCACCCGAACGGACCTCGGTCATCCCAAGTGAGATGGACAAAGGTCTGTCTACACCTCCCATGTGTGATGGACAAAGGTTCATCTACACCTTCACTTGAACGAACCCTGGTTCTCCTGAGGCACGAATGAACAATGATTATTCGCCACCTCCACCCAGATGGACCCCGGTCCTCCCAGGCGAGACAGACAAAGGTCTGTCTGCATCTCCCATGCGATATGGACAAAGGTTCATATGCACCTTCACTTGGATGAACCCCGATTCTCCGGAGGCACGAACGAACAAACGTTCTTCGTCACCTCCACCAGGACGAACCCCGATCCTCTCAAAGTGCAAAGGTTCTTCGTCGTCATTCACGCTCGGACGAACTCCAGTTCTTTCAAAGCGCAATCAAATAAAGATTCTTTGTCACTCCGCTCGGATGAGCCTCGGTTCTCCCTAAGCACAATTGAACAAAGATTCTTTGCCACTCCCGCTCGGACGAACCTCGATTCTCCCAAAGCACAATCGAACAAAGGTTCTTTGACACTTCCGCTTAGATGAACCCTAGTTCTCTCAAAGCACAATCGAACAAAGATTCTTCATTGCTTCCACTCAGACGAACCTCGGTTCTCCCAAAGCATAATCGAACAAAGGATTTTTGCTGCTCCCACTCGATCGAATTCTTGTTCTCCCGAAATGAATTAAATATGGATTTCTCACCACCAACTCCTAAGCGGACTCCGGTCCTCCTGAAATGCCAGCGGACGAATATCCCCCGCTAGCAACCGGCGCAAAATGCTAACGCTCAATCTAAGTGATACTCTGTCAAAAGTGTACGCGCATCAGAGCACAACCAGAACACGAAAGATTTGAAAAAGAGGACCTTCGTTCAAATAAAAGTGTAAAAAGTAGCGAACATGCAAGAACAAACGGATAGAATTTTGAATAATTGAAATTTTATTATCCAAAAAAGATATCATTTACAAAGGTATGACCTCCCTTTTATAGAATGGAGGAGATATGAGAGAGTACAAACAAACAATATGGGACTAAACATGTACAGTACTGAGCGGCTAGAAATAAAGGAGACCGCACAGGCCGCGCGGTTAGACAAATGAGTTAACCGCTCGGAAACTCCAGCAGGATAAGAACAGGCCGTAATGAGAGACCGATAGACCGCCCGGTCTCCAGGCTTCTGAGTGAGACCGCCAGACCGCTCGGTCAACAAACCGCTGGACAAGACCGCAAGGCCGCCCGGTCTAATACTTCAACACTCCCCCTCAAGCTGGAGCATAGATATCAATCATGCCCAGCTTGTCACAAATATGGAAGAAGGAAGTAGAGACCGGCTTTGTGAAGATATCTGTCAATTCTTTGTCAGAGGTGACAAACGGTGTACAGATTTGTTTCTTCACAATCTCTTCCCAAATGAAGTGGCAGTCAACCTCTATATGCTTTGTTCTCTCATGGAAGACTGGATTTCTGGATATGTATATAGCGGCCTTATTGTCACAGAACATAGGAAGAGGGTAGTCATAGACCTCCCCTAGGTCAAGCATGAGAGCCCGCAACCACTTTAACTCACACGTGGTTGACGCCATAATCCGGTATTCGGCTTCTGCACTGGATCTGGAGACAACAGACTGTTTCTTGCTCTTCCAACTCACAAGATTGCATCCAACAAAGGTACAAAAACCTGATGTGGACTTACGATCGCCTTTGTCATCCGCGTAACTTGAATCTGAGTAGGCCTCAACCCTCAGATGACCATTCTTCTGAAAGATTAGCCCTTTGCCTGGTGCTGCTTTGATATACTCTAAAATCTTCAGGGCAGACTGAAGATGGCACTCCCTGGGAGCTTGCATAAACTGACTGACCTTGCCTACAGCATAGGCGATGTCGGGTCTAGTCACCGTGAGATAGATGAGTTTGCCTACCAAACGTCTGTACCTTGTGACATCAGATAGAAGAGGTGAGTCATCCGTCCACGTTTTGTCTTCTCCAATAGCCATGGGAAACCGAGCCGGTTTGGCACCTATCAATCCTGCTTCTTGTAGAAGATCAAGGGCATACTTCCGTTGGGAGAGAACCAACGAGTCAAGTTTCCGAGATATTTCTATCCCCAAAAAGTATTTCGGGGAGCCCATATCCTTCGTGACCAAGTGTTGACGGAGGTGCTTCTTCATCAAGTCCACCCCATCTCGGTCATCGCCAGTAAGAAGAATATCATCCACATATACTGCCAAAACCACCAGTCCAGTGGCCGTTTTGCGAATGAATAAGGAGTGATCGGCCGAACTCCTTGTAAATCCGATGGTAGCCACAATGCCACTAAATTTGTCGAACCACTCTCGAGGGCTCTGCTTTAGGCCATAAATGGCCTTCTTCAAATGGCATACGCGTGTCTCCCCCTGAGCAACATACCCAGGAGGTTGCTCCATGTAGACGTCCTCCTGAAGATCGCCATAGAGAAAGGCATTCTTCACATCAAGCTGGGAAATTGCCCAATCGCGGTTAACAGCCACAGAGAGAAGAACTCGGATGGTGCTGAGGCGAGCAATCGGAGAAAAAGTGTCAAAGTAATCAATGTCGTAGGTCTGAGTGAAGCCTTTGGCCACCAGCCGGGCCTTGTAGCGATCCACAGTGTCGTCGGGGCGAAACTTCACAACGAAGACCCAGCGACAGCCAACCACATCAGTTCCCACGGGAGGAGGAACAAGGGTCCAGGTACCCCTTTCAGTAAGAGTGGTCATCTCTTCATCCATGGTAGACTTCCAATGAGGGAGAGCAAGAGCCTCCTAGTAGGTGCGAGGAGTAGAAGTAGCGGAGATAGCCAAGGCAAAGCACCTGCGAGAAGGAGAAAGCCGATCATAGGAAACAACTGCCGCAAGCGGGTGTTGAGTACACGCCCGCACCCCTTTGCAAAGAGCAATGGGAAGATCCAGGTCGACGGGTGCGTCAGCGATCGGAGCATCCGTGGCGGAGAAGGCTGGCCCGGGACTAGAGAGAGACGGCGTCGGAGAGGAGGGAGGAGGGGTGGGTGGGGAGACGGACAGGGAATGAGACGGTGGAGGAGGAGACTGTTGGAGTTACCATGGTGATCTAGAAGTGATCAAACATGTAATCTCACTGCCAACGCGATATGAGCCTGCAGGGTCGCACATAAGAGATGTGGAGAAGTTGGATGATTGACTGTGTTGGTAAAGGTTACCAATCACTGACCTGAATAGGGTTTTGGGCAAAGTGTTGCCTTAAGGAATCATCGGGTTGGGCAAATGTTGCCTTGAGGGGCTGGTAAGGATTGTCGTCCGAGGGTCGATATCATTCGTCGAGAATCATCTTTCTGATTCCCGCCGATCGACGAGAATCGTCTCTCTGATTCTCGCCGATCGACGAGAATCGTCGAGAATCAATATGCTGATTCTCGACGATCGACGAGTTCGACATGTATCGTCGACCGCGGTTCGACGATCGACGAGTTCGACGAGTGTCGTCGAGCGCGGTTCGATGATCGACGAGTATCGTCGTGTATCGTCGAGCGCGGCTCGACGATCGGCGAGAATCGCCGAGCATTGTACTCTGATTCTCGTCGATTGATTCTCGCGGATAGCGAAGTTTCTAACTGATACTCGTCGACTGATTCTCGCCGAACCTGCTCAGTGATTCTCGCCGATTGTCGCCGATTCTCACCGACTGATACTTGCCGATTCTGGAACCCTATTTCTGGGTGGTCTGCGGATAGCGAAGTTTCTAAGTCTTTTATGCCTTTGGTATAAAAGGGACACTTAGGGTTTTCGGGTAATACATGCTTTTGACAGCCGATCGAATCGAAAACGACGGAAGCCGTTCCGCCTTTCCGATTCGCCGATCCCGAATCCCGCCGCCGACGGAAGGGTTCCGCCGCCGCCGTGTTCGCTCCGTCGACCTCCTCTTCTCCGGCGACTGTCGCTGGTGTTGCAATCCCTGGCGCGGACCTAGCAGTCCGTGGGAAAGCAGAGGTGCGGTCTTCTCCTTCCCGATAATCCGTGCGACGGATAGATCGGCGTTCTCCCGCTTGTGTGGACTTCTATAGAAACGTGGACATTATTCCACGTAGAACTCGCCGCTAGCAGGAAGAAGAAATTTGGAGCATCTCCGTTGAGTTGTGACTCAACGCCACCGAGGTAATTTTTGCTTAGTTGCCAATTTACTTCTTGATTCAACTGTCATGGCCCGATCCATTTCTTTTGGGTTTTCTTATTGTTTTATTCTTCCGCTGCGTGCACAAGCGTTGTGCCATCTCATAGAGAAACCCAACAGTGGTATCAGAGCCAGGTTTCGGCCATGATCGTTGTATTGGAAGTTTGTTATTCCAGTGCGTGTAAACCTAGGGATTTAGAAGTGTTCTAAATGTCTAGATTTAGTCTTGGTTCCCTCCAAGAACGTCTGGAATTTCGTGGGAATTTCTAAGTGTTAGAAATTGTTGTCTCCTTAGCAGTAACCATCCCTCGAGTATGTTTTGGATTTCGAATCCAACATAGAGAGATGAGCTTGTCTACTGCTTTAAGTTGAGTTGTCTTTGCCTTTGTCCAATGCATGTAAATCTGAGGATTTGCAAGTTTCCGGATGTTCAGATTTAGCCCTTCCTTCTATCAAATGTTGATGGTGTCAGGATGTGCACATAAGGGATGCATGTGGTTTTAGAAGTATTGTTTTTCTTTGGATGTGCACATTGATCAAATGTTGATCATGGTTAATTGTTAACCTATAGTTGAAATCCCTTCATCAAATATTAAGTGTTCGGATGCCTTCCGATGGATGACACTCTTCCTGCCTCGATCGATGAAGTGTGGGCTTGCCAAAGCAATGTGCATTAATCTATCTTGGTAAGGGTGCGAGCGGATAATTGTGATATCCCACTGTCGACATCGGGTCCAGCTTAACTAGGTGACCTCAAAGGTTGAGTGCCTAGAGGCATAGGGTTGGCATGCACCATATGATGGATGCGAATAAGGAGTTATTCACCAACCATACAAGAATTGCATGGGGATGCAATTGGCAAGCGTTGCCTACCTAAATAACCGCATTGTGAGAGGAACGCCAAAGCGGACTCATAGTGTTGGTGAAATACGGATCTTGTCCACTAAGAGAGTAGCTCGCATGAACTCTCCGATTTGTTAGTGAGGGCTATCATTTCGAATAAAATAGTGGGAGTATTTTAATTGAAGTCCAAATTAAAATAAATTGTATTTGAAATTTTGGTACTGATTTTATTCTGCATAAATTCTTGTAGAATTCCATGGCAAGTGTGTCACACTCCACATTGTCTCTGAGAGCCATCCTTGAGAAGGATAAGCTCAGTGGGACAAATTACATGGACTGGTACAGGAACCTGAGAATTGTTCTCAGGAAAGAGTGAAAGCTCTATGTCTTGGAAGAAGAAGCCCCCGAGGTGCCGACCGGGAACTCTTCCCGTGCTGAGAAGGATACTTATAAGAAGTATACTGACGATGCTTTGGATGTCGAATGCCTTATGCTTGCCACCATGAACTCTGAGCTTCAGAAGCAACATGAGAACATGGGGTGCAAGGAGATTGACGAGCATCTCAAGAAAATGTTTCAAGGGCAGGCTCGTCAAGAGAGGTTCGACATCACTAAAGCGTTGTTTCAGTGCAAGATGGGAGTTCGAGACTCAGTAGGGACTCACGTACTTAAGATGATTGGGTATATAGAGAACCTTGAAAGGCTGGGTTTTCCTCTTGGTCAAGAGTTGGCCACAGATCCTATCCTGCAATCGTTGCCGGACAGTTATGAGCAGTTCGTCTTGAACTACAGCATGAATGAGATAGACAAGACACTGCCCGAACTCCTAGGCATGTTGAGAACTGCCGAAATCAATATGAAGAAGGCCAAGCCTGCCAGCCCCATACTGATGGTGCATAAGGGCAAGGGCAAGGCCAAGGGCTCTAAGAAGACGAAGGTGGGACCTAAGTCATATCTTGAGCCCAAATCTTCTGCACTGATGAAAAAGAAAAGCACGGTGAAGGAAGGGAAATGCCACCACTGTGGCAAGGCTGGTCATTGGAGGAGGAACTGTCCTTCGTACATTGAGGGTTTGCAGAAATTGAAGGGAGGTATGACTTTCGCTTCTAATATCTACGTTATAGAGATAAACCTTTCTGCTCCTTCATCTTGGGTATTGGATACCGGATGTGGTTCTCACATTTGTACAAATGTGCAGGAACTGGAAAGGAGAAGATTGCTGAGTAAAGGGGAGATGGACCTCCGCGTCGGCAATGGAGCAAGAGTTGCTGCTGTAGCCGTAGGAGTTTACCGTCTTTCTTTGCCCAGTGGGCTTGTAATAGAACTAGATAACTGTTATTTTGTTCCGGCCATAACTAGAAACATTATATCTATTTCATGTTTGGACATGATTAGATTTTCTTTTATAATTAAGAACAATTGTTGTTCTATATTTAAGAATGATGTTTGTTATGCTGTAGCCCAATTGTTTAATGGTCTTTATGTTTTGAACTTGGACCATCTGATCTGTAATGTAGAAAATAATAAAAGACTAAGAACAAATGACTCGAACCCTACGTTTCTCTGGCATTGTCGTTTGGGCCATATCAACGAGAAGCGCATATCCAAGCTCCATAGAGATGGACTTTTGGACTCATTTGATTATGAATCATTTGAGCGATGTGAATCTTGTTTATTAGGCAAGATGACTAAAGCTCCTTTCACTGGTTATACTGAGAGGGCTGAGGATCTCTTGGGTGTTGTACATAGTGATGTATGCGGACCCATGAGTTCCATGGCTAGAGGTGGGCATTTCTACTTTGTTACATTTATTGATGATTTCAGTAGATACGGATATGTGTATCTTATGAAGTGCAAATCCAAGACCTTTGAAAAGTTCAAAGAGTTTAAGAATGAAGTAGAAAACCAGTTGGGTAAAAGGGTTAAAGCACTCCGATTTGATCGAGGTGGCGAATACCTGAGTCATGAGTTCCGTGATCATCTGAAGGAGTGTGGTATTGTATCACAGCTCACTCCACCTAGAACACCACAACATAATGGTGTGTCTGAGAGGAGAAATCGTACTCTGTTAGACATGGTACGTTCGATGATGAGCCATGCAGACTTGCTTGTTTCCTTTTGGAGTTTTGCTTTATAGACTGCTGCAATGGCATTGAATCGCGCTCCAACGAAAACGGTTCTGAAGACACCATATGAGATATGGACTGGGAAGCATCCTAGTATGTCGTTCATTAAAATTTGGGGCTGTGAGGCATACGTGAGACGTCAGATGCCTGACAAGCTGGAACCCAAATCGGATAAATGTTATCTGGTGGGATATCCTAAGGAAACGAAAGGGTATTACTTTTACCTACCGTCTGAGGGCAAAGTGTTTGTCGCAAGGGCTGGTGTCTTCTTGGAGAAAGAGTTCTTATCAAGAAAGACTGAAAAGGTAGAGCTTGAAGAAGTTCAAGAACCACATGTAGTGAATGAACCGGAATTGGATTCTGAGACAGGACTACAAGATGTTGTAGCTAGAGAACCTGCTCAGGGAACACAAGTCCTACGTAGATCTGGTAGACCGAGGTTTGAGCCTGAGAGATATGGATTTCTCATGTCTCAAATAGGTAATGTGTTGCTTATGGATCATGATGATGAACCAGCAACCTACCAAGAGGCTATGAATGGACCGGACTCCGACAAATGGCTTGAGGCTATGAAATCCGAAATGGACTCCATATATGCAAACCAAGTTTGGAACTTGGTGGAACCACCTGAAGGGGTACGACCCATAGGGTGCAAGTGGGTCTTCAAGAAGAAGACCGACATGGATGGGAATGTACAGACATTCAAAGGGCGACTGGTGTTTAAGGGTTTCAAGCAAATTCATGGTATTGACTATGATGAGACCTTTTCCCCTGTTGTCATGGTAAAGTCCATAAGGATATTGCTTGCTATTGCTGCGTATTATGACTACGAGATCTGGCAGATGGATGTCAAAACGACTTTCCTTAATGGAAACCTCCTTGAGGAAGTGTACATGACACAACCCGAGGGTTTTGTATCCCCAGATGAAGCCACTAAAATATGCAAGCTGAATAAGTCCATCTATGGACTGAAACAGGCCTCTCGAAGTTGGAATCTTCGTTTTGATGAGAAAATCAAAGAGTTTGGTTTCATCAAGAATGAAGATGAGCCTTGTGTTTACAAGCGAATCAGTGGGAGCATTGTTGTCTTCCTGATATTGTATGTAGATGACATACTGTTGATTGGGAATGACATTCCTACCCTGAAAGTTGTTAAGAACAACCTAGGGAACTGCTTTTCAATGAAGGATTTGGGTGAAGCGACTTATATACTTGGTATTAAGATCTATAGAGATAGATCGAAGAAGTTGCTGGGTTTGACCCAGAGTACGTACATCGAAAAGGTGTTGAAGCGGTTCAACATGCTTGAGTCCAAGAAAGGATTTTTTCCCATGTCTCATGGTGTGAATCTCTCTAAGGACCAGTGTCCAAAATCTTGTGAAGATAAGGACCGCATGAAGTTGATTCCATATGCTTCGGCAATTGGATCAATCATGTACGCGATGTTATGTACTCGACCCGATGTCTCCTTTGCTTTGAGCATGACTAGCAGATATCAGTCAGACCCCGGTGAGTGTCACTGGATTGCAGTCAAGAATGTCCTGAAGTACTTGAGAAGGACTAAGGATGTGTTCTTGGTGTATGGTGGAGAGGAAGAGCTCGTTGTAAGTGGTTACACGGATGCTAGCTTCCAAACTGATCGAGACGACTCCAAGTCTCAGTCAGGTTTTGTGTTTTGCCTGAATGGAGGAGCTGTGAGCTGGAAGAGTTCCAAGCAAGAGACAGTTACTGATTCTACAACAGAGGCCGAGTATATCGCAGCAGCTAATGCGGCGAAGGAGGCTGTATGGATTAGGAAATTCATCGGCGAGCTTGATGTAGTTCCTAGCATTGTTGGTCCCGTAGTTCTCTACTGTGATAACAATGGTGCAATTGCACAATCTAAGGAACCTAGATCCCATCAGCACTCCAAGCACATACTCCGGCGGTTTCATCTTATTCGTGAGATTGTCGAACGAGGAGATGTAAACATTTGCAGAGTGCCGACTGAGGAGAATGTTGCGGATCCGCTGGCAAAGCCTCTCGCGCAGAGAAAGCATGATGGTCATACTAGATCGATGGGTATACGATACCTAAATGATCAACTCTAGCGAGAATCTTGTGGGTTGCATGTAATCTTGTATTTTTGTTGGCTATTTGTTCATATGATGAACATTGTACCTTGTTTTTCTCTTACAATTAATGGCAAGTTCTTTTATTATGAATTTTTCTATGTGATAGTTAAATGTTAACATAATAGATACCCTTAGAATGTTCGCTTCCATAGGACATCAAGTACGTGACTTGAATGTGAGAGCCTATGATTTATTTGAAGCTTCATTCTTAAAGGTCCCTGGTCGAGTACCATCATAGAAGCTAAGGGTGATGATGGTACATGAAGACTAGCACGTGCGTTGACTGATGACTGGTTCTCACAGGTCATGATATTGTGATATCAAGTCATCACGTGGGTACTTGTTAGTGAACAAGTTGTACTGGACAGACCCCACCTGAGACTACTCTGTGGATTCTCATCCAATTGTGTCACGAGTAGGTTTCAATTGACAATGGTGTTGTGGTCCTTTGACCTGAAGTCACAACATTCATCAAGTGAGGAAGAGCGTGCTTTGATGCCATCTAAAGTCTTCCTTGAGAAAGGTTGATGATAAGGGTGGTTGTTGGGCATGTTACGAATCATTTGGGTGTTTGTGTGTGAGCAGATATGAGATTTGACCTTCTGTATGACAGGAGTTGCATCCATGGGCCCCTTGATGGAACTGGACTGAGAAATGCATGGCCATGCTTGGTTGAGTCAATATGTGATATTGGACTCACCATTCTCTGGAAGTCCGTCCTAGATCAAGAAACTTGGATTGAGCTATTACGAGGGTGACACGGTCCATGCCTCTAGTTCTTTCTGGATGTAAGGGACAAAGGGATAAAGACAACGCTGATACATTGGTCATAAAAGGCTTATGAGTTATAAACTCTTATTGCTTGGGGAGCAATGATGCATTGCTAGATGCCGCTCATTGTTTGTGAGGTTTTTGCTTTGATACTTTCGAGATCAAGTGGGAGTCTGTTGGAGTTACCATGGTGATCTGGAAGTTATCAAACATATAATCTCACTGCCAACGCGATATGAGCCTGCAGGGTCGCACATAAGAGATGTGGAGAAGTTGGATGATTGACTGTGTTGGTAAAGGTTACTAATCACCGACCTGAATAGGGTTTTGGGCAAAGTGTTACCTTAAGGAATCATCGGGTTGGGCAAATGTTGCCTTGAGGGGCTGGTAAGGATTGTCGTCCGAGGGTCGATATCATTCGTCGAGAATCGTCTTTCTGATTCCCGCCGATCGACGAGAATCGTCTCTCTGATTCTCGCCGATCGACGAGAATCGTCGAGAATCAATATGCTGATTCTCGATGATCGACGAGTTCGACATGTATCGTCGATCGCGGTTCGACGATCGACGAGTTCGACGAATGTCGTCGAGCGTGGCTCGACGATCGACGAGTATCGTCGTGTATCGTCGAGCGCGGCTCGACGATCGGCGAGAATCGCCGAGCATTGTACTCTGATTCTCGTCGACTGATTCTCGCGGATAGCGAAGTTTCTAACTGATACTCGTCGACTGATTCTCGCCGAACCTGCTCAGTGATTCTCGCCAATTGTCGCCGATTCTCACCAACTGATACTCGCCGATTCTGGAACCCTATTTCTGGGTGGTCTGCGGATAGCGAAGTTTCTAAGTCTTTTATGCCTTTGGTATAAAAGGGACACTTAGGGTTTTCGGGTAATACAAGCTTTTGACAGCCGATCGAATCGAAAACGACGGAAGCCGTTCCGCCTTTCCGATTCGCCGATCCCGAATCCCGCCGCCGACGGAAGGGTTCCGCCGCCGCCGTGTTCGCTCCGTCGACCTCCTCTTCTCCGGCGACTGTCGCTGGTATTGCAATCCCTGGCACGGACCTAGCAGTCCGTGGGAAAGCAGAGGTGCGGTCTTCTCCTTCCCGATAATCCGTGCGGCGGATAGATCGGCGTTCTCCCGCTTGTGTGGACTTCTGTAGAAACGTGGACATTATTCTACGTAGAACTCGCCGCTAGCAGGAAGAAGAAATTTGGAGCATCTTCGTTGAGTTGTGACTCAACGCCACCGAGGTAATTTTTGCTTAGTTGCCTATTTACTTCTTGATTCAACTGTCATGGCCCGATCCATTTCTTTTGGGTTTTCTTATTGTTTTATTCTTCCGCTGCGTGCACAAGCGTTGTGCCATCTCATAGAGAAACCCAACAGAGATGGAGGTGGGGAGACGTCGAGAGGCGTGGAGGGAACGGAGATATCAGAAGGAAGAGAGGAGATAGGAGAGAAGTAGGAAGCATTCTCGAAAAAGGTCACATCCGCGGAGACAAATTGCTTGCGTAGAAGGGGGTCAAAACAGCAATATCCTTTTTGAGTGGTAGAGTACCCCAAAAAGACACACTTGGTGGAACGGGGGGAAAGCTTGTCGCGGGTAGCAGAGGGAGCGTGAACAAAGGTCGTACAACCAAAGACACGGAGAGGGAGAGGAAAAGGTTCCTTGTGGGGGTAGAGAATGGAGAAGGGGGTCTGGCCATGGAGAACCGTGGAGGGAAGGCGATTGATGAGATAGCAGGCGAGGAGCACAGCGTAGCCCTAGTAGGAGCGAGGTACGTGCATCTGCGTCATGAGAGTACGAGCAACATCAAGCAGGTGACGGTTTTTACGCTCTGCTACCCCATTCTATTGGGAGGTGTAAACACAAGTAGTTTGATGAAGAAGACCATGTTGGTGAAAGAAAGAGGAGAACTCATGATTAAGATATTCCTTGGCATTATCAGAACGTAAAACTTTAATAGAAATGTCAAACTGATTCTGAATCATAAAGTAAAATGATTGCCAAACAGAAAAGAGTTCAGAGCGATCTTTTAATAGATACACCCAGGTACATCGTGAAAAATCATCTATAAAAGTGACAAAATAGGAACTACCCCGACCAACAGTGAGGGTAGGAGCAGGACCCCAGACATCAGAATGAATAAGATCAAACGGGCGAGAGGAGCCACGGCCTTGCTTCGGTGGGAAGGAGGAGCGATGATGTTTGTCAAGCTGACACGCATCACAGTTGAGCGGAGAACTGGTAGGAGGTAAGTGGGGCAGAAGCTGTCGAAGAATTCGAGGAGGAGGATGTCCAAGGTGAAGATGCCATTGAAGGTGATCTGTAGAGGAGGAGTAGGCGGACAGAGCGGAAACATCGTCGAGGAGGTAGAGGCCGCCGCTCTCAGTCCCAGTAGCAATCGTCCGCTGGGTCCTCGGGTCCTGAAAAGAACAAGTAGTTGGAGTGAATAAGACGGAGCACTGAAGTTGCCGGCATAAAGTAGTAACAGATAATAAATTGTACGGGAACTTCGGGACATAGAGAGTGTCCTCCAAGCAAAGCGATGGGGTGAGTTGAACCATGCCCGTCCCATAAACCGGGGACGGTGAACCATCCGCCACACGAACCGGGGGTAAGCGGTCATGTGTCTCAAGACGGGAGAAGCTATGAGGGTTGCCATTTATATGATTAGTAGCACCGGTGTCAATTAGTCATTTACCTTGGGTAACGACGTGGGCACTACCTGACGTCGTGGCCACAGAGGCAGACGGCCGAGAAGAGGCGGAGGTCGAAGAAGGAGCATCACCGGAAGGGCGAAGATAAGGATGTTTCTGCCAGCAGCGGTCAACAGAATGGTCGGTACGACCACAGTGAGAGCAGAGGAACCGGGACGAACCCCGTCCGCCAGAGTGGCCGCGGCCACTAGGTCCCCCCCTCTGAGCTTGGTGAGCAAAGGAGTCCTGGGAAGGGGGGAGGCCAACAGAGGCCGCTGGAGAAGAGAAGTAACAGCGGCAATGCGAGCCGCGGTGGCATCCAAAGTAGGAGATTCCGCCTCACCCAGGATCTGCTGGCGGATCATATCATAGGAATCGGGAAGACGGAGAAGATAACAAACAACCAGGAGTTCCTGGAAATGTTTGTGCTGTTCGGCCTAGTCCGCGGAGAAGGGGCGATTCTGGAGGATTTCAGCACCAAGAGCCTGAACCTGCTAATAAGCCGCAGCAGGAGACATGGAAGGGCGGGCGAAGAGGTCCGCATAGAGAGTATAAATGCGGGACGTCTGGCCCCCCTTCGAATAGAGAGCATCAAGGTGAAGCCAGGCGGCCTTGACCGTCTCATCATGGCGAATGACGGGAAGGCACTCATCAGAGAGGCTGTTGGCCAGCCAAGTGCGGACAAGAGCATCACTCGCATCCCAGTCATCAAACTCAGGAGAGTTACGAGGAGGAGGGTCATCAGTGAGGTGATGACGCTTGCGCTGAGAGCGAAGAAGAAAGGTGAAAGAAACTCTCCAATCGGGATAGTTGGAGCCAACAAGCTTAGAAAGAGTGCCAAGGTTGCCCGAAGGAGGAGGTGGAGAAGGAGCTGCAGGAGTGGTGGAGATAACGGGGGTGGTGAGACCAGAAGTAGTCATAGAAACCAGCAAGAAACTGCGTGAGAAGAAGAGAAGCCGCGGGGAGAGGAAAAGGGAGAGCAACCCGCGCGAAACCGCAGCGGATTAAAAGGAAGAAGCCGCGCGAACACAAGCGGTCAGGAAGCAGACAAAGGCACAGCGGGGAAGAGGTCGCACGGACTGAAAAGTCCGAGAGAACAGAAGAGAAGAGGAAGCAAGAAGCAGCGACAACAACAAGTCGCAAGTCGGGCGAACAGAAGCAGGCCGCAACGACTAGGAAGCCGGAGAGGCAAGAAGGAACCAGGGTGCGGCGACAATTAAACAAGTCACGGCGACGAATAGCAGCTGGAGAAGAGAAGCAAGGAGGAACAAGCCGCGCGAACAGGGCAGCGGACAGAAGAGAAGGCAAGCCGCGAAGACAGGTCGCGAGAAGCGGAAAACAAGCCGCGAGAATCAGAGAGCGCACACAATCAGGAGGAAAAGACCGTGTGCTCTGATACCATGTAAAAAGTAGCGAACATGCAAGAATAAACGGATAGAATTTTGAATAATTGAAATTTTATTATCCAAAAAAGATATCATTTACAAAGGTATGACCTCCCTTTTATAGAATGGAGGAGATATGAGAGAGTACAAACAAATAATGTGGGACTAAACATGTACAGTACTGAGCGGCTAGAAATAAAGAAGACCGCACAGGCCGCGCTGTTAGACAAATGAGTTAACCGCTCGGCAACTCCAGCAGGATAAGAACAGACCGCAATGGGAGACCGATAGACCGCCCGGTCTCCAGGCTTCTGAGTGAGACCGCCAGACCGCTCGGTCAACAAACTGCTGAACAAGACCGCAAGGCCGCCCGGTCTAATACTTCAACAAAAAGATACCTCACAAGTTACATCATCATGAGGAACAAAGAGCATTCGACGGTGCAAAGGCACACCCACACATCAAAAGCGAAAGTAAAGAAAACTGACAAAAAATGGCACGATGGGATCATCCCTCCACATCGACATCAACATCGTCATCTGAGGCATCCTCCAGGCCCAGATCACCGCGCTTTGGTGACCTCCGAGCAGCCCAAAACCCCTTGCCAAAGTGTAAGATATACGCGGCGTAGCGCTCGAGCCAATCAATCCCAATGGTCATCATCTTAGAACAGACCTCCTCTATGGTACTGGATCGCTCCATCTCAAGTTATAAGATCCTTTGTACTCAGCCACCGCAGGCGCTCGCATAACCTCGATGTCCTACATCTCCACTATTAGTTGAGCCTTCACTTTCCTCAACTACTCCACCTTCATCCGAATGAACTCAAGTCCTCCTAAAGAACAGTCGAACAAGGGTTCTTCACCTCTACCGCACAAATAGACTCTGGACCTCCTCGGACAAAAGAGAGCAAAGTCTCTTCGCCAAATTCCAGGTCCTCTTAAAACAGGCGTGAACCAAAGTCTGTCACCGCCTCCCAAAGAAAACAGACATCCAAGTCCACCCGCACCGCCAAGGCAAGGGGGCAAGTGTCCTCCATCCTCACACTTCAGCAACAAGACCTTACCACTAATGCTCGACAACAATCGCCAACGGTAGCGCCCGACAAACAAGGGACCCAAAAGCACCAAATGCTCTTGAGCCGCTGATAACTTCTTAAAAAAAGTTATCTTATGCCTAAATTATCATCCATTTGATTAAAATAATTTACAAATGCAAGTTAAAATGTATAAAATAAATAATAGTTTGGTTTTTGATTAAAGAAAAAATATTATGATCATTTTAACTTATTTTGATGTAGGAATTTTGAAGTATCCACCTCATGAAATCAAGAGTTGAGCCTATATGAAGCCCAGGAAAAAGGTTGTAGAAGAGCTGTAAGATATATGTGCTGTTTGGAGCATTTTGTATGAGTGCAGGAAATTTGTTGCAATAAATTTCGCAGTTCAGAAAAATTTGTTGCAACAAACTGGCGGAAATTGAATTTTCAAATCCGAAAATATTCGAATTTTGGGTTGTTCAAAAGTCAAGAGGTGGCATCCATTTAGCATTTAAAACTTTCCTTTTGGATGGGAGGAATATAAAAAGGCCTTATAGGGGAGATCATCTCATCATATTCAAATTTCCAAAAGTAGATCTAGGTTTTGGGAGAGAAGGAGGAACCGCACCGGATCTTCATCAAAGAGGGATCTTGCATGCGTTTGAGAGGAGTTTTCTACAGCGTTTTTGAACTATAAGCATCATGTTTTGTAAGATCTATCCAATCTTGTATTTCTTTTTTAAATTCATGAACTAAATTCCCTAGGTTTTGTATTTTGAAAGTACTTTGCTCTATTTTGACGTGATCTTTGCTTTTATTTTAATTTATAAGAAAATTGGTGTGATTCCTTTATTTAGTTGGTGATCTTGTTGGTAAAATTTTGGATTATTGTTTCATTCGATGCTTCATTTTGAGATTCGAGAGAGGAGAAGTGTGAGTATTTGAATAGAACATATTTTACTACGTGTCGAGATCCGAGAGAGGAGTCGCGTAAATCTTTAACCAAAGTTTTCGGCTCGTTTTACTACCCTTCGAGATTATAGAGAGGAGAGGCGTAAGTGTATCATCAATTTGATATAGCGAAAAAGGGAGAAAGAGATTTCACATTTCCGTTAGGAACTTTAATTTTTATTGTTAATCATATTCTTTGTTCGTCTGAGTTAGAGATGACAAGGTAACAAGGGGTGTAGTGATTTCTGATATCGAGAGATACGGATCTCTACTGTAAAATCATTGCAGGAAAGCGCACCTAGATTTCTCATAAATATCACCTTTTGCTCCATCATTATAAACTTAGGAAATCAAAATGCAAGCCCGTTTTTCCCAAAAATTGATAAAAAGTAATTTTAGAAAGTATTAGTAATTTTCTTTTAAAATTTTATTTATCTTTAAACTCATTCAAATCATCTAACTTGGATTTAAAGAAAAGCACTAGCTAGTATTTGTGAGTCTTAGATTAATCATCTCTTCCATGTGAACGATCTTCACTCACACTTTATTACTTAATCTGGTACGTGGACTTGCGAAATTTACGTTTACCTATTTCGGGCGTATCAAGTTTTTGACGTCGTTGCCGGGGAGGTGCAATTAATTTATTATTTTTATCTCGTAATATTAGTGAGCCCTGAGTCTTTAGAGATCAAGTTTTTATTTACCATTTTTTATTTTTTATTTTATCCTAATCTATTTTAAAGGATTATTAAGCAGGTTATCCGTATCTAAAATAATTTTTTGTATAGTTCATTTTTGCAAAGAAAATTTGAATTTTATTTCTACCGCATCTATTCAAAATAAAATGTATACACATGTGAGATGCGAGTGGTATGATTCGTTTAGTCATACTACTGATGCGTATTACCTGGGGACTGTTGGATATTATTCATGGCTTGCAAAACATATAGAATATTTAGGTCCTCAATATTGCGCGACAAATCATTATAATTTTATGTCCACACGTCAAATGGTTTGTCGACCTTATGATTCAACTCCTTGGTTGTCGAGTAGAAATGTTAGAGAGTGTTTATTTTGTCATAGTATGGATCACGTTTTGAAGGATTGTCTCGCTTATAAAAGAGAGAGGGGGAAAATTATGAATCGGGCATCCAGACCATATCTACTATTGCAGTACCACCATTTTTGCATGAGAATATTGCGGATAAGCCCCTTATAATTGTGGTCCTATATATTGATATTGATGCATCACCTCCCCATCCACATTCATAGTCTAGTTTTGATCTACCCACAGAGAAACCTGAACATACATTTTTAGAATTAGATATTAATGATGTTCCTCAATTTTCTTTGCAAAATTTCTCTACACCTATGTTCATCGATCCAGTCGAAGATTTTACACAGGGTGAGGATCCAGAACCTGAGGCTGCGCCAAGGTGGGACAAAGATATTGATCTCTCCGATGGATGGAATGATTCTTTGGAGTACGATGACGCGGCAAAGTCGGATAAAGAGGATACCCTTTCTGATGAGGAGGTTTGCACTTCTTCATTAGATGAGGAGGTTCAACTCACCAGCAAGACCCTTGAGTTCTTGGGACCCCTTGTTATGATGACTATGAGACCGACATCGATCCATTTTTAGAACCTGCTGGGAGTGAAACCGAGATCACTCCCTTGATTAGAGATCATTTAGGTCTTTCATCTATTTTATTTCCTAACGCCCTTCCATTTTCCGAGCTTGCGAGTGTTGATTTGTCATGGGTACTGCAAAAGGGCATGTACCATTCTGTTCATGTCAATGAGAAAAACATTTCCTTATGTGAGGAGGTTCGTTCCTCCTCCATATTGGGAAGCACCATTCGTTCTCTTCTGTCCTTGCAGACTTCTTGTTGACGATGATACCTTGTTGGACATTGATATATATTTTGGTGAGATGAGTGAGGAGCACTCATCCACCTCTTCTTACTTTTTGTTCCCTCTACTTGTGAAGTGCAAGTATTATTATTTAGGTAGATGGATAGTTGTTTTATCGTCATATTGGTACCCACTACTGACACGGATATTAGAGCAGTTTCCTACTCATTTTTCTTTTCATCGTCCGATAATTTAGAATTTTTATATTTCCGAATAAGTCGTGTTGGAGAGACAATAAACTCGGTAGTTATCATTCATTTTCTGCATATTGTGTTTTAATGTTTCTACCAGATTTTGTTAGTCCTTCAATAAATTAGGCGTTTCTTTTGGAGGCAACCCAATGTGTTAGATTATTTATAAAAAATTTCTTTATTTTAATATTGTTTGCAGTCGTATGTTTGTTTGCAGTTTTTTTTCAATATATATATATATATATATATATATATATATATATATATAATATATATATATATATATATATATATATATATATATATATATATACAAACAGTCGTGCACAGGGGACCCCGTGCGGGAAACATTCATCGAGGCGGCGACATTCGTCGTGGGGGCAACATTCGTCGTGGCGGCGATATTCGTCGTGGGGGAGACATTCGTCGTGGGGAGACATTCGTCGTGGGGGAGACATTCGTCGTGGGGGCGACATTCAACGTGGGGGCGACATTCTTCGTAGGGGCGACATTCAGCGTGTGGGCGACATTCGGCGTGGGTGCTACATTCGGCGGGGGCGACAATCGTCGTGTGAGCGACATTGATCGTGGGGCAACATTGGTCGTGGAGGCGACATTTGTCAGAGGGACAACAAATGTCATGGGGGCGACATTTGGCATCGGGGCGACATTCGTCACGGTGGGGGGGGGGGCACATTCGTCGTAGGGGGCGACCTTCGCCGCAGGCGGAAACCTTCGTCGCAGGGGTCAACCTTTGTCGTTGGAGTGATGTTGGTCGTGGGGGGAGGGGGCGACGTTAGTCGTGGGGGGCGACGTTCGGCGTGGGCGGCGACGTTCGGCGTGGGGGGCGACGTTCGGCGTGGGCGGCGACGTTCGGCGTGGGGGGCGACGTTCGGCGTGGACGGCGACGTTCGGCGTGGACGGCGACGTTCGGCGTGGACGGCGACGTTCGCCGTGGACGGCGACGTTCGCCGTGGACGGCGACGTTCGCCGTGGACGGCGACGTTCGCCGTGGACGGCGACGTTCGCCGTGGACGGCGACGTTCGCCGTGGACGGCGACGTTCGCCGTGGACGGCGACGTTCGCCGTGGACGGCGACGTTCGCCGTGGACGGCGACGTTCGCCGTGGACGGCGATCTTCGGCCGGGACGTATGTGAAGAAATATATTCATTAATACAGATTCTTTAACCAACAATTTTTTTGAAGCGGTTGCATTTATTCTACTGTTGATATGTTATCTTGTACATGTTTCTCATATTTTTATTTCAGATTCGACCGTAAGATCCACTTTTCTTCTTAATCAATGAACAATATCTTAATTATAATGTACTAATTCTATTAATACCGCTAAAAATCTTCAGAATCAAGTAAGAACCCAGAACATTTTTAGGATTAAATACTCTCCACATGTAAAGAAATAAAGTACCATTAGGTACATGTAAAATCATTCAATTATATGGAGCATTGAAAATTCTATAAAATCTTTGAATTTATCAATTTACGTGGATTCTATGGAGCAACATAATTAGAAATGAAGTGAAAATCATTGATCTGAGTACCTTGTGTTGAGCTCACCAATATCCTGGGAGAAATAGCTTACCAGATTCCCAGTACCCAGTGCCTTGTTTTCTTAGCGGTCAAGCAAACTTCAACTCACAGCACATGTATCCAAAATTTTAAACTCCATGAAACTGCATTGCATTGAGCGTAGCAATTAAGGACCACCTCCAAATTTAACATTTGAATGATAGTTCCGTGCGTGTAGAAAAAGTTACCACTTGAAAGAAATAACAAAGTTGAGAAAGATAATATGACGGTGGATTCTTGAAAGAAATAACAAAGTTGAGAAAGATAATATGATAGTGGATTCTATTCAAGATTAAAACGATGGATTCTATTCAATGGCAGAACAACATAAGCCTCTTAACAAATGCATCACTAAATCGAGCACGGGTTTGGAAAAGCAATAATAGACACACAGATTCATTTACTTTGAACAATGTGATTGCAAGAGAATCAACTGAAGAGAATCATAAATGTTTAAATCAACTGAATTTGCAAAAAAATACGAATTTTAATAACTACACTTAGCTAAATACAAATCCCACTTCAGTATTTTGTTCTACGTCACAGTCCGTTGCAAAATACTAAAGAGTGGTGTATGTTGTGTTACATCACAATCTGTTGCATCTTCGAATGAGAGCTGTATGGTGGTGATATAGCTTGTACCTCTAGTCCACCTTTCAATTTTAGAACCATATAATAAATGATGACACCATATTATCGCGAAATAATTTTTGTAAAATAATTTAAAGCATATTCATCAGGCTGAATCAGGATTCAAAATTCTATTACATGTTTGAAAGCAATAAGTATGATTCAAAAAAACTTTGAAAACAAAACGTAAGGTGGAATCAATTTGCCTGGTGTTAAAAAGAAATCAAAACAAAAAATATTAAAAGTATTAGTAAAAAAAGGAGAAGCTTACAAATTGAAATTTGCTTTGAATCCCCTCATGAATCTTGGTTTCATCATAGGAACCAGCAGCTGAGCATATATGTCGTCAGAAAAGGTCTAATAAGGTCTAATAAATCGGTGTAACTGCGAAGCCCCTCATGAATCTTTTGTTAAATCTCAAAGATGTTTATGTGTCTTTTCTACATAAGGTCTAATAAATCGATGTAACATGGCCTACGTTTTCAAACTGAAATTTGCTCTGATCTACAAAGATGTTTATGTATTTTCTCCACCTTTTGTGCTCGTATTTATGCTCTTAGTTGTAAGTATGAAGTTAGTAATCAATTTTTTTGATTCTTAACAGTGATTGTAAACTGCTAACTTAAGCTCTCTGGATGATCATGGCATGTAAGTTGCAAAATAGCAGATCTAAGCCCTATTCTTGATTCAAATCAGAAGCAGCAACATAATTTTTTGACCTGTATGTTATTAATAACCAGACAACCACATATATGTGCTAAAATGTACTAAGATGTTTACCTAACCTAAATTTAATGTTAGATCTCGACATGAGTTCTTTACAAAACCTAAATCTTTGATTTTACAAAACCTAAATCTTCTGATCTACTGCAGAGGTATGAAAGGAGGCGGATCCTCTGAGTGGTGAGATACCAGCAGCTGGAAGTAGAGAAGAGGAAGGAAGAGAACAAACCGGTGTACCTGCCAAGCCGTTGAGATCGGAGGTTGCAGCGTGTTCTGTGATACCCTAGCCATCTATGGAAGAAAGCATCAAACCGAAGTATGGAGCTATTATCAGCGCAGCGGGTAGGAGATGGGGTTGCGATCCGCCCCGTCGTTGCCGGCTCTTCCTCCGCATGGAAGAAGCGCGAGAGGAGGTTTGAGGCATGCGTAAGAACCCGCAAGGAAGAAGTCGTGTTGGCGCCGTCCGTAAAGTCGCAGGAGGAGGGATTGTGATGCCTACCTGCGCAGAAGAACTGGCAAGGAAGAAGTCGTGTATCGCCCCATCGTCACCGGATCTTCCTCCGAGTGGAAGAAGCGTGAGAGGAGGTGCGAGGCGAGCATGAAACGATTTTGTGGCGGGTTAATTTTTGTAAAATAATTAAAGCATATTCATCAGGCTGAATCAGGATTCAAATTTCTATTATATGTTTGAAAACAATAAGCATGATTCAAAAAAACTTTGAAAACAAAACTTAAGGTTGAATCAATTTGCCCGGTGTTAAAAAGAAATCAAAACAAAAAATATTAAAAGTATTAGTAAAAAAAGGAGAAGCTTACAAATTGAAATTTGCTTTGAATCCCCTCATGAATCTTGGTTTCATCATAGGAACCAGCAGCTGAGCATATATGTCGTCAGAAAAGGTCTAATAAGGTCTAATAAATTGGTGTAACTGTGAAGCCCCTCATGAATCTTTTGTTAAATCTCAAAGATTTTTATGTGTCTTTTCTACATAAGGTCTAATAAATTGGTGTAACATGGCCTACGTTTTCAAACTGAAATTTGCTCTGATCTACAAAGATGTTTGTGTATTTTCTCCACCTTTTGTGCTCGTATTTATGCTCTTAGTTGTAAGTATGAAGTTAGTAATCAATTTTTTTGATTCTTAATAGTGATTGTAAACTGCTAATTTGAGCTCTCTGGATGATCATGACCTGTAAGTTGCAAAATAGAAGATCTGAGCCCTATTCTTGATTCCAATCAGAAGCAACAACATAATTTTTTGACATGTATGTTATTACCAACCAGACAACCACATATATGTGCTAAAATGTACTAAGATGTTTACCTAACCTAAATTTAATGTTAGATCTCGACATGAGTTCTTTACAAAACATAAATCTTTGATTTTTCAAAACCTAAATCTTCTGATCTACTGCAGAGGTATGAAAGGAGGCGGATCCTCTGAGTGGTGAGATACCAGCAGTTGAAAGTAGAGAAGAGGAAGCAAGAGAACAAACTGGTGTACCTGCCAAGCCATTGAGATCGGAGGTTTCAGCGTGTTCTGTGATGCCTTAGCCATCTATGGAAGAAAGTATCAAACCAAAGTATGGAGCTTTTATCAGCGCAGCGGGTAGGAGATGGGGTTGCGATCCGCCCCGTCGTTGCCAGCTCTTCCTCCGCATGGAAGAAGCGCGAGAGGAGGTTTGAGGCATGCGTAAGAACCCGTAAGGAAGAATTCGTGTTGGCACCGTCCGTAAAGTCGCGGGAGGAGGGATTGTGATGCCTACCTGCGCAGAAGAACTGGCAAGGAAGAAGTCGTGTATCGCCCCATCGTCGCCGGATCTTCCTCCGAGAGGAAGAAGCGTGAGAGGAGGTGCGAGGCGAGCAGGAAATGATTTTGTGGCCGGTTAAAGTCGCGGAGTATTTTTTGCGAACGAAGATGTTTCCTTCTTTGAAGATCAAGAGTGAAATGTACCTGCATCGGCTTGAACAAAGATGTTTCGTTGCCGGCGAATCCTTCAAATGCGGCAGAGATACCAACGGGAGGAGGAATTAGGGCAGCTGTTGGTAATATGCAATCGTGGATCAGCGGGGAGGATGATCTTGGTGCCGTGAAGTCGCGGGAGGAGGAGAAACGGTGACTTGAAGTCGCGGGAGGAGGAATCGCGATGCCCTAGCTGCGCAGAAGAAGAAGAGGGGTATCGGGAAGAAGAAATCACGAATAGCGATTTTGAGGTGGCTGAACAGTGTCGGGTGCGAGGCCATCTGTATTAATTAAACGTTAATCCGGGTAAAAGACCAAAATATCCTCAATTTAACTCACAAAAACTGTTTTTATAAGGGCATTTTTGTATTAAAATGTTACACCGTGCCCCTATTAGGTCTTTGCTTATATAATAAATATATATATATATATATATATATATATATATATAAATATAATAACTAATAATAAAAATAGTAATTATAGTAATTATTTTCATTGGCATTAATCTTAAGCATGGCTGAGGGCAGATTACTGATTGTTTAAAAAAAAATTGAAAAACAAAGTAATAGAAGAGTTTCCGGACAACAGGAAATTTGTTGCAACAAATCCGGCTAGTTCTCCTAAATGTGTTGCAACCTTTTCATTTCTACCCATGGCTGGTGAGAATTGTTGTGTCTACCGGTCCAACTGAACCGGGCCACCTAAGCCTTTTGTACGGTCTAACTAAGTAAAACCAAAATCTAAAGCCCTGGTTCAGATCTCTTCCCTCATTCTCGATGCCCGGCTTTACACGTTAGAGTAAATCTGCACGAAAGCGGAGACGCCTCCTGGACATTGCGAGCAGCGATCAAGAGAGGGTGGGGAGAGAGCACGGCGAATCTCGAGCGGCAAACTAGGATCGGCGAACTTTCGGTGTGATCAAGCGAGGCGATTTCACCTACTCACCGTCTTCACCGCCCCCAAAGCCTATCTTCTACACTGCTCACTAGAGCAGCCGGCGAGTTCAAACACCGGCGGAGAACCAGCAATGGCGAGCTCTGACAGACGACAGAGAGTGCGAGTAAGCAGGCGGTATATTCAGTTCCATCTCCATTCTTAGGAGGCACATTCAGTTCCATCTCCGATCTCAGGAGGAACATTCAATTCCATCTCCGTTCTCAATAGGCACGTTCAGTTCTATCTCCGTTCTCAAGAGGCACCTTCTGTTCCATCTCCGTTCTCAGGAGGCACATTCAGTTCCATCTCTGTTCTCAGGAGGCACATTCAATTCCATCTCCGATCTCAGGAGGATTCTTTGGGTTTCACCCATTTTAAGGTTCGATAACTATTTAATTGTGCCCTTTTTAATCACGTCTTAATCAGATCAGGGGAGACTTATTATGAGTTATATTTATATTATTCATCCAAGAATAAATATTAGTTCGATTGCTTGCGTCGAATCGAATCCGAGAATC
Organism: Platanthera guangdongensis; assembly: GCA_039583875.1. Classification (NCBI taxonomy): domain Eukaryota; kingdom Viridiplantae; phylum Streptophyta; class Magnoliopsida; order Asparagales; family Orchidaceae; genus Platanthera; species Platanthera guangdongensis. Next base: position 51,919,547 of record CM077157.1, on the reverse strand, counting down.
TCGTTAGAGGGCATATTTTTCCTCGAATTTCAACCTCGATAATCGCTTCAAACATATGAGGGAAATTCTTTTCCTGAAACGGGGTGGGGAATTATATTAATCGAAGCTCATACTTTCATTTTTCGATTTCACCCAAAATACCCACGAGTTATTTTAAAAAAAAACGAGGCGCTCGGTGGTTTCGCAAAAACCTCGAAATACTCAGCGCTCGAGATCTTGCCATGATAACTTTCATCAATTACCCAATTAAACTTAATATTCAATATATATAAATGATCGCGAACTCCGATTTCAATTTTCGAAGAACTTGAGAGCGTAATTTTTTTCAAAGCGCGACCCTAGACTCAAAAAATTGGAAAATCTTCAATTTTTATCACAAGGTTCCTAAGTTTTGATACAACCTTTAAGAGAGCCTAAAAAGAGCCTAGTGATTTTTCCAAAAAAGTTCGAGTAATTTTGAGCCTCTAAATTGACCAAATAAGTTTTATTTAGGCTTTTAAAAATAACTAATTAACACCAAAAATTCCCAAAAAAATTTTTTAGAGTTCCCTCATCAAGGGAAACAATTTTCATGTTCAAATTTTTCATCAGCCTCAGAAAATAGAACCCTTTTTTAATTATAATATTATAATATTTAAAAATATTATAATAAATATAATTTATATATATATATATCTATATATTTCTTTATATCATCTCCTTCTCCAAACTCATGTACCGAAACCGCCCATGACGGGGCTTCTCCGCCGCCGGCTGGCCGTGACTCCGCCCCCGGCTGACTCCCAGGGTCCGGGCGCTCCCTCCGGCGGTGGTCCGGCGGCCTGCCGCCGCCGGCCATCGTCAGAGCTCTCTTTTTATTTTTGAATGGAAGGGAGGGGGTGACGGCGGCGGCGCTCCGGCCGCTGGAGCTCACATGCAACTCGTTGGAAAGATGGGGAGGAAGGAGAGGAGAAGTTTTCCACCTAATTTCGGGTCTCCAGAGGCTCTTGGCAAAATCCGACATGGGAGGTGGTGGAGGTGGAGGTGGAGCTCGGGCAGGCTGTTTCCGGCGAGGCAGAGCTCCGGCAGGGGTGGTGGTGGCTCGTTTTGAGCTTGAAAGAGGGGTGCCAAGCTCTGAGGGAGGGGAGGTCTTTATATAGAGGAGGAGGAGAGCCCCCTTTCAACTTCTTCACGGCCATGGAAGAAGATGAGTTTGGCTAACCTTACCATGGTAAGGAGGGGGTGAGGTGGATATATTCTATTGGTTGGTTATACCCCTAGTGGCTAGGTTAGGGGTTAATTTTAATAGGCATGAGGGAAATGCATGTTACGGCCAATGAGGAAGAGAGAGAGGGTGGGAGCAAGGGTTGGTTTAACCAATCAAATTGGAGCAGCTAGCAGTGCTTTATTAGAGTCACATGGTCTCATCTTGAGTCATAACTTAGGTGGGCTTGGGTTTGGGAGTGGAGAAAGAGAGAGGGAGGGAGATGGGCTCTCTTTCTTAGCTTTGCTCGATGATTCGTCGAGCTCCGCTCGACGATTACCATCCAGCTCAGGTCAACAATTAGCCTGTACTTTTGGGATGTTACAGGTTGCCTCCTACCGGGTCATAGGTAGAGGTTAGGGTCACTTTTATTGGGCCCATTAGGGTTCCGGTGGCCCAAAAAAGTCGAGATGTTACACAAGTCATGTGTGGAGAGTGTCCCGACGAGACAAGTTCCCTTTTGTGAAACTGACGAGAACGACAAGCTTTGGACAAGCCCGGGCGATGAAGCCCATGAGCGGGTGCGGTCAAGAAAGGGTTCTCAGCATCGGTTTGTTGTTTGTAAAATGGAATCCTGACATGAGAAGTCATAGCTTGCAGGCAAGCCAGGGTTTTGAGACCAACGAGTGGGTGGAGCCTTGTCAAGAGTTCCGTGTGACAACTTGTATGTCGTTAGCGGAAATTGGAAGTACCAGTGTGTTTGCAGTTTGAACACTGATGGGGAAATTGGATGTACTTGTTTGATGATGCGTGATGATGTGTTAGATTCATGCGCTATAGAGTGCCTTGGGTGAAACCCAGGATTGCATACATGCTTCATTGTAGGCGCCTTTATTTTACCTGCTCAACATAGAAATGTGTTTGTTGTATGAGACATCCAAACATGTTTTACTGCTTTCTATGATCATGTATTTTTGCATACGAAGTGCTGACCTGCGGGGTGACGGAGTGCCCCGGGGTCCGTTAGGGACAGTCGGGAGGAGATGTGTTGGTTACATAGTTGAGGTCAGCATTTGCTAACCCAAGTTACAACAAATTTTTACATGGCAACGATCACAAGCAGGAGCACGCTCGCCGTCCAAAATGGCCTAAGCCTCATGAAGTGAACTCTTTGTTTAGCGGCTTATGTTTTGTTGAATGCTTTGCTCCATGAACTATAATCTGGCTTGCATGTCGAGGTATCCTAGGAGTGCTAAGGCACGTTGCTATGTTTGTGTTGTTCAGTTTTTGAACTCATGTTTGTTGTAAGGTCATAAGGCCATTTTGATACTCCTGTGATAGTGGATAACTTCTGGTGTTTGTGGGTTTTCGCTATTTGTGTTCTGATTTTTGAGATACGTAGTTCTTTTATATCACTTTTTAATGCTAAAACAATGGAGTCTATATGTTGTGGGGCCCCGACTGGACTCATGTTATATGATCATTACATGGGAGGTGTTACAGAATGTCCATTTTGACATTAGAACCCCCGATGCAGAGTTTTCTGGGGTTCGCTGCCTGGTCAGTGGACGGGGGTCAAGGGGCAGCGCCTTAGAAGAATGTTTTATTTTTTACACTCCAACTCGCGTGAATTTGAGCTCATCAGGCCTTCATCTCGCACCTTCGAGTAGAATTCACCTATGGTCGAGTATGGAACTAAATCATGGGAGAGTAAGGAAGCTCGCCTTTGGGCGAGTAGAGAATCTCGCCTCTTTGAATTTATCAATTCTAATGTCACGGTCTGGAACTTGCCTGAGGATGTCACCATCTATAACTCGCTTATGAGCGAGTTACAAGGAATCTCGCCTTATGAAGCAGTCGAACTTGAATGTCGCCAATTTGAACTCACATATACGCGAGTAGCAAAGATGCACGCCTTTATGAAGTCGCCTACCCGAACTCGCCTATGAGCGAGTAGAAATGAAGCTTACTCAACACATCGAGTTATCGTGAGTTGTCGTCTTTGGTCTCTTGCTCGCGATTTTGCGCTATGAGATCTTTCCGCAAAACAATTTTGCTCGACTACGATCCATGCTCATTTCACCAAAGTGTTGAGGTCGAGAAAATTCCTACTTCAAATGTTTGGATCTAAGTGCAGCATGAGAGTTACTGATCTTGCGGTCGAACGACACAGCTCAGATAGCACAATTGCAGGAGAGAGAAATATCTACAATCACATCTCAGGTGCTTCAGCAGTGAAGTCTCACCCCGTACCCCTAAGTTTGGAAGAAACTTTCTCTCCACAACCAGAAGATTGAACGAGGTACGAGGAGAAGCGGACTTGGCGAGTATCACACTTGGGGGGATCTCCACATCTTCCAAAGTGTCATTCATGGTACCCCTGGTGGTCTATTTATAGACAATCCTAGGAGGGAGGGTATATGTTACTAACCCATAGTCGTCCATAGTCGCCCATAGTTGCGAGTTACAATGGGTACTCGCGAGTTGCAAGGTGTACTCGCTCGTACTAGCTGAATTGTATGTAAATAGGCGTCTCCTTAGGCATTCTTGATCTAGACAAATTATGGATTAAACATAAGACTTGGATCTAGAATTCATCCTACGAACCTTAATATCCTAACCTCTCTGCCCCAAGATCGAAAATGTTTATCTTGGGGACAGAATGTAAGCCTTAAATTTCAAGGAATTTGTACAAGTATTGAGTAAGTTGTAAAAATTTAATGCGAGCTACTTAATAATGATTCATGTGGTACCTTACTACTTAAAACCAAGTTATTGCATTGACTTGGAAATTTCATCCATAATTCATAAGGAGGTTTAAATGTTGAAAAAATTAAATAGAATGTTCAAAACATTCTTAATTACAATTCTATTTGTCACCATGCCTTGCAACTAATCATTCTTTGAACTTGAAGGGATTATGAGTTGCATAACCTAGTGGGAAGGGAAGCCCATACGATGTATGAAACACTTACATTGATTTCTAGGGTCTGTTCTTAGGTTTTCATGAGCATCGATCCCACCACGAAATGCCTAGAAAGACCTTCGGGGTAATGTTGTTAAGACTTATGAGTCAACTCTCGTCGTGATCGGGTAAGTCTTGTCGTAGACAAGAGTATGAAACAATATGCGACCTTTGGAATTCCAGTGTGATCGAGTAAGTCTTGTCATGGATAAGGTTGTGAAGGATTATGTGTTCTTTGAGTGGGAATGAGTCATGGATGATCTAAGAGACCTTAGGACGCACATTAGTGTCTTTAATTACAAGTCAACTCGGGGTACTTATGGTACTTCCTGAAAGAAAACATGCATAATAATTCATTCATGGGAATCTGAGAGGATGCATGATTATTGATGTGGTGGGTTCTTCGACTTTCAAAGAGATACACTATGGGAAAGTTGTGACAAAGAACTCTGTGTTGGTAGTGGTGGTGAAGATGATCAGGGAGTAGCTCCCACTTTCTCATAGGTGTGTCTCACACATATTTTTATTATGTGCCAGGACCATCTTCATGCAAGGTGGACGTATTCCATTTGAGAATACATATGATTCGTAGAGGTATTGAGTCATGGAAAGGCGGTGTATATCCACTACCTAAAACCAAGAATGATTGACCCTCTGTCGCTGTCTAGCCACTATTAAATTTTCTCAACGTGGTCAACAAGATAGCCCAAACGCCAAATTAATATCTTCGGAACTACCCAGTTCTCACGTTGAACCAGCGGAACCCAAGGATCAAAGGTTACACCCAACAAATAATGGAAGCACAAGCAGGTCTTTTATACATTTACTTCTTTACAATCCGAGGCATACATAGCGAGACCTGATTTCGCTAGTATAACAGCTGTAAACAGAAAGCACCAAAAAACAAGTCGGGCGGACAGCACCGGAGTCCGCCGAGACCGCGAGGTCGCCGAGTCCGCTGAGATCGCCCAAGCAATGCTGCAATCCGCCGAATAGCCACGGAGTCCGCCGAAGCCGCAAGGCCGTGCGGACACACCGTTATTCGCCTCCTGCTGAACCCGAACTGAGGAACAACCCTACCCGCCTGAAGCCGGCGAACAGGTTATTGAAGCTGGCAAAGTTGAAACAGAACTGACAAGCCGCAGAGCGACCTCCTGCTGAGTCCGCAGAGACCGCACACTTCCAAGCACTTGACCGAAGTCACAGCCAAACTCCTGGCTCCTTGAAGCTATCCGCGCGACCTGCACATAGCAAACCGTCAGCCTGAAACAATCTGCACGGACTGACAAACACAGACCGCAGCTCCTTGCACACCCCAACTTACTGTTCACTCAAGTTACTTAGGTTACTGTAGAAGTTCCAGGGGGGTCCTATTTATAGGCAGGGTGAGGAGTGTGGTCACCGCCCAAGAGATAGCGACACCGTCCCAGCCCGCGCGAATGCAAACCACCGTCCGCTGAGTCCGCGAGGACTTAGCCGGTCACAAGGAAAACCACCAGGAGCAAGGCAACTATTGGCGAACTCACTCCAGTCCGCCCAAGCGATGCGGACAAGGCAACAGCCCGCAAAGCTCCAACCACTGCAGGACAGCAACCCCCTTCAATGGCAGTCCGCACCAACCCGAGGCAGTCCGCAAGACTCACACCTCAATCCGCCACAAGTCCACGACCAAAGGCAGACAGCAACAGTCCGCCCGGTCACAGCGGACTTGGCGGATACGGCGGACACCATGAACTTGACACAAAGTGTGACCAAGTCCAAAACCATCAAGGGCCAATGCGAGCATGGCGGACATGAACTCCCGTCCGCCAAACACCCTAGCACAAACCGTCATCAGTCCGCGAGCTCCTCGCTCTTGTCCAACGCAGCAGCTTCCTCCTAGACTCCAAACACCAGTCCGCCAACCAGTCTCCACAGCAAAGCACCTGCTGTGTCACCAGAACTTGACAAGGCCTCAGCCAAGCTCTAAGCCCAGTCCGCAACAGCCAATACCGCGGACACATCAGTCCGCAAGCTTCCCGCGGACAAGATCCAACCCGCCTATCAGCACAAGCTTGCACCCGCGGCCACTGAGCAATGCATCAGTCCGCAAGCCTCCATCCGCTCAGGCCGCTCCTTGGCAAAGCCAATCAGCAAACACCCTATCCGCAGACACCAGGCCGCATAGTCCGCGGACTCCATGCAACAACTCGCTCAGAAGACAGCCGGCTTCCCACTAGACCTATCACCAGGCCGCACATCTCAGTCCGCCTAGTCCGCCTAGTCCGCCAATGCTGTCCGCCCAGGCCGCCCGGCCTGTCCCGTCACCCACTTCCACTTCACAAAATTCAACACTCCCCCTTGAAGTGGGAAGTGGTGACCAAGCCCAGCAAGCTGCGCAAGCGTTCAAAGGGCCCCTTCGACAGTGGCTTCGTGAAGATGTCAGCAAGATTATCTTCACTCCGAACATGCCCGACCAGCAGAGACCCCTCCAACACCTTCTCCCTGATGAAGTGGTGATCAATCTCTATATGCTTGGTCCTGGCGTGACACACTGGATTGTTAACCAGTTTGAGAGCACTCCCATTGTCACCCCGGAGTAAAGTAGGCCCTTGCACTTCTTCATGAACATCCTTTATAAGCCTCCTCAACCAAACGGCTTCCCGAGCATCCAAGGCCGAAGCCTTATACTCCGCCTCCGTGGTTGAAACCGACACCGAGTCCTGCTTCTTGCTACACCACGAGATGCTAGCTGAACCGCAAGTGAACACATAACCTGAAGTAGACCTTCGATCATCCGAATCACCGCCATAGTCAGCATCCGTGTACCCGAGCAACGCAAACTCCGCGTCCCTTCTATAGAGGAGTCCCATGTCCGAAGAAGCCTTGACATACTTCAGAATTCCCTTTGCCGCCACTAGATGAGATTGCCTTGGTTCAGCCATATACCGACTTACTCGGCCAACAACATAAGCTATATCCGGCCTTGTAATCGTCAGATAAATCAAGCTCCCAATAAGAGCCCTGAACACCAAGGGATCATGAAGAACCCTTCCCTCATCTCGTCAAAGCTTCAGCCCAGATTCCAGTGGAGTAGAGCACTTCTTCCCTTCGCCCATGCCGAACCGCTTTACAATACGATCAGCATATCCTTTCTGGCTAATGAGAACCCCGCACTCCTTCCTCTCCACTTCAAGACCAAGAAAGTGATGCAACTCTCCCAGATCTTTCATCTCGAAGCGTATAGCAAGCTCTGCCCTGAGCCTTGCTACTTCCTCCTCCGAATTCCCTGTGATGATCATGTCATCCACATACAGCAGGACCAAGACTCGTAGCTCTCCCTTCTTCTTGACGAACAAGCTTGAATCCGAGTTAGAAGCAAGGTATCCATAGAATTGTAAGTATTCTGCAATCTTCCCATACCACGCTCTAGGAGCTTGCTTCAACCCATAGAGAGCCTTCCTGAGTTTGCAGACATAGTCCGGATGCTTCTCAGAGACAAAACCAAGCGGCTGAACCATGAAGATGTCCTTGTCAATCTCTCCGTAAAGAAAGGCATTCTTCACATCGAGTTGCCACAACCTCCATCCCTTGCTAGCAGCCAAGGCGATCACCACTCTTACAGAAGTCATCTTCGCAACTGGACTGAATGTCTCCTCATAGTCTTCTCCATACTGCTGTGAGAATCCTCTAGTGACCAGGCGAGCCTTGAACCGATCAATGCTCCCATCAGCCTTCTTCTTCAACTTATACACCCACTTGCAAGTAACCGGAGTAATGCCATCAACCTTGGGCACAAGGTCCCAGGTTTCATTCTTCTTCAGAGCATCAATCTCTTCCTTCATGGCACCTTCCCACTCCTTCACTCCAGTGGCCTCGTTGAAGCTTGCAGGCTCTCGCTCATCCAGAGGACCTGCAAAGAAGCAGGAGACAAAGCTCACTGCATTCCCATCACAGTACCGAGCCGGTGGCTTAACCACCCTCTTCGATCTCCGAAGACACGGCTCCTTGCTCACGGCTTCCGTTGCTTCTTCAGGCTCCACTCCTACCTGGGGCAAGCATTGAGTAGTGCTCCCCCTGCTTCCTGAGCCAGAAGGCTCAGCCTCGGAGTTCGAAGCAACAGGAGCTGCTGGTGAAACAGCAAGCTCCTCTTCCAAGCCTTCAGCAGCCACCACCGGTGCTTCATCAACTTTGCTACTTCCGGTAAGCTCCACCGAGCCACCTCCATATGACGTCAGCTCGTCAAAGACAACGTCTCTTGACACCACGAACTTCTTCGTCAAAGGGTCCATGCATTTCCATCCCTTCTTCCGCTCATCATAGCCAACAAAGACAAGTTTCCTTGCCTTCGCATCCAGCTTTGTCCGTGAAGCATCCGGGACATGCACATAGCAAGTTGAACCGAACACCCTAAGGTGTCCAACACTCGGCTTCTCCTTCAGCAACAGCTCAATAGGAGTCTTCATGTTGATAGGGCTGAGTGGCATCCGGTTGATAACATAAGCAGCACAAGACATTCCCTCCGCCCAAAAGGACCTTGGGATATCTTTCGCATGAAGCCAGCATTTGCAGGTCTCCGTCAGATGACGGATCTTCCGCTCCGCAACCCCATTTTGTTGTGGAGTGTGAGCACAAGTAAGCTCCCGTTGGATCCCGTGCTTCCTGCAGAAGATAGAAAACTCGGAGGAGACAAATTCACCCCCGTTATCAGTTCTAAGCTTCTTAATCCGCAAGCCAAGCCGGCCTTCTACCAACTCCTTGAAATCCACGAACAAACGGAAGGCTTCCGACTTCTCCTTTAAGAAGTACACCAAAGTATACCTTGAGTAGTCATCAACCAAGACAAGCATGTATCTATTTCCACCAAGGCTGGCAGTAACAGTCGGTCCCATCAGGTCGCCATGAATACACTCCAATGGTTTCTTCCTCCTTGTTTGTGATTTATCAAACGGAAGGCGATGTGCCTTACCGTATTGACAGCCCGCACAAACATGCCCATCACCAAAGGAGGACAACTTTGGCAACCCCCTCACCAGACTTCTATTAGCCATCGCCTTCAGCTTGTCCATGTCAACATGCCCCAGCCTCTCATGCCAGATAGCAGCACTATCATTGGCCCTCATCTTATCAACATAAGCACTGGTGGAAAGAACAAACAGGTTCTTCACCCTCCTTCCAACATGAGCAACATCAGCCTTAACTGTTGATATGTTGCGAAGGAACCTCACGTCTGTTGGCCCATCAGAACGTGATACCCAGCGTCCACCGCATTGGTCACCGAGAAGAGGTTTTTCTTCATGCCCGGCACGTGATACACACTCCTTAACATGAGTGGCCCCTGATCACTACCCAAAGATACGACCCCCTCCTTCTCTACTGCATAAACAGTATTATCAGCAGTGATAATAGCTTCATTACCTGAGTACGCCTTCATGGAGGTGAACTTCGATTTGTCTCCGGTGAGGTGATGACCACACCCGGAGTCCACGATCCACTCGCTGTTGAAGTCCTCAGCAGACAAGGCCCGGACACAAGTGCCCGTCATAAAAGCTCCGCCCCATTCTGCTTCTTCACTTCTTGAGCAAGCTTCCTCCTTTCCCACAGCATGCCCAGGCTGCAGTTTGACCTTGCAGTCCCGCTTGAAGTGCCCTCGCTGATGACACCGGTAGCACTTCAGGTTTTTCTTCCAGTCCTTAGGAGCATTGCTCCTCTCCGGTGGATATGAAGTTGAAGTCTCCTTCTCAACAGCGGCCTGCACCTTCTTCTTCTTCTTCCCTTCCCATCCTTTCTTCTTGCCTGAGAAGAGAGCCTCGCTGCCTTCCTGATTCAGGTTCACTCCAGCCATCTGCCTTGCTAAGCTCTCCTGCGAGGCAAGCAGATTTTCCAGCTCCAGCAACGACGGTTGAGTAGCCCACCCTTGAACAGATGTAACAAAGGCCACATACTCCTTCCGTAAGCCGCGGATAATGTGCCTTTTCATCTTTGCCTCAGAGATAGGCTCGTCAGGATCCAATGCCGACAGCTCAGCGCACAAGCTCTTCATCTTTGAGAAGTACTTGGAGATGGAAAGGTCTCCCTGAGTTGCCCTGGCCAACTCATTCTCCAGGAACTGAAGCCGCGCCACATTCTTCCTATTGAACAACTCATCAATGGTTGTCCAAATATCAGCAGCCGACTCACACCCAACGATGTGATCAAACAGTTCCGGAGACACAGCTCTCTTCAGAATGAACTCCGCCTTAGCATTTGTTCTTCTCCAGAGCCTAACCTGTTCAGCAGTACCGAATGCAGCAGTAACTTCCTGTCTGTCGTCACCACCGACGACTTCCCACAGCTCCTCGACAAGAAGATAACTCTTCATGCATGACTTCCACTTCTTGAAGTTAGTCGGCGTTAAGAGTTCAATGCACAGACCTCTTGCAAAACTCCCTTCCATTGCAACACCTGTTGGCAACCTTTCAGAAGCTCCGAGCAACAACACAGGTTGATCACCACTCAGTCACTGAGTAACAACACTGGCTGACTTCCGCTCACGTAACTGAACCTCAGTAACCTGGCTCTGATACCATGTTAAATTTTCTCAACGTGGTCAGCAAGATAACCCAAACGCCAAATTAATATCTTCGGAACTACCCAGTTCTCACGTTGAACCAGCGGAACCCAAAGATCGAAGGTTACACCCAACAAACAATGGAAGCACAAGCAGGTCTTTTATACATTTACTTCTTTACAATCCGAGGCATACATAGCGAGACATGATTTCGCTAGTATAACAGCTGTAAACAGAAAGCACCAAAAAACAAGCCGGGCGGACAGCACCGGAGTCCGCCGAGACCGCGAGGTCGCCGAGGTCGCCGAGTCCGCTGAGATCGCCCAAGCAATGCTGCAATCCGCCGAATAGCCACGGAGTCCGCCGAAGCCGCGAGGCCGCGCGGACACACCGTTATTCGCCTCCTGCTGAACCCGAACTGAGGAACACCCCTACCCGCCTGAAGCCGGCGGACAGGTTATTGAAGCTGGCAAAGTTGAAACAGAATTGACAAGCCGCAGAGTGACCTCCTGCTGAGTCTGCAGAGACCGCACACTTCCAAGCACTTGACCGAAGTCACAGCCAAACTCCTGGCTCCTTGAAGCTATCCGCGTGACCTGCACACAGCAAACCGTCAGCCTGAAACAATCCGCGCGGACTGACAAACACAGACCGCAGCTCCTTGCACACCCCAACTTACTGTTCACTCAAGTTACTTAGGTTACTGTAGAAGTGTCAGGGGGGTCCTATTTATAGGCAGGGTGAGGAGTGTGGTCACCGCCCAAGAGATAGCGACACCGCCCCAGCCCGCGCGAATGCAAACCACCGTCCGCTGAGTCCGCGAGGACTTAGCCGGTCACAAGGAAAACCGCAAGGAGCAAGGCAACTATTGACGAACTCACTCCAGTCCGCCCAAGCGATGCGGACAAGGCAACAGACCGCAAAGCTCCAACCACTGCAGGACAGCAACCGCCTTCAATGGCAGTCCGCACCAACCCGAGGCAGTCCGCAAGACTCACACCTCAATCCGCCACAAGTCCACGACCAAAGGCAGACAGCAACAGTCCGCCCGGTCACAGCGGACTTGGCGGATACGGCGGACACCATGAACTTGACACAAAGTGTGACCAAGTCCAAAACCATCAAGGGCCAATGCGAGCATGGCGGACACGAACTCCCGTCCGCCAAACACCCTAGTACAAACCGTCATCAGTCCGCGAGCTCCTCGCACTTGTCCAACGCAGCAGCTTCCTCCCGGACTCCAAACACCAGTCCGCCAACCGGTCTCCACAGCAAAGCACCTGCTGTGTCACCAGAACTTGACAAGGCCTCAGCCAAGCTCTAAGCCCAGTCCGCAACAGCCAATACCGCGGACACATCAGTCCGCAAGCTTCCCGCGGACAAGAGCCAACCCGCCTATCAGCACAAGCTTGCACCCGCGGCCACTGAGCAATGCATCAGTCTGCAAGCCTCCATCCGCTCAGGCCGCTCCTTGGCAAAGCCAATCAGCAAACACCCTATCCGCAGACACCAGGCTGCATAGTCCGCAGACTCCATGCAACAACTCGCTCAGAAGACAGTCGGCTTCCCACTAGACCTACCACCAGGCCGCACATCTCAGTCCGCCTAGTCCGCCTAGTCCGCCAATGTTGTCCGCCCAGGCCGCCCGGCCTGTCCCGTCACCCACTTTCACTTCACAAAATTCAACAGCCACGACAGTGAGATCTGGGAAATGAGCTCCTTCACTTAACAAGTTGCTATATCGACATAGGGGAAAACATCATCATATGAAAAAAAAGGTTTTGTATAGATGCATTTGCATTATGACATGCATATTTACTTGTTTCACTAACATATGATTTTCGTATGGGAGTTGATTATACATTGGTGAGTCTACCTTGCTTGCTTGCGACATATACTTGTCCACTAACATATAGTCTTCCTATGGGAGTTAGTTATACATTAGTGGAGTTCACTTATACTGGATTTGATCGCAATCAACTTGTTCAAATAATCATGTCAGCTATTTATTTTATCATTGATTACAGCATAACATTGTGTACAACTTATTTATATCATTGTGTTAGTGTAGAGACAATCATATGATACAACAATATAAGAATAGTTATAAAATGTGTCGTGACTAGGTTAGTCACACACGCAAGTGTGCGCGCACACACGCACGCAGTTTCCGGACACTTGCTAAAAAATCGTGATCCAGATCTTATGGATAGTTGCATAGCTTTGCATACTTGTTCTGGTTCGATGTATACATTAATATCAGAGCTGACTTCGATTACACCATCTAAAAATTAAAAGTAACAATTAAAAGTCATTAAAATCCAAAAAAAATTAGTAGTGCTCTTACACCTACTATGGTAGGTTGTCATTAGGTATGCCAACGACCAATTTGAGGAGGTTGTCATTAGGCATATCAGTGGTATTTTTGAGAAGCTGCCCTTAAACCAATAAACTTTTGATAGGGGTGCCCCCCCCCCCCCACAAAATGCTCGAGTCAAATCGGGGGCATATCGACCAAGGGCACAAAATCTAAACCGGCCAGACGAGCCGCGCGCAGAAAGTCACGCTCACCCAAAAGGTCCGAAAGCATCCAAGAAGAGGGCAAAGCCGCACTCAGACCCTCCAGAGCGACGGACAGCGCACGCGTACAATGCGTTGACACAGCACGAGCAACGCAGTCGCACACAGCAAGGGCGCAGCGCGCGCAGCACAGCCGTCCACGCATAGCACGCCCCTGCACGCGCATGGCGGCGGCCGCCGCCGCCTCCTCCGGGCACCTTGCCCGGTCGAATTGCCCCTGGGGGGAGGGGGACACTCCTGTCATTTCGGCAAAAATGGTCATCTCAGTGATCAAAACGGAGCGACGTCATTTGTCAGCACAAATCACTGTCATGCGTAATTACCGACGCACCCCTCCAGAAAACTATAAATAGGCCCCCCCGACCTTCATTTGAAGTCAAGAAACTCCAGAGGCGAGAGAAAGCTCTGAGGTTTTCCGAGGAGATTGTGTACTTAGGCCGATTCTTCGCTCAGAAATTTGCTCCACTCTTCTCCTTGCGCCACGGACTCCTCACGCCTCAAGTGACATCAACCGCCTCCGCGAGAGTGCTCCCATCTAGGCACCACATCAATGAGAGTGCAACCTCCTGAAGCCCCGTGGACTTAGAAGATTGCCCCGCTAGACTCTGAGCTATGGCGATCCAATTCTCTGGACCGGGGAAAAGGTCGGGTGACCCGCAACAGTTTGACGCTGTCTGTGGGAAGGTATTCACAAAAAACTCTGACAAATCTCGGCATTCCCACAGCTCGCAGCAATGACGAAGAAAAGCGTCCAAGTCGCCAATAACACGACGCTAGAGGAGCACGCCAGTCCAACCCGCACCAACTTGCCCACGGGAAATATCTCACGTCGAGGTAGATCCATTGTCACTGCATTCCAAGCATCAAGGTAAGAATGCAGGCACCTAAGAAGGGAGCACCGCGCAGGGATGCTCACTAAACTAGGAAGCTTGAGGGCTCATCACGCTCCCAATGCGAATATCGCTCCGGGTGATCACTCGTCATAGATCCTGAGTCAGATTATGCTTGAATATACTGTCTTCTCTAAGGATCCCATCGCGGACGAATTGTCTGGCGCTGACAGCTCCACGCACACCGTCACGTGCCAAGTCACGGGTGTGGAACCTGATAATCAAGCCCCCGGCGACTCTGATATCAGCAACATGCCTCTCGCAGAGGAGGCCACGCTTGCGCCCCATACAGAATGGTAGAAACACTTATGCCATATAGAGGAAAGCCAAATTCAAGCGCTCGCGCCCCTAAGAGCATTGAACACCTCTCGCGCCCCCCACTCAGCCTATGGGCTTGTGAGCCCACCTCTGCTGACTTTGGATTGCTCAATGGGAAAATAATATGCCTATATGAACCGCGCACCTACAGAGCCCGCTAACGCTGACAGCTCAGCGCGACCAGACCTACCGTCCGAAGAGTTAGAAACTCATCAATCCTGCTACCGTACGAATGGGGCAAGCCTCGACCCATCTTCTCAAATGATCATACGTGAAGAAATTCCCCGCATGATCACCGAAGAGCAAGGACAAGACGAGCAATGGGCTGCTCTGGCCCCGCGCCTCACACACCATCGACCGCCTTTGACAGCCGAAGCTCATCAATCTGAAGGCAGCCAAAAGAAAATTAAAGGACACGACGAGAGGAGTGACAGATGTCGCGGTGAATCCCTCCAAGTCAGGGGCATTCTTGTTGTCGAGCCTTCTCACCTCTCAATACCTCCAGAGCAAAGATACTCATCGCAATTCAAAGCACTGAGTCACTTCATAAACCTAGGCCGCTCGCTAAAAGCACAGGCGACCAGTCAAAATACTGCAAGTTCCACCGTGGGCAGGGCACAGCACATAATGTTGTTCTAAACTCAAGGAAGAAATCGAACGACTCATGAGGCAAGGACAGTTTGAAAGGTTCTTACAGAACCAAGCACGGGATCGATCAGTGAAGGATCTGCCATCCGCTCACCAAGAAGGGTTGGGGGCAACCCCTAAGGCCATCATTCGAAAATAAAGCTCCATATCTATCATCGGGTCTCTACCCGCGCTTTTGTGTTGCTTTATTAACTTTACTTTTCGTAAATTACTGCAAGATCAGGCTTATGATCGTAGCTAATAAATTTTGAAGTTTTCAAGGCCCATGGAGGTCGAACATCTTCAGTGTTATCAAAACTGCGAACGCACTCTATCGAAAAGGAAGGATGGCCACAACACCTGTCTTCGAGCAGTGTGCTAACAGCAACTGCCTGCAGACAGTGCACTCACAGCACCTGTCTTCGAGCAGTGCGCTCGCAGCACCTGCCTTCTAGTGGTGTGCTAAAAGCAACTGCCTTCGGGCAGTGCGCTCACAGAACCTGCCTTCAAGCAGTGTGCTAGTAGCAACTGCCTTCGGGCAGTGCGCTTACAGTACCTGACTTCGAGTAGTGCGCTCGTAGCACCTGCCTTCGAGTAGTGCCCTCGCAGCACCTGCCTTCGAGTAGTGTGTTATCAGCAACTGCCTTCAGACAGTATGCTCATAGCAATTGCATTCGTATAGTGCACTCACATCACCTTCTTTCGAGCAGTGTGCTCGTAGTACCTGCCTTTGAGCAGCATGCTCGCAGCACCTGCTTTTGAGCAGTGTGCTAACAGCAACTGCCTTCGGGCAATGCATTCACAGCACCTGCCTTCGAGTAGTGCGCTCGCAACACCTACCCTTAGTAAGAGCACTAATGACTCCCCCCAGGCGAGATTGGTGAAAGCCTTTTTGCACCTCTACCCAGACGGACATCGGTCCTCCCAGGTGAGACGAATAAAGGTCTGTATGCACCTCACAGGATAGATGGACAAAGGCTCATCTGCACCTTCACTTGGACAAACCCAGGTTCTCCTGAGACACGAATTAGTAAAGGTTATTCTCCACCTCCACCCGAATGGATCTCGGCCGTCCAAAGTGAGATGGACAAAGGTCTGTCTACACCTCCCATGTGAGATGGACAAAGGTTCATCTACACCTTCACTTGAACGAACCATGATTCTCCTGAGGCACGAACGAACAAAGGTTCTTATGTGCCTTCTCCCAGGTGAGACGGACAAAGGTCTGTCTGCATCTCCCATGCGAGATGGACAAAGGTTCATATGCTCCTTCACTTGGATGAACCCCGGTTCTCCTGAGGCATGAACGAACAAACGTTCTTCGTCACCTCCACCCAGACGAACCTCGATCCTCTCCAAGTGCAATGGTTCTGTTAGGTACATTGGAAAATGTGTACAAGATTTGAAGAAGCCTCACCCTATTCAATGATATGCATCAAGGTGTATTTGATGTATTTTGAGTTTATATGTGCAGGTTAAGTAATTGTAGGAAATGCAGAAAAATTCCTAAGTCCATGTGTCGACACCTAGAGAAGATGTGTCGACACTTATGAAGGCTTATGTCGACACTAGAGAAAAGCTGTGTCGACACTTGGAGTAGATTGTGTCGACACTTGGAAAGACTGTCTCGACATCAGAAGCATTTGTGTCGACACCAAGAGGCTGTGTCGACACACAGAGAAGTAAAGTCGACATCAACTGTGTCGACACCAAAAGTCATTGTCAACACACAGGAATACTTAGTCGATATCAATTGTGTCGACACCAAAAGGCAGTGTCGACACACTGAAGACTTTGTCAACATAATGCAAAATTTCAACAAAGTTAAAGAAAAGAAGTAACTGTGTCGACACACAGAGGCAGTGTCGACACACAGAAGACTTTGTCGACATCAACTGTGTCGACACACAGGACTTGTGTCGACACACATCAAAGTTTCAACTATGTTAAAGAAGAAGGATTTGTGTCGACACACAGGATCAGCGTCGACACATTCAACAGAAGGCTGTGTCGAGAAGTATTAACAACAACAAAGGAGATGTGTCGACACCACCAAGGCTTGTGTCGATACTTAGTCCACTTGTGTCGACACTTAGTCTACTTGTGTCGACACATGATGAAGATCAGTCTCGACACTTTCAGACAGATACAGTATTTCAAGAAGTGACTGGATGACTTGACAGCTGCCATTTCTAACCGGTCTACTGCAACTGTCAAAGCTGTCAGAAGTTTGTTAGAAACCGGATCAGCCGGTTACCATGGAGGAAGACTATATAAAGTCTTGCTCCTTCAACAGAAGAGGTGAGGATTATAATTAAGATTGAAGATCTACATAAATATCTATCAACACAAAAAGAAGAAGACCTTCGACAGAAGATCTAAGAAGTTGGACAGAGTGAGCTCCATCTAAGAAGAGCAGTTACTGAACCAGGCTGCCAAGAAAGATTCAGATTAAGATATGAATCTCAAGTCAGAAGCTGATTAAAGATCAACTTCTCAAGAGTTCAGCCCTACTGAGTTCAGATTCAAGAAGCTTTGAAGAAAGCTAAGAGAGGTTGTGCTCTGCCATCAAGTTCTTCCAAGAACTGATCAAGAATCCATCCATTCCCTTATCTCTCTACCTGGGTGGTGGTAAAACACTTTGTAAACACTATTTTCTATAGGATCTATTCTAGATCTGAGCTGTAAGCCTATTTTATAAAGGCTGGGTGTAGGAGAATAAATTCTCTGAGTGGTAGGCCTTGTTGAAGGCTGAGGTAGGGCTGTGAGCCTGAGTGGTAGGAGATTGATATCTTTGAGTTGTAGGCCTTGTGTAGGCTGAGGTAGGGCAGATTGCCTGAGTTGTACAAGCCTTGTTTGGGGTTCTGAGTTGTAAGATCTGAGGATCTGAGGTGAAGTGAAGAAGTTAGGTTGAATCTAGCACACTGCTAGATAGACGAAGGGGGAAAGTGGATGTACCCAGACCTTGGGGAACCACTATAAAAATCTGTGTGCAATTTATGTTGTGATAGTTTTGTGAATCTGTGTTGTGTTAGCTGTAACATTTACTGCTGCTAAGTAAACAACTGAATTGATTTGCTGCCTTCAAAGAAAAACAGGAATTACACCTATTCACACCCCCCCAATAGGTGGTTAGGGCACTAATTATTTCAAGTGGTATCAGAGCCAGGTTACTCAAAAAAGGACTTGACAGTCTGAGTGAGATCCATAAGGCAGATTCAAGAATTAAGAAAATGGGTTCAGGAGAGAATCATAAGGAACTAGGGTCTGTGAAATTACCCATATGCAGAAAGGAGATATTTGGCATCTAGAAAGAAAGGGTCAGGATGTTTATGGAGGCGTCTGATCCAAGGATCTATATTACAATCAAGGAAGGTCCTTATATTCCAATGAAGATTTCAATTCTGGATGCAAACCAAAGAATTCTCAAGGATTTCTCAGAAATGACTAAGGATGAGATCATCCTGGAAACTATGGATAAGAGAGCCCAGAATATCATTGTTAGTGTCATAGATGATGCAACCTTTCAAAATTTGATTCACCGCAAGACCTCCAAAGAAATGTGGGATACTTTAATAGTCTACATGGAGGGTTATGAAGAAGTAAGATAAGATAGAAAATCTATGCTAAACTAAGAATATGAAAGTTTCAGACAAGGAAAGTCTGACAGTATAACTGAGTGTTATAAAAAGTTCTATAGAATAGTGAATGAGTTGATGTCCTATGGGAAAATCTTCAGTACTTATGAACTGAATTATAAATTCCTAAGATCCTTGACAAAGGATTAGGACACAAAGATTTGTGTCATTAGGGAAGTGGCCAAACTTGCAGATATCTCTCCCCCAACCTTATTTGGAAAGTTGCTGTCATATGAGATGCAACTGATGGCTAGGAAAGAGGAAGAGAAAAGTGCAAAAGGTGAGCATAGATAAAAGTCTGTGGCCTTCAAGGTTGAAGCCAATAAGAAAAATAGGAGAATGTCTCCATTACCTCCTAAGATTGCTGCTGAAACTGCTTCAGATAATTCAGATAACCAGAATTCAGACAGCAGTGACTCGGATGAAGATTTTGCAGCATTTACAAGATAGTTTCAGAGATTCCTGAAGAAGAAGCAGTGGAAGTCTAAGCCTTCCACATCTCAGCCTAAGGATGAGTATTATCAAAAGAGAAAGTCATCCAGGAAGGAAAGGAGCAGGTCTAAGCCAAGCAAATCTACAACATCAAAGATAGTTTGCTACTGCTGTAATAGGCCTGGACATGTTGTGGCTGAGTGTCCAGATAAAAGAAAAGAGACTGCAGATAGAAAGAAGAGTCAAGACCAGAGCAAGAAGGAGAAATCTATTGTTGCTAAGAAGGAGAAGAGTTTGACAGACCAATCTACTTCAGAGTCAGAATCTGAAGCTGAGGCCTACATTGGTCTATATGCAGCAGATGAAGAAGAAGAGTATCTCCAGGTGCTGAACTCTATATATGAACAAGAAGACCATTAGTGCAAGGGACTGATGGCTGTGTTAGAAGAAGACAAATGTCGGGATCAGCCTGGTCCTAGTAAGGTATAATGTCTTTCTAGAAATTCAGATTGCAGTACTGAGTCAGAGTCAGCAACATCTGCATCAAGTGATGTGGATGGGTCTGAGTCTGAAGGTGATATTCATCAGCTGATAGATGAATATGGAGACTTGTTGCAGGCACTTAAGAAAAGCAAAAACCTAGCCAAAGATCTGGCTAAGGAAATTGCAGATCTTAAGATGGCTGCATCTGAATCAGAGAAGCTACTAGATCAGAAGTTGAATGAGATAGCCAGACTGAAAAATATTACTGTTATTCAGATGGGTACTATCACATTCAAGAATGATCAGATTAAAAATATGGAGAATAGACTTCAGAAAGAAAAGGAGATAGTAGCTAGTTTTTCTAAACCTAAATCTGTATTACCCTTGATTGATGAGTTTGTACCTCAAAAGGGTAAGGCTGGGTTAGGGTTTAAGAAAACTGCATGGACTGCTAGGTCCAAATCTAAAGGCAAAGCCCCAGCACAAAACAAGAAGCCTGTTGTAGACAATTCAGCTAGGGTTGTACCTAAACAAAGGTACAACAAGTTTGAGTGTTGGTGTTGTAGCAAGGTAGGCCACTTTGCCTTAGATTGTTGGCACAATTCCAGTGTCAAGGAGAGTAGCAATTTGCCTGCTAGAAGAGCTACAGGCAGATTTATTAAAGTTCAGACTAACTTGCACCAAGGGCCCAAAAGTTATTTTTGTTCTAAGGTTAAGTAATCTGTGTTGCAGGTGCGTCCAAGTGGTCATGCCCTATATGGTACTTGGACAGTGGATGTTCCAGGCACATGACTGGAATAAGGGGGTTGTTGAAGGACTACACACCTATCATGGATGGGACTAAAGTAACCTTTGGTGGTTCTGAAAAAGGAATCATTAAAGGATTTGGTAACATTTCTAGTAACCTGATTACAATCACTCAAGTGGCCTATGTGAAAGGTTTGAAACACAACCTTACAAGCATAAGTCAGCTGAGTGATTTAGGATATGATATTTCATTTATTAAGAATGGATGTCACATCAAAAGGTCAAGTGATCAAAAGGTCATATTGACAGGATATAGAAAGAGAAATGTGTACTGTCTTAACTTTGAGTGTGAGAACAATGTTTCTCCTATTTATCTTGTAGCTGATGAGAGAGTCTCACAATCTGTTAAATGGCACAAGAGGTTGGCTCATCTTAACTACAAGACTATTGGCCAACTCTTTAGCAAAGATTTAGTGAGGAATGGTCCTCAAGTTAAGTGTATAAAGGATGGGATATGCTCAGCTTGTCAAAAAGGCAAGCAGACCAAATCCTCCTTTCATAGCCTTAAAAGCAAGGATTCAGTGAGGTGTCTATACCTCTTGTATATGGATCTATTTGGTCTTATGCCATTTCATAGTCTAGGTAGGAAGGTCTACACTTTTGTGGTGGTAGATGACTATTCTAGATATTCTTGGGTGTTCTTTCTGAGACAAAAATCTGAAACTCCAACTGTCTTATATAGTTTTGTTAAACAAATTCAGAATGAGTTGAACAGTACAGTGGTCAAAATCAGAAGTGATCATGGCACTGAATTTCAGTCTGAAAGTATGACAAGACTATGTGAAGAATTTGAGATTTTTCAAGAATTTTCCTCACCTAGAACACCACAGCAAAATGGTATTGCTGAAAGGAAGAATAGAACACTGATTGAGGCTGGTAGAACTATATTGAGTGACACTTCTCTCCTAGAATATTTCTGGGCTGAGACAGTAAACACTGCATGTCATGTGATCAATAGGGCTTCTATCACTAAGAGCCACAAAAAGACTCCCTATGAGATTGTGAAGGGCAGAAAACCAAACTTATCCTATTTTAGGATCTTTGGTTGCAAGTGCTATATACTTAACAATGGCAAGTCTTATCTAACTAAGTTTGCTGTCAAATCCCAGGATAGGATCTTTGTTGGGTACAGCAACAATATTAAGGCTTATAGGGTCTACAATTTGATTACTCAAGTTGTAGAAGAGTCTGTACATGTAGTCTTTGATGAAACAAGACTGATTAACTGTGAGTTGTCAAGTAGTGCTTGCAGTTCTACAGGTATAAATGAGAGAATGGACAAGCTTACCATTACAGAAGATTCTACTGCAAATCAGGAAGTGGAAAATGGTGGCTGCTATCCAGGGGGAGTACAAGACTCTCCAGATGCTGATGAAAACCAAGAGGTGCAGCATAATGAAGAGGCTGGAGGTGTTCAACCTAAAGATAGACTACCTCCAGCTAATAGACACTTAAAAGATCATCCAGCAAATCAGATAATTGGTGATCCTAAACAAGGAGTGCAAATAAGAAGCAGGAATCTGAGCACAGTTCTTTGCTCCAGCTTCCTATCTCAAGTGGAACCAAAGAAATTTGAAGAAGTTGTTCTAGACCCACATTGGATTGATGTCATGCAAGAGGAGCTGAATCAGTTCAGAAGATGCAAGGTCTGGAAGTTAGTTCCTAAACTAAAAGACCACAACATCATTGGAACAAAGTGGATCTTTAGGAACAAATTGGATGAGAATGAGATCATTGTGAGGAATAAAGCAAGACTTGTTGCAAAAGGATATAGGCAGGAAGAAGGTATTGACTTTGATCAAACCTTTGCCCTAGTAGCAAGACTGGAAGCAATTAGGATGTTCCTTGCTTATGCAACATATCAAGGTTTCAAGGTATTCCAAATGGATGTAAAATCAGCATTCCTAAATGGAAATCTAAAGGAAGAAGTGTATGTAGAGCAGCCCTCAGGTTTTGTTGATCCTCTCAAACCAGATTATGTTTATAGACTTAGGAAAGCTTTATATGGGTTGAAACAAGCCTCAAGGGCTTGGTATGAAAGCCTGTCTAGTTTCCTCATTGAGAACAAATTCTCAAGGGGGAAAATAGACAAGACTCTATTCCTAAGGGAATCCAAAGGAAAGATTATCCTAGTCCAAATATATGTTGATGACATAATATTTGAGTCTACTGAAAGTAATCTTTGCAGTAAGTTTGAAAAACTTATGCAAGAAAAATTTGAAATGAGCAGTATGGGGGAACTTAAGTTCTTCTTGGGTCTCCAAGTAAGACTGACTGAAGATGGCTTGTCCATATCTCAGTCTAAGTTCACCCTGGAGTTAATAAAAAAGTATGGTATGGAATCATCCACTACCATGAGAACTCCTATGGGGTCAAGTGTGTCTCTTAGCAAAGATGATGCAGGAAAACCTGTAGATGAAACTTTGTATAGAGGGATAGTTGGCTCCCTCCTATATCTAACTGCTAGTAGACCAGATATCATGTATGATACATGTGACTGTGCTAGGTACCAATCCTGCCCTAAAGAATCTCATCTGACTGCAGTAAAAAGGATTTTGAAATATCTTAAGGGCACACCTTATCTAGGCCTTTGGTACCCTAGGAATGGAGATTTTCTACTGACAGGCTATTTAGATGCAAATTTTGCAGGTTGCAAAGAAGATAGAAAAAGTACTACAGGAACCTGTCAATTTCTAGGAGGAAGATTAGTGTCTTGGAGCAGTAAGAAGCAGACCAGTGTGACAATCTCCACAGCTGAGTCAGAATATGTTGCTGAAGGAAGCTGCTGTGCACAACTTTTGTGGATTCAGCACCAACTAGAAGACTATGGTATTCAAGTAAGTAGAACACCTTTGCTTTGTGATTCTACAAGTGCAATTTCTATTGCTAATAATCCTGTTTCACATAGTAGGAATAAGTACATAGAAATTAGATACCATTTTCTTAGAGAACATGTAGAGAAAGAGGACATCTCACTAGAATATGTCAAAACAGATTATCAAATTGCAGATATGTTTACTAAGCCTCTAGATGAAACTATATTCAATAAGTTTAAAATTGAATTAGGAATGTTAAACTTAGAATAGTTTAATAAAATTGGCTAAGTAAAATGGTGTCGACACAAGGAGTTGTCTGTGTCGACACATAAAAGTGGTGTCGACATTCCAGAGAAATGATGTCGACATATGTAGAAAATTGGTGTCGACACTTCAGAGAAGTAGTGTCGACACATCCAGAGTAGGTGTCGGCACATCCAGAGTTGGTGTCGACACTTAGGTTCAACACAGATTTCATCGAGTGGAGTATCGACTAATCGTCGAGCGCAGATGTATAAGTTTCGACACATAGAAGTCAACACTTATGTCGAGACATTAGAAGTCTGTGTCGACACTTTTCAACAGTGTCGACACATTTAGAGGATTATGACGTACCTTTTCACCTTCATTTTTAGAAAGGTATAAATAGGTCCATAGCATTGTCTGTCGACACGCTTTCTATAGTTTCGAGACCAAAACTTTGTGTCGACAAATTCTCTCATCTAAATTCAAGATTTCTCTAAACCCTATTGGCGCCAAAGATCGAGGATAATGTCAATGAAGGATATGAGCTCGTACGCAATGCATTTGACCATGCGGAACCAGAAATTCAAGCTGTAGTAACCCTAGTTGCTGAGAATGGGTTGGAGTTTCTAGTCTCTGAACCAACAAAGATTTGGAAGAAGGAAATCCTAGAATTCTATGGCGCTGCAACTTTAGATTCGACTGGATTAAAGATCAAATCAATAGTTCAGGGAGTTAAAGTCAAACTTACTTTGAAAAGCTTGAGAATAACTCTTCAACTACCAAGAACTCAAGAAGAGGAAGATATACCTGCATCTAAGACAAGGGAAGCACTTCAATGGTGTCGATTAGATCCCACCTTGAAGATTGGAGCTGCCATGAACAGAAAAGGAATGAATCAGCAAGGCAAATTTCTTTTAGAAATAGTTGGCAAAGTCATCCTCTACAAGCCAGGGGGACATCATAGGATTTCTGCCTACATGTTCAGCCTGATGACAAGGATCATCTACAGACTCAACACTGATTGGTCAGCAGTGATTTTTGAAAAGGTTAAAGAAAGTATTAAGAAGCCCAATCTAGGAAGGATAATGAGTTTGTACTTAGCTGGAACTATTCCAGAAGTCATGGAACAAGCAGCTGGTTTTAAAATTAATCACATGAGAAGGATGGACATCGGGATTATCTCAAGGTGGGAGAGGGTGTTAACTAAGGACATGCCTACTCCAGAGAAGGAAACACCTCCACAGAGGAAGCAGAAGAAATTCAAAAGGGCTCCTGCACCTTCCAGTAGTTCAGAGGAGCAATCAGCTTCCAGTTCTAATGAGGAAGAAGTTGATAATGCTGGAAGGTCACCAGTAAGAAATGAAGATACACAGAGGCAGGGGGAGCAACCATCTGCTAGCCCCATTCACCTGGATCCACTCCAGGGGGAGCCTCAACATGAGGAAGTGCCAACTCACTTGGACAGTGAAATGGCAACACAAACTATACTTGAGGTAATACATGAAGTAAATCAAACAAATTTCAATAATGAAGATGAACTACTAACTGAATATTTGATTGATGTTGACCAGCCAACTCAATTAAACAGTCAAGCTCAAGATGTTATCCTGGAAGATACATCTGTTGCTGCAGATGCTCCTGAGATGAGAGTACCTCAAGTTCCTACTCAACAAGAGTTTACCTTAGAAGAGTTGTTTCCTGATTTAGTGCATGCTGGTTTTGAGGGGGAGAAAACTGCTTTTGAGGGAGAGCAAGTTGACCTTGATGGGTAGCATATGAGGTCTCATGGGGAGACTGCAAGAAATGAGGAGGAGCAAATTAGAACTAAAACTAAGGGGCAAAGGACTCAGGGGGAGCAACCTAGAACTGCACAGGACTTGCCTTCTAGTCCTAAAGATATAGTTGATATAGCCAGTACCTCTGATTCTGAGGATGCTGCTGAGGTTCAAGCTAAGAAAAGGAAGCTAATGGTCTTTAAAAGAAGAAGCCTAAGCTACAAGAAGACAATACAAACTGCTGCTTCTCAGCCTGCCCCAACAACTGATTATAGTTCATTGTTAGTATCTTTACAAGTGAAGTTGGATGAGCAAAGGATTGTCATGGAGAAGTATATAGATGAAACTCACAAAGATCTCCAATTCTCCTTGGCACAAGACATCAAATCCATAAGATTTGAGGTGAATCAAAATAAGAAGGAGATGACTGATTGTTTCCACAAAGGTGGAAATACTGTGGTTTTACTACCCACACACCAAGAGAAAATCAAGAACAAGTTGATGATATAGCTCTTAAGCAAGGCTATATCTTAGAAAATCAGATTATGGTGAATGATAATCTGACTGCATCACATAATGCAATTGTTACAGAACTAAAAAATGTTGCAACAGCCCAACCTGCTGATAAGTCTAAAGCCAAGCCAGAGTTTGATAAGGAGAAGTTTGATAAGGACTTCCAAGAAGGCATAACTGTTATCAAAACAGCTATTGAGCTATCTCAAAAGACTATTTCAGCACTGCTGCTAAAGTTAAAGGGATTTTATAAGGATGGTGTTAATTTTCTGGATGAACAAATAAGATTTCAAAAGGATGACCTTAGAGATCATATGGCCAGAGAAGTCATAAAGGGGGAGAGAGTATTAGTCAAAGCTGGATCTGATCATGCTAAATGGATTTCTAACAGCATCAGAGCCACACTTGGATATCCACCCCTTTGTGATGATGACAATGTGGCTGAATCTGGTATAAACCCTGCTGTTTTTGGAGGTGAGCAAGCTGAAGTTGCTCAATTAATCTATCCTCTAGCAGATTTTGAGATGATACATCATGAAGTACAATCTATGTACAGTCTCTTGAAGGTAATAAAAATATTATTTTTGAGAAAGTAGACAAGCCAGTGCCTGAGGAAGTTTTGACCAAAGAGCAAGAAACTCTTTTGTCTAAGAAGAGATTCAGAGAACAGGCAGAATTAAAGCCTGATTTTAAGCAGTGGAGTCCAACCTCCAGGAACATTATAGTAATTGCTTGGAAAGCTGTAAAGGACCAGACCCATGATAGGGGTAAATGGTATTCAGAACAAGAGTGGAGAAAGCATGAAGCCAGGCAAGAAGAAATTGTTCAGTATAGAAGAAAGGCAAAACTTGGGAAGCTACCTCCTAATGCTTAGGAGACAAGCAAATATTTCTCAAAGCCTTTTCATTATTTTGAGAGACAAAGAATAAGGTCTGAGGAACTAAAGAAGAAAGATCTAAAAGGCAAGAAGCCAGCTGATGACACTGATGCTCCAGTTCAAGCCAAGGTCCAATCAGGCAAAGGAATTGTCATCAAGGAGCCAGAGCTGCCTTAGTTTAGTTTTACTAGATTTTATCACATTGTAAACATTAGTGTTTAAATCTATGTAAACTTCTGTTAAAGAAACTTTTGAAGTTTAAACAAAACTAGAATGAATGATCATTGTGTTAGCATTATTTTCTGTGATGATATATTCTATATGTGTTGTTTAGTAATTACCTTGTCATTTAATGTTGTTATACATCATAATATGTATTTGTTATGAATGGTGTATATCATTGACTAAGGGTTATGACTTCTCCAAATAGGGGGAGATTGTTGGGTACATTGGAAAATGTGTACCAGATTTGAAGAAGCTTCACCTTACTCAATGATATGCATCAAGGTGTATTTGATGTATTTTGAGTTTATATGTACAGGTTAAGTAATTGCAGGAAATGCAAAAAAATTCCTAAGTACATGTGTCGACACCTAGAGAAGATGTGTCGACACTTATGAAGGCTTATGTCGACACTGGAGAAAAGTTGTGTCGACACTTGGAGTAGATTGTGTCGACACTTGGAAAGGCTGTCTCGACACCAGAAGCATTTGTGTCGACACCAAGAGGCTGTGTCGACACACAGAGAAGTAAAGTCGACATCAACTGTGTCGACACCAAAAGTCAGTGTCGACACACAGGAATACTTAGTCGACATCAATTGTGTCGACAGCAAAAGGTAGTGTCGACACACTGAAGACTTTGCCAACATAATGCAGAATTTCAACAAAGTTAAAGAAAAGAAGTAACTGTGTCGACACACAGAGACAGTGTCGACACACAGAGGCAGTGTCGACACACAGAAGACTTTGTCGACATCAACTGTGTCAACACACAGGACTTGTGTTGACACACGGCAAAGTTTTAACTATGTTAAAGAAGAAGGATTTGTGTCGACACACAGGATCAGTGTCGACACATTCAACAGAAGGCCATGTCGAGAAGTATTAACAACAACAAAGGAGATGTGTTGACACCACCAAGGCTTGTGTCGACACTTAGTCCACTTGTGTCGACACTTAGTCTACTTGTGTCGACACATGATGAAGATTAGTCTCGACACTTTCAGATAGAGACAGTATTTCAAGAAGTGACTGGATGACTTGACAGCTGCCATTTCTAACCGGTCTACTGCAACTATCAAAGCTGTCAGAAGTTTGTTAGAAACCGAATCAGCCGGTTACCATGGAGGAAGACTATATAAATCCTTGCTCCTTCAACAGAAGAGGTGAGGATTACAATTAAGATTGAAGATCTACACAGATATCTATCAACACAAAAAGAAGAAGACCTTCGACAGAAGATCTAAGAAGTTGGAGAGAGAGAGCTCCATCTAAGAAGAGCAGTTTGCTGAACCAGGCTGCCAAGAAAGATTCAGATTGAGATCTGAATCTCAAGTCAGAAGCTGATTGAAGATCAACTTCTCATGAGTTCAACCCTACTGAGTTCAGATTCAAGAAGCTTTGAAGAAAGCTAAGAGAGGTTGTGCTCTGCCATCAGGTTCTTCCAAGAACTGATCAAGAATCCATCCATCCCTTCTCTCTCTACCTGGGTGGTGGTAAAACACTTTCTAAACACTATTTTCTGTAGGATCTATTCTAGATCTGATCTGTAAGCCTATTTTATAAAGGCTGAGTGTAGGAGAATAAATTCTCTGAGTGGTAGGCCTTGTTAAAGGCTGAGGTAGGGCTGTGAGCCTGAGTTGTAGGAGATTGATATCTCTGAGTTGTAGGCCTTGTGTAGGCTGAGGTAGGGGCAGATTGCCTGAGTTGTAGGAGCCTTGTTT
Source organism: Platanthera guangdongensis (assembly GCA_039583875.1). Classification (NCBI taxonomy): domain Eukaryota; kingdom Viridiplantae; phylum Streptophyta; class Magnoliopsida; order Asparagales; family Orchidaceae; genus Platanthera; species Platanthera guangdongensis. Next base: position 51,890,923 of record CM077157.1, on the reverse strand, counting down.
GGGGTTCTGAGTTGTAAGATCTGAGGATCTGAGGTGAAGTGAAGAAGTTAGGCCGAATCTAGCACACTGCTAGATAGGTGAAGGGGGAAAGTGGATGTACCCTGACCTTGGGGAACCACTATAAAAATTTGTGTGCAATCTGTGTTGTGATAGTTTTGTGAATCTGTGTTGTGTTAGCTGTAACATTTACTGCTGCTAAGTAAACAACTGAATTAATTTGCTGGCTTAAAAGAAAAACAGGAATTACACATATTCACCCCCCCCCCCCCCCCTCTAGGTGGTTAGGCACTAATTCTTTCAGGTTCTTCGTCGTTATTCCCGTTAGGACGAACTCCAGTTCTTCCAAAGAACAATCGAACAAAGGTTCTTTGCCACTCGCGCTCAGATGAGCCTCGGTTCTCCCAAAGCGCAATCGAACAAAGTTTTTTTGCCACTCCCGCTCGGATGAACCCCGATTCTCCCAAAGTGCAATCGAATAAAGGTTCTTCGCCGCTTCCACTGAGACGAACCCTAGTTCTCCCAAATCATAATCGAACAAAGATTCTTCACTGCTTCCACTCAGACGAACCTTGATTCTCCCAATGCACAATCAAACAAAGTATTTTTGCTGCTCCCACTCGATCGAATTCTTGTTCTCCCGAAATGATTTAAATAAGGATTTCTCACCACCAACTCCTAAGCGAACTCTGATCCTCCTGAAATACCAGCGGGCGAATATCCCCCGCTAGCAACCGGCTCAAAATGCCAACACTCAAGCTAAGCGATACTCTGTCAAAGTTTACGCACACCAAAGCACAACCAGAACACGAAAGATCTAAAAAAAGAGGGCCTTCATTCAAGCAAAAGATACCTCACGAGTTACATCATCATGAGGAACAAATAGCATGTGACGGTGCAAAGGCACACCCGCACGTCAAAAGCGAAAGCAAAGAAAACAAACAAAAAATGTCACGATGGGATCATCCCTCCACATCGACATCAACATCGTCATCTGAGGCATCCTCCATGCCCAGATCACCGCACTTTGGTGATCTCCGAGCAGCCCAAAACACCTTGCCAAAGTCTAAGATGTACGCTACGTTGCGCTCGAGCCAATCAATCTCAATGGCCATCATCTCAGAACGGACCTCCTCTACGGTACGGGATCGCTCCATCTCAAAGTTATAAGATCCTTTATACTCAGCCACCGCAGGCGCTCGCATAACCTCGATGTCATACAGCTCCACTATCAGTCGAGCCTTCTCTTTCCTCAACTGCTCCACCTTCATCTGAATGAACTCAAGTCCACCTAAAGAATAGTCAAACAAGGGTTCTTCACCGCTACCGCACAAACGGATTCTGGACCTCCTTCGACAAAAGAGAGCAAAGTCTCTTCTCCAAATTCTAGGTCCTCTTAAAACACGCGCGAACCAAAGTCTGTCGCCGCCTCCCAAATCAAACGGACATCCAAGTCCACCCGCACCGCCAAGGCAAGGGGCAAGTGTCCTCCATCCTCACACTTCAGCAACAAGCCCTCGCCATTAATGCTCGAAAACAATTGCCAACGGTAGCGCCCGACAAACAAGGGACCCAAAAGCACCAAATGATCTTGAGCCGCTGATAACTTCTCAAAAATAAGTTATCTTGTGCCTAAATTCTCATCCATTTGATTAAAATAATTGACAAATGAGAGTTAAAATGTATAAAATAAATAATAATTTGGTTTTTGATCAAAGAAAGAGTATTATGATTGTTGAAGCCAGGAAAAATCCCAACCTCAGAATTCGGATCAAAGCTGCCTAAGGTTACTGGCTCAGAAGCTAGATCAGACGGCTAGGGTGACTAGAACGAAGAATCAGGTCAAACAGGACCCCAGCTGTTGTGGCAGGAAGGTCTCACCACGTACTCGGATGCTCGAAAGGAGCATCCCCTTCTCAACCAAAAATGGTCGAACTGGGCATGAGGGAAGCTAGCTGGCGAAGTCACAAGGTCGCGACTTGCTCTCCAAGGAAAAGGAATCCAAAGTCTCAGTTAATATCTCAAAAATGAAGCGCGTGAGTATCCTGCCGAGGATTTCAAGTGCCTCACCTCGTACCCTTGGGGTCCTATTTATAGGCAAAATCAAGGAGGGGGGTCATATTTATACCCCACCCACTGGCGACTAGGAGACTTCCAGAGGAACTCGCACGGGGTGGGCGAGTATCTCGCCTAGTCGCCTACCTGGCGAGTATGCGAGGGGAGCTCGCATATACTCGCCCAGGACTTCCACGATCTTGAATGCTGACTTTGACTCCTGCCTTTACTTGTTGACCTTGACTTTTACTGACCTGGCTGTGGTAGGACCCACCCTCGACGAATACGGGTTATACACAATCCCTGCTCTTTCTCAGTGACATAGGAGCTCGGAAAGAAACATCCAACACTTATTCGGCGAGCTGTCGTGCTGAGTATCTGGGTTACTCGCCTCTTGTACATGCCCGTCGATCTATATAAATAGGGGGGCCTGGTTCTTTAGCCGGATTTTCAGAACTCGTGCATAATGTCGGACGCTGTGAAATTTCTTCATGACAGCCTCGCCGCGCTGACCGGTGCTCTTGGCGTCGCTAAGCCGAAAAGGCTGTGCGAGGAGGACGACGTTGCCGACTTACCCCCCCCCCCCCCCAAGAAGAAGAAAGTTAAAAAGTCCAAGAAGAAACCCGCCTCCGGTGATGATAACTCACCGCCACCTCTTTCTCAAACCACGGCTTCCACTAGCAACCCTGTGTGCTCTGCTAGCACGCAACAGCTGCTCAGCGACCTGGGGCTTGACGACATTCCCAATGTCACCGCCTCTGATGCGAGCTTTCCCGACTCGCTCGACATCCCTGAACTCGCCACAACCCTGGCCCCCGGAACTCTCCTCCACTCCGGTACCGCAGCAGCTTGAAGTCGTCGACCAGCCAGGTTGACATATTGCTGAGCTACCCTTTTCTTCATTGATAGTTGTTGCCTCTTCTCGCTCACTTTACCTTGATACTCACAGATTCACCTCCGGGGGGAGCTGGCGCGGTTCTGAATGTCACCCCGCTGAGCTCCGCGCCGCTGGTCGCCCTTCCTGCCGGGAGACCGGTAAAGACCGCGCATACGGTGCGGATCCATATCGGCGGCAAAAAGAAACCTGAGGCCTCGATTCCTTCGGCGAGCAAGGAATTGTCGCTAAAGAATCCTCCGCCAAGGAAGGTGACCCCGGCGAGCAAGGATCCTTTGTCGAAGGACCCTCGGCCAAAGAAGGTTCCGCTAGTGAGCAAGGGTCTTCCGGCGAGTTCTGCACTGCCTGCGAAGAGCTCTGCGCCGCCCGCGGCGAGTTCTGTACTGCCTCCGACGAGGTCTTCTCTGCCCGAGGCGAGCTCTTCGCTTCCCCTGCCGCCGCCTCTTACAAATTTCGTCACCCTCCAGTCGGTTACTGCATCCTTGTCGTTGCTGCCGCCTCTGATCACGCCTTTCCAAGTTGTCACAACGCGACTTCCTCCGCCTCCTCCGCTAAAGAATCCTCAGCCACCAGCGAGTTCGTCGCTCCACCTGCCTCCTTCATCGCAACCCGCGGGCAGTAAGCCGGTCAAGCTGCGGCCGAGCTATTTCCCACCAAAAGTTGCGGATGTTAGACAAGGAGGACGTGGGCAAGGCAAGACAGTCGAGCACGCTGGTGGGCCATCTTCAAGCTGGCGAGATGAGTCAGCTCGCGCATCTCCCCCTCGCCGATCTAGATCTCCTCGCCGTAGTATATTCTGACACCGATGTTGTATATGTCGGCTTAGTGTCCTATTCCTAATCCGACAACTTTCTTGTTCTGACAGATCGGCCGGCGACTCCAGGGGCGGCCTTCATCGACGCCATTGGGTTGGCGGGCATCGAATATCGCCACGCTGCTGCTCGCGCCTACCTGGAGCTGGAGAGCAAGTTTGACCAGCAGGCGATCTGCGAGCCTCATCGCCAAATATCATCCCTGAAAGTGCGGATGTCGAAGATGGAAGAGCTCCGGAGTACTCTCGAGAGCTTTGAATCTCGCTTCCATATGGTAAAGGAGAATGATCGCCAACTGGCGATTAACAACCATCGCCTCCAGCTTATTCTCGACGAGCTGGACGGTATTCGCGCGAGCATGGGCTATGTTGGCCGGCTGACGATGATGGAGAAGCAGTTGTGGCTTGGCTATGATGCGATGGCGCTGGCGACGGAGCACTTTCGGTGGGCGCGCGAGATGGGCCGGGCTGGGCGACATCCTCACCCTCCAGATAGACCTAGACCTTAGAATTTTTTTCTTTCTTTTTCTTTCTTCTATTTGAAGCTCGTCAAGTGCGACTTTATGAACATTTATTGATTTGTAATAAGAGAGCTTCGATCTCGTGCCATTATTAACTTTTCCTATTTCCAAAGTTTGTGCGATATCTTGTCTGGATTGTGCCGAGTTTGTTCTGTAGGTTGCGATCATGCTTTATCTGTACTGTGTGACCTGCGCAATGGAATCAGCTTACTCGCTTAGGGCACGACTTGGGCCGATACTCGCCGTAGTAAAGATATACTCCCCCGGGAGACTAAAAATAGAGGGGGTAGGTAGGACATAAGTACGTAGTTGCGCTCTTCAACCTCTAACTCGCGAGTATCGTTTCCTGCTCGTGTGCTGCGACTTTGCTTTGTTCCTCGCTCTTCTTTCTTATTCCTCGCTAAATCTTGCAAGATGGTTGGAGATGATGCCAGTGCTCGCCGCCAAGCCCATGTCGCCAACTTTGCAGATGCGGCTTTCAAGAAGTCGATCACCACCGAGCGTGACTTAGAGAGCTTTAGCTGAGGGATACTCGGCCAGGCTCCCGAGCTGTAGCGAGCGACTCAACATATATATAGTGGGCGCGCTGGTCCTTCCCCATCTCCATTTCGATGCGGGCCTGCGACTTATGTTGTGGCCTGAATATTGTGAGATATTGCGGTATTTCGGCATCGTCACCGTGCAGATCAACCCCAACGGCGTCACCATCATCATGGGGTTCCTCTGCTATTTGCGCGAGGAGAGGGTCGCCTTCGACCTATCTGTCTTCCGCAAAATATTCGCCTTTGCCGCGTATAACGTCCCCTGGGCCGTCCGTGAGCCTTAGCCCATTAGGCCTCCGTTAGACCGTTACCGGGATGCAGCCCAAGCACTCCAACCCCTCTCCCTCCACGGGCGGGTTGTTGGTGGCTGCAGCATCCCTTTGATGAGTGAAATTTTCTCATTAAGCGGACAGCACGGGAACTTCCCAGGAGGTCACCCATCCCAGGACTTCTCCAGCCCAAGCACGCTTAACTATGAAGTTCTTTCAACTCTCATCACCAACTGAGCTGCAGCTCAATTGGTGATGAGAGTTGAAAGAACTCCATAGTTAAGCGTGCTCGGGCTGCAGCTCAATTGGTGATGAGAGTTGAAAGAACTCCATAGTTAAGTGTGCTCGAGCTGGAGAAGTCCTGGGATGGGTGACCTCCTGGGAAGTCCCCGTGCTGTCCGCTTAATGGGAGAATTTCACTCATCAAAGGGAGGCTGCAGCCACCAACGACCCGCCCGTGGAGGGAGAGGGGTTGGAGTGCTTGGGCTGCAGCCCGGTAACGGTCTAACGGAGGCCTAGTGGGCTGAGGCCCACGGATGGACCAGGGGACATTACAATAAAAAGTGCATTTTTATTGTAACGCCCCTAGCAGATCTAACGTGACAATGTCACGGCTCCGCTCTAGGCGACGCTACCGGGTTGCAGCCCAAGCACCCCAACCCCTCTCCCTCCACAGGCGGGTTGTTGGTGGCCACAGCCTCCCTTTTATGAGCGAACTCGACAGTTAAGTTGTGTCGTACGGGGACTTCCCAGGAGGTCACCCATCCCAGTACTACTCTCGCCCAAGCACGCTTAACTATGGAGTTCCTTCACTTCTCATCACCAATTGGGCTGTGGGTTCGACGATTTGGCTCGAGTCTGGGTTCGCCGATCTGGCAGAGATAAGACAGCTTGACCACCGCTTTGAGGACACGGCCTATAATACGGGCGTGTCACAGGGCGTGTCAGACGCGAAAATCAACTTTTCCGATTTTTCGTAGCCGTCCATTTTTCCTTCAGCTGGGATCCAAAGGCTGAAGTTCTTTCCTGCTTCCTTAAGGCCGAAAACAGAGAACGGATTCTCATTTTATTCGTGCCTTCATCTTTCTACGAGTCTAGAGATAGAAAGGGAAAGGAAGACGGTGGAAGAAGAAGAAGGGTTGTTTGCTACTAGACCTTGTGAGTGTCAAGTAGCGATTCGAGGACAGCTTTGCGGAGGAAACGCTGTTGCGAGTCTTTCGAGTTACCTTGGCGCTTATAGCACCAAAGCGGTCTTCAAGGATAATGATTTTTCTTCCTAGCCATGTGAAGGCTTCTTTTTGGCATATGTTTGTGATTTCCCCACCAAGAGGTGGCTGATTTTGGGAATCTTTGGGTGATTCATGAAATCCCCTTTGTTGGCATATAGATCCGGAATTGGAGTACGGAATAGGCATGCTGTGTGAAGCCCATCTGGACAGGTTGGTCTGGATTGGTGATGTTGCATACGAACCGGAGAAGACTCCGTGATAAACGTGTAGTTTAAGGAGTCAATGGGTTATGCTTGTGAAGGGTAGTAGCAGGAAGTACTGGAGTGGTAGTCCAGGAAAATATCTGTGTTATGCTTGTGCTATTGGGTTATACCTGTGAATGAGTAACAGGAAGTATTGGTGTGACCAGGAAAGGCTCTTTGTGATGCTTAATGTCGTAGGTGGTACCTGTGAAGAGAGTAACAGGAAGTACTGGTGTGCCCAGGAAAGACCCCTAACATTTGTGATATTGCGGTGTCATACCTGTGAACGAGTAATATGAAGTACTGGTATGCCCAGGAAAGACCCGCTGATGTTGTGAGATGAATGGGTGTACGAGAAATACCCAGACTTGAATTCTAAGAACAGGATTGGTGAGACCGACCCGCGCCTTGGATTAAGCCGCGAGTATGGCGTACTCGGTGAAGGCAAGGCGATTTGAGCAACGGGGGGTGGAGGATCCGACCTGCGTTATGTCCGTCCGACGTGGACCAGAAGGTGCGGTTTGTTGGAGCGCATAGAGAGAGTCTTAGGCCTGCATACCATGACACAATGGGGGGGCTACGGGCCATCCCAGTGTTTTAAGACTAGAACTCCGGCTGCACGCCATGGAGTAAATGCTCAAGAGAGCTGCCGTTGAGTTGTGGCCCTGATACGGTGGTGGGAAACTGGTTCGCCGGTACACCAAGAATGTGCCATGAGAGCACATTTGTATGAATTATATACATGCTTGTGAATGTTATGCCTGCAGGGAAGAATACCGCTGCCCCGAGAAAAAGGCGTAGGGTCGTTATAATTTGGTCAGCTGAATGCTGACCGTTGCCTCTGTTTGCCACTATTGGGTGGATTGTCCCTGTACAGGTGCTGGAGAGCCAAGCGGGATGCATAAAGGTTGATGTTCCTGTTGTTGCTACTACTGCTGCTAGCCCTCGAAGGCTATTTGGAATGAATGTTATGTTTTCTTTTATTGTGGCCGGCCTGCGCGTCAATGTTTAGGCAACTGTTTGAAAGTCATGTAAGGCCATAAGGCCAACTTTTGTACTGTTGTAAGACATTCCTATATACATGCAATGTGGAGTTATTTTACATGTAGGACATTCACGTGTGGAGTTCAAGTAGTAGTATAGGCTTCCGCTAGAATAAAATGTGTTTAGGTGCGTTGCGCTACTCTGGTATCATCTCGTACCTTTACCACCTATTTTGTGATATATGTTGTGGGGCCCCGGCCGGACCTTCTAGTATATACCATATGAACAGATGGGGTTGTTACACCGCGACTGCCGAGGGCGTGGTCTACTTCAGTATCCATGTATGCACTCTTGTGGGGACGGTGAATAAAGTCCACTGATGGAGCGAGCTGCTAGTCGTCGTTGAAGGCGACTTCGATGGCATTTTGGGGAGGCTGCACCAACCTGCCGACGTCGCATTCCTCCCACCAATATTGGAGGGCGTCCGCGAGCAGCTTGTCGAGTCGTTCTGAGGTCGTCGGTTCGACATAATTTTCTGGCGACTAAATGTCAACACCTTGTTGGAGATACATTCCAAGGAGGGTAAGCTTGGGCGAGAATCACTTTGTTTCCATACTCGTCGTGCATTGAGAAGCGTGATACTAACTAACTCGCCATTTTGTATTGATGTTCGAGCTTCCGGAGAAGTCGCTCCCTCCGGCGAAGGAAGTCGCCACCTCGCTGCATGAGACCAGCTCGTCGGCTGATGTCGGCGAGAAGAAATGGCTCGCCAAGGGCAAGGGGAAAGTCAGGTCGTCGGGCCCTGCGACCAAAAAATAGAAGGTGTCGTCACCGCAACCTGACGACCAAGAATCGCCGCCATCGGATGCTCGGTTGCCTCACTTCCACCCCAACTTCAACTTGGGGTGAGAGGTGGTGGACGCATATGGTCGCCCGCTGGTGACCTGGTCGGCGGATGAACATCTGGTGAATCTGTGCACCAACCTCCCCTCCTGGTCGGTGGACTGGGAGGACACTGGGGAGGCCTTCGCCGTCCTCCATGCGATGTATGGGCGAGGCGACGCCGAATCGATGTTGGACCTCAGCGAGGAGGAACTCACCCAGCAGGCATCCTGCTCGCTCGCGCGAGGAGGATGCTGGAGAGGACTAAGTCCTTGAAGATCGTCAACAAGAAGGCGATTGATCTTGGCATGGAATCCGCCCGCTGGCGAGATTATGAGGTAAGTCTCCTCCTGCGCGCGATAGTTGATGTTGCCAGACTTGGATTCTTTTTGCCGACTCTCTATTCTTTGTCGCAGGATGCCGAGATCGAAACCGCCAAGAAGCTTTCTGAGTATGAGGCGAAACTCGCCAAGTCTCAGGCTGATCTGTAGGCAACCCAAGTTCGCACAGCCGAGATGGAATCTCGCCTGGCCATTTTAGAAGCCGGCGTGAGTTCTTCTGCTCCTCAGCTGTGGCCTGAGGACGACCCTCACTATGCCATCAAGCGATCTCGCGTCTTGTGGGAGGATAGGTCATCAGTTCGCCGCGAGATAGCCCGCGCGGCCGGCAACGTCGTGCTCGCGAGGCTGAGGATCGGCGGGAAACTTGATGAGGGGGAGAAGCAGTTCACCGTGGACGAGCTGATCCCCGAGCTGCTCGTTGAGGCAACAATCTTGCTAGATCGCATACCTTTATCGTCGGCGAGCTCCAGCAGCAGCGGCAGTGGCAGAGGCAGCGGCGAGGAGGAGAGCGAAGAGAGTGGAGAGGAAGAGGATGCTGGCATTGGAGATGAAGAATATCGGCCTGATACTGGCGACGATGAGTTCTAGTTGCTCGATGATATTTGTCATACTCGCATATAACAGTTAGCGACATTTTGTAATAGATACCTTTGTAACTTGTAAATTTTTGAAAATAAATAAGTCTGAATTACCACTGTTTTCATGCTTTCATACTTGCTTGATGATGATACTCGCTAGGCTCATAGGCTCGTTTTACCTGTGTATTGGCATCATTCATAGTCGCATAATTTATACTCACACGACTATAGTCGCTCTTTATAGCCCGCATCCCAATAATCTCTTGTGTTCTGCACATATACGCGTCGTTGCGTACTCGCACGCTTGTCGTTTCATACTCACATACTCGCCCATACCTGCTCGCAAACTCGCCAGGGTTTACCCGCTCTTGCACGCTTTATTTTACCAAAACCGACATCCTTCAAGGAGCTGAGTCTGATTTGTGGTTGGGAGTAGTCGACACCCAGCAGGAGCCGAGCTCAACTGGGGGTGGGAACTAGTCGACTCGGGAAGGCAAGTAGTCAGTCTGCAGTAGAGGATCTCATATAGAGATCTCGGACTACGGCATCACTCCACTGAGGATCTTGGTTTCACTCGAGGAGGTCGTTGGCCAATATGCAGGAGAGGAGATCGTGCAGGGACCTGGACTTACGAGGACCTGCCACTTGAGGACTTGAGCGTTTGTTGGAGTCGACAACTCTCAGGAGCCTTGCTCAACGAGAGTGGTGTAGGTCGACTCGGGGAGGCAAGTAGTCGGTCTACAGGAAAGGAGCTCGTACAGAGATCTCGGACTACGGCATCACTCCAGCAAGGATCTTGGCATCACTCGAGGAGGGCGTTGGCCAATATGCAGGAGAGGAGCTCTTGCAGGGACTTGGACTTACGAGGACCTGCCACTCGAGGACTTGAGCGTTTGTTGGAGTCGACAGCTCTTAGGAGCCTTGCTCAACGAGAGTGGTGTAGGTCGACTCGGGGAGGCAAGTAGTCGGTCTGCAGGAGACGAGCTCGTACAGAGATCTCGGACTATGGCATCACTCCAGTGAGGATCTTGGCCTCACTCGAGGAGTTCGTTGGCCAATATGCAGGAGAGGAGCTCGTGTAGGGACTTGGACTTACGAGAACCTGCCACTCGAAGACTTGAGCGTTTGTTGGAGTCGACAGCTCTCAGGAGCCTTGCTCAACTAGAGTGGTGTAGGTCGACTCGGGGAGGCAAGTAGTCGGTCTGCAGGAGAGGAGCTCGTACAGAGATCTCGGACTACGGCATCACTCCAGCGAGGATCTTTTCCTCACTCGAGGAGGTCGTTTTACAATATACAGGAGAGGAGCTCATGCAGGGACTTGGACTTACGAGGACCTGCCACTCGAGGACTTGATATGTTTTTCCTGCTGCTTCAAGAGTTTGAAAACGGATTAAGCGCATCAATATCTTTGAGGATGAAGAAATCAGAAATCGAACTATGATATCGCCGACGTCGAGTTGGGAGGTTGGCGTCCAACCCTGTTCCTGATAGTTCCTCCAGTCGGAGGAGAGATGTAATCGGGGGTATCTAGGCCAACATGCAAGGGGGGAGCGGATCTCGGTCGTCAATGTAGGGGTCCGGTCATACAAGGGCGCTTATATCCCGAGGCATCGTCCCATCATCCGAATTAGGCTATCTATGAGAAACAGGTCAAAGGCACGTTTCCCAATACAACCACTGCGATCGATCTCAGCTCTGCCAACTAGCTACGAGCGCAAATGCAAGAGCGAGGGGTTATGCTCTTCCGAGGGTCCTACAGGACGCACTCGCGACTAACATATTCCCTTGGGCCTATCCGGTCTCTCTTGCTACTGAAGGGAGAGCTTGGCATGGTTGATTCTTTCTCAAATCCAACAGGTTGGGGTCCAAACCTGTTCCCGCTAGTTCCTCCAGTCGGAGAGATACAATCGGGGGTAGCTAGGCCGACATACAAGGGGGGATCTAATCTCGGCCGTCAATGCAGGGGTCCGGTCTTACAAGGATGCTTATATCCCGAGGCATCGTCCCATCATCCGAACTGGGCTATCCAGGGGGAACAAGTTGATGGCCGACTTCTCGGATCAATCCTGGAGCAACACCTTGAGTTCCCAGAAGACTTGAGATGAAAAAAGAATGAAAAGAAGCAAAACAGTTGCCATTGTATATATGTACAAACAAAATACATCATTGGCCGCTAAGGATAGAACCTTTTCAAGTCATCCCCGCTCCAAGTACCTCCCAGCTGCTCTCCAACCTGATCCTGGAGATAATAGCCTCCGATGGCCAAGGCTTCCTGGACAATGAAGGGACCTTCCCAATTCGGATGTAGCTTGCCAACGGTTGCTCCTCTTCCTGTAGAGTCCACCTTCTTCATAACCAGATCTCCGGCAAGAAAATGCTTTAGGCGGACGTTTTTGTTGAAGTGCTTCGCCATGCGCCGCTTGATCTCCTCTTGGCGAATGGAGGCCAAGTCACGAAGCTCTTCTACGAAGTCCAGTGAGAGTCTTTGAGCATCTTTATTCTCCAAGCGCCATTCTTCGTCGCCATCTCCAGCTGCTATGACTCACGGGCTCCGAACCTTGAACTCCACTGGGATGAGTGCCTCAGACCCATGGGACAACTTGAAGGGAGTTTCCCCCGTGGCCGAGTTTGGAGTTGTTCTCAGGGCCCAGAGGACCGAAGGGAGCTGCTCCGCCCAATTGCCTTTCAAGTTGGTGAATTTCTTCTTCAGAAGGTTGATGATCAACTTGTTGGCTGCCTCCACCTGTCTGTTGCTGCGAGGATGATGCACAGAGGCGAATCAAAGATCTGTCCCTAGCTGCTTACAGAAGTCCTCTAACTCCAAACTGGCGAACTGCGGCCCGTTTTCGGTGACGATGGCGGGACGAATCCTGAACCTGCATTCAATTTCTCCCCAAATGAAATTCTTCACAATCTGCGACTTGGTCTTGGCTAAAGATTTTGCCACGATCCACTTGGATAAGTAGTCGATCATGACAAGCACGAACTTCATCTGCCCTCTAGCCTGAGGAAAGGGGCTGATCAAGTCCATTCCCCAGATGGCAAAGGGCCATGGAGCAGTGATCAAGCGAATGTGCTGAGCTGGCTATAGTTGAAGAGGCGTGAAGAGCTGTCACTGGAGACACTTTTTTGAGAAGCCCTCCGCATCCTTTAGAATGGTGGCCCAGAAATATCAATGCCTTAGAATCCTTTGTTCAAGAGTGTGAGTCCCTGAGTGACTGTCGCACTCTACTGAGTGAATCTCCTCTAGGATGCGTGGTACTTCAATATCGGGCAGACACCGAGCCAGAGGACCTGAGATGGTCTTGCGGTAGAGCTCTCCTTCTTGAAGCAAATAATAGGCGGCTTTGTAGCGAAACTTCCTCTGGTCTCCCTCGTTGGCAGGAATCTGACCTGTCGTCAGGAAAGAAATAAATGGATCCTTCCAAGATGCTCTCTGCTCGATCTCCATCATCTCCCCTTCCTCGATGGATGGTCGGAAAAGTTCAGTCATGGTCCCCCCAGCCCGGGGACTGTATTTGGCAAGATAGTCAGCTTCTGAGTTCTCTTCTCGGGGTATGTGCTCGACGAAGAAATGTTGAAACCCCCCGATCAGACCTTTCACCTTGATCAAGTATCGCTGCAAAATCGGATCGTTCACCTCGAACTCACCTCTGATCTGGGATGCGACTACCATCGAGTCGGTGAAGGCCCTGATATCTCGAACTCCCAACTCCTTGGCGAGACCCAAGTCGTCCACCATGGCTTCGCACTCCGCCTGATTGTTGGTAACTGGGAAGAGGATCTTGACTGCCTGCTCGATCCTGGTTCCCTGAGGGCTTACGAGCATGACTCCGGCTCCCAAGGAATATCTGCCTGAAGCCCCATCCACGAACATCTTCCAGGACACTGTGCTAGAAGAGCCTTCCTCTCCTTCCACCTCGACCGAGAAGTCGGCAAGGAAATCAGCCAGCGCCTGCGCCTTGATTGCTACCCTTGGAGAGTAAGAAATGTCGAACTCGCTAAGCTCCACTGCCCACTTTGTCAGCCTACCAGAGTGCTCCACTCCATCCAGGATACTCCGTAGAGGATGATCGGAGACGACCCTGATGGAGTGAGCTTGGAAATACAGACGGAGCCTACGAGCCGAAACTACCAAAGAGAACACCAGCTTCTCCAAGATAGGATACCTCGTCTCCTCCTGCGTAGCACTCTACTAACATAGTAGATAAGAAGCTACTTCTTGCCTTCCTCTCAAACCAACACCGAGTTAACTGCTTCCGCTGCGACTCCTAAGTAGAGGAAGAGATCTTCATTACCCTGCTGGCCTTGGAGGAGAGGAGCTTGGGTTAGTTATTGCTTGAGCTTTCCGAAAGCCTCCTCATACTCCGCCGTCCACTCGAACTTTTGATTCCCCCAAAGGGTCTTGAAGAACGGAGAGCACTTCTCCCCTGCCTTGGACAAAAAATGGCTGAGGCCTACCAGCCTTCCAGTCAGCCTTTGAACTTCGTTGGGATCTCTTGGCGACGCCATCTCCAGAATGGCCTTCACCTTGTCTGGATTAGGTTCCACCCCCCTGGGAGTCAGGAGGTGACCTAGAAATTTCCCCCTTCCTGCACCGAAGACACACTTGGCCGAGTTGAGCCGCATCTTGTACTTCCTCGGGGTAGCAAAGGTCTCCACCAGATCCGTTATGTGTTCTGCAACACTTTTACTCGTGATGAGGAGGTCATCCACATAAACCTCCAAGTTTCGCCCCTTCTGCCCCTTGACGATTTGATCCATCATTCTTTGGTAAGTCGCGCCTGCATTTTTGAGCCCGAAGGGCATCATTTTGTAGTTGTAGCAGCCGTCGCTGGTTATGAAAGAGACGTCCCGGCAGTCGGGGGGATGCATCCGGATCTGGTGATACCCTGAAAAAGAATCAAGAAAACTCATCACAGGAAGCCCGACGGCGGAATCAACCAGTACATCGATTTGAGGCAAGGGGTAGCAATCCTTCGGGCAAGCTTTATTCAACATTGAAAAATCGATACATAGACGCCAGCCCCCTCCGGGCTTCTTCATCATTACAACATTGGAGACCCATCCTGGATACTGGATATCCGAGATAAAACCTGCCTCCAGCAGCTTCTCTACCTCCTCCCTAATCGGCTCGGCCAGAATGGCGGTGCTCTTCCTCCGCTTCTGCCGAACTGGGGCCACCGCGGAATCCGGGTTGAGGCGATGACAAGCAACATTGGCGTCCACCCCTGGCATCTCGGTGGCGCTCCATATGAAGACATCAACGTTGTCCTGCAGGCAGGCATCCATCTCTATCTTCCCTCCAAGTGTCATGGATCCTCCAACCTTCAGCAACCCTAGTTCTCCTCCTCGAGAGATCACCTCTATCTCCTCTACCTCCTCAGCAGCACACAGCCCTTTCTCCTTCTCCAGCAACTCTTCCAGCTTATCCGCATCACCCATCCAGCTAATGGTGCTAACGGCATTCAAGTAGCACTCCCTGGAAGCCTTTGGATCTCCCCTGATCCTAATCGGAACATCTCCGCGGAAGTACTTCAGGCACTGGTGGTACGACGACGAAACGGCCCTGAAGTAGTTAATAAGGGGTTGCCCGAAGATGGCGTTATAACCGCTCGGTGCGTCGACGATGATGAAGCGGCATCGGATCGACGTCCCACCGAGCGTAACCAGCAGCTCCACTGCACCCTCCACCTCTTTCTTCTCTCCTGAGAAGCCAAAGAGCGGTCCATCTGTAGCTTGGACCCGGGATTCTTCCACCTGAAGCCCGACGAAGGTTCTTTTGAAGATGTTATTCACCGAGCTACCGTTGTCCGCGAGGATTCGGTCGACGATGAAGTCCTCGATGGCGGCTTGAATGACCGAAGCGTCATGGAAGGGGTTTTCATTCCCCAACATATCTTCCTCCGAGAAGGTGATCTCCCCTAATAGAGGCGGGGTCTGTGACGTCGAGGCGGCGTTCTTCCGATAGATTTAGTGGAGACTCCCCTTGCGGGATCTCCCAGCCCGACCCCTCCATTGATCACGCCTACATGCCCACCTCCTGGGCCATGTATCACTTCCCCGCGACCTCCCAGGTCGACTCGGTCCTCATTCATCCTCCTCGCCGGAGCTTGGAATGCCACCTGCCCCACTGGGGCCTCCTGCCTCTACTGCTCTCTTTCTGCCGCTCCCGCCACCAGCCTCCTCCTTGCTTCCCAAAACTCGGAGCAAGCCAAGGTTCCGTGCCCCTCTTCCCCATGAATATCGCAGTAAAGGGCAATCTCCATCTCCTAGTACATCGCTCGCTGCTCCCTCTGGCGCCGTTTGTTGTCCTGGCGGGCGATGTCCATTGTCTCCCTTCTTCCTCCTCCTCGGCCTCCCTCCTACCAGTTCCCATTCCTCCTATCTTCTTGGTACTGCTGCCTTGCAGGTCTCCATTGGGGGTGATTCTCCGGATACTGGAATCGCCTTTCCCCCCTTCCTCCTTCCCGAGCTTCCGCCGGCCTTCTCTCTTCTTGCCTTTGAGGCCTCTCCTGCCTCCTTTCTTCAACCCTCCTGGGTTCCTCTCTCTTCCTTCTCTCTTCTCTCCTTGGTTCCTCTTTCTTCCTTTCTTCTCGCCTCTCCAGCGTCCTCCTTGACTTCGACCCTAAAGATCCTGCTCTCCCCCTATCCGTCACAATCTCCCCATCCATCCTTGCTAAGAAGTCCTTGTTCTTCTCCTCCCCTCGAACAAAAGTGTTCGCCTTCTCTATCATGTCTTCAAAAGACCTCGGGGTATTGGACCCCATCTCCAGACTGAACAAACCTTGCTTCAACCCGAACTTTAGGGCCACCATCAAGGTAAAGCTGTCCACTTCTTTCACCTCCAAAATCTCCTCCTAAAAGCGGTCGATGTAATGACCCAAACTCTCATGCTGCCCTTGGATGATTTTGAAGAGGGTTGCCGCTTCCTTATTTCTCTTTTTCGATGTCGCAAACCCCGCCATAAGGCTCCGACACAGATCTGAGAAATAGTACAAGGACCCCTGTCGGTAGCTGATGGAACCAATCCCTGGCATTCCCCTTGAGAGTGATGGAGAAGAACCTGCACTTGAAGGCATCAGACATGCTGCGGATGGAGATGACGTCTTCAAACCACTGGAGGTGTCTGACAGGGTCGTCTCTGCCGGAGTAGTAAGTGAGAACGGGTTCCCTGAACCCTTATGGAACTAGAGCGGCGATGATCTCGTCACAGAAGGGGCTCCTCCCTCCCTGGAGGTGACGAGCTTCATCCTCGCTGGAGATGTCGTACTCGCCATAGTGCCGAGTATCTCTGCATCTCGCCGGCGACATTGGATCCCGATAACGGACCCCCTGGCTACGCGTCGGGTAATGTCGCAGCAGCATTGGTCGCTCTTCCCTTGCCCAAGCGGGCTCCTTTCCAGCTCGTCTCGGTGGCACTTCCTCTTCTAGTGGCGTCAGGCGACGGGGAGAAGTCGCCGTGACCTCAGGGCGCTGAGCGAACCCAGCGAGAATGGTTTGCTCAATCTTCTTCACGAACTCTTCAAATGCAGCCACTGTTACAAACTCGCCACCTCGCGCGGCGTCTCCTCCTCCCGCCGAGTTACCGACCAACTCTCCTTGCTCGCCACCAATGGCCATCTCATTAAACTTCCAAACTTTCCTCCTTGGTTGCGATCCATGCTCACAGCACCAAGTGTTGAAGCCAAGAAAAATCCCAACCTCAGAATTCGGATCAAAGCCGCCTAAGGTTACTGGCTCAGAAGCTAGATCAGACGGCTAGGGTGACTACAATGAAGAATCAGGTCAAACAGGACCCCAGATGTTGCGGCAGGAAGGTCACACCACGTACCCGGATGCTCGAAAGGAGCAGCCCCTTCTCAACCAAAGATGGCCGAACTTGGTACAAGGGAAGCTAGCTGGCGAAGTCGCAAGGTCGCTACTTGCTCTCCAAGAAATAGGAATACAAAGACTCAGCTAATATCTCGAAAATGAAGCGCGTGAGTATCCTGCCGAGGATTTCAAGTGCCTCACCTCGTACCCTTGGGGTCCTATTTATAGGCAAAACCAAGGAGGGGGTAGGGTGCAATCGGTTCGGTTTGGGTCGGTTTGGACCCAAACCAAAACCGAACCGATGTTTATCGGTTTGGTTCGGTTTTTTGGTTGGTTTACTCGGTTCGGTTTCGGTTTTTCAGTTATACTATTTAAAATAATTGTGTACTTAAATATCTCAAGAAAATTTAAAAAAAGATATAAAAAAATCAGTTCAACAAAATGTTTAATTCGTCTTGATGCATAAAATATGCATTACAAAAATTTATTTTTGTTCAAATGATATTAAAATATTAAGTTGATATAATTTGTGTATATTATTTAGTTAAGAAAATAGTTAAAAGATCATTATTGGTAATATTTTACATGCATTATTAGTCGGTGCGGTTCGGTTTTTCAGAGAGGAACCAAAACCGAACCGAGTCGTTCGGTTCGGTGTAAAATCGGTTCGGTTTGGGCGGTTTGGGGCGGTTTGGTCGGTTTTCGGTTTTTCATGCACACCCCTAGAGGGGGGTCATATTTATACCCCACCACCCTGGCGACTAGGCGACTTCCAGAGGAACTCGTACGGGCTGGGCGAGTATCTCGCCTAGTCGCCTACCTGGCGAGTATGCGAGGGGAGCTATCCTATACTCGCCCAGGCCTTCCGCAATCTTGAATACTGACTTTGACTCCTGCCTTGACTTGTTGACCTTGACTTCTGCTGACCTGGTTTTGGTAGGACCCACCCTCGACGAATACGGGTTGTTCAATGATCATTTTAACTTGTTTTCATGTAGGAATTTTGAAGTATCCACCTCATGAAATCAAGAGTTGAGCCTATATGAAGCCTAGGAAAAAAGTTGTAGAAGAGCTGTGAGATATATGTGCTATTTGGAGCATTTTTTATGAGTACAGAAAATTTGTTGCAGCAAATTTCGCAGTTCAGCAAAATTTGTTACAACAAACTGGCGGAAATTGAATTTTCAAATCCAAAAATATTCGAATTTTAGGCTGTTCAAAAGTCAAGAGGTGGCATCCATTTAGCATTTAAAACTTTCCTTTGGGAGGGGAGTAATATAAAAAGGCCATATAGGGGAGATTTTCTCATCATATTCAAATTTCAAACAGTAGATCTAGGTTTTGGGAGAAGAAGGAGGAACCGCACCGGATCTTCATCAAAGAGGGATCTTGCATGCATTTGAGAGGAGTTTTCTACAATGTTTTTGAACTATAAGCATCATGTTTTGTAAGATCTATCCAATCTCGTATTCCTCTTCTCAATTCATGAACTAAATTCCCTAGGTTTTGTATTTTGAAAGTATTTTGCTCTATTTTGATGTGATCTTTGCTTTTATTTTAATTTATAAGAAAATTGGTGTGATTTCTTTATTTAGTTGATGATCTTGTTGGTAAAATTTTGGATTATTGTTTCATTTGATGCTCATTTTGTGATTCGAGAGAGGAGAAGTGTGAGTATTTGAATAGAACATATTTTACTACGTGACGAGATTCGAGGGAGGAGTCACGTAAATCTTTAACCTAAGTTTTTGGCTTGTTTTACTGCGCTTCGAGATTCGAGAGAGGAGAGGCGTAAGTGTATCATCAACTCGATATAGTGAAAAAGGGGAGAAAGAGATTTCACCTTTCCGTTAGCAACTTTGATTTTTATTATTAATCATATTCTTTGCTCGCCTGAGTTAGTGATGACAAGGGAACAGGAGGTATAGTGATTTCTGATATCGAGAGATACGGGTCTCTATCGTAAAATCGTTGCAGGAAAGCGCACCTAGATTTCTCATAAACATCTCTTTTTGCTCCATCATTATAGACTTAGGAAATCAAAATACAAGCCTGTTTTTCCCAAAATTTGATAAAAAGTCATTTTAGAAAGTATTAGTATTTTTCTTTTAGAATTTTATTTATCTTTAAACTCATTTAAATCATTTAACTTGGATTTAAAGAAAAGGACTAGCTAGTTTTTGTGAGTCTTAGATTAATCACCTCTCCGTGTGAACGATCTTCACTCACTCTTTATTATTTGATCTGGTACGTGCACTTACGTAATTTACGTATACTTATTTTGGGCGTATCAAGTTTTTGGCACCGTTGCCGGGGAGGTGCAATTAATTTATTGTTTTTATCTTGCAAAATTAGTGAGCCCTGAGTATTTAGAGATCAAGTTTTTATTTACCATTTTTTTAACCTAATCTATTTTAAAGGATTATTAAGCAGGTTTTTTGCGTCTAAAATAATTTTCTGTGTAGTTTATTTTTGCAAAGAAAATTTGAATTTTATTTCAACTGCATCCGTTCAAAATAAAATGTATACACATGTGAGATGCGAGTGGTGTGGTTTGTTTAGTCATACTACTGATGTGTGTTACCTGGGGACTGTTGGATATCATTCGTGACTCGCAAAACATATAGAATATTTAGGTCCCCAATATTGCGCGGCAAATCATTATAATTTTATGTCCGTACGTCAAATAGTTCGTCGACCTTATGATTCGACTCCTTGGTTGTCGAGTAGAAATGTTAGGGAGTGTTTATTTTATCATAGTATGGACCACGTTTTGAAGGATTGTGTCGCTTATAAAAGAGAGAAGGAGAAAAATTATGAATCGGGCATACAGACCATATCTACTATTGCAGTACCACCCTTTTTACGTGGGACTATTACGGATAAGCCCCTTATAATTGTGGTCCCATATATTGATATTGATGCATCACCTCCCCATCCACATTCATCATCTAGTTTTGATCTACCCACAGAGGAACCTAAACATGCATTTTTAGAATTAGATATTAATGATGTTCCTCAATTTTCTTTGCAAAATATCTCTACACCTATGTTCATCAATCCAGAAGAAGATTTTACACAGGGTGAGGATCCAGAACCTGAGGCTGCGCCAAGGTGGGACAAAGATATTGATCTCTTCGACGAATGGAATGATTCTTTGGAGTACGATGGCGCACCAAAGTGGGATAAAGAAGATACCCTTTCTGATGAGGAGGTTTGCACTTCTTCATTAGATGAGGAGGTTCAACTCACTATCAAGAACCTTGAGTTCTCGGGTCCCCCTTGTTATGATGACTATGAGATCGACATCGGTCAATTTTTAGAACCTGCTGGGAGTGAAACCGAGATCACTCCCTTGATTATAGATCATTTAGGTCTTTCACCTATTTTATTTCCTAACCCCCTTCCATTTTCCGAGCTTGTGAGTGTTGATTTGTCATGGGTACTCCAAGAGGGCATGGACCATTCTATTCAAGTCAATGAGAAAAACATTTCCTTATGTGAGGAGGTTCGTTCCTCCTCCATATGGGGAAGCCTCATTCATTTTCTTCTCTCCTTGCAGCCTTCCTGTTGACGATGATACCTTGTTGGACATTGATATATATTTTAGTGAGATGAGTGAGGAGCACTCATCCACCTCTTCTTACTTTTTGTTCCCTCTACATGTGAAGTGCAAGTATTATTATTTAGGTAGATGGATAGTTGTTTTATCGTCATATTGGTACCACCTACTGACACGGATATTAGAACAGTTTCCTTCTCATTTTTCTTTTCATCATCCGATAATTTAGAATTTTTATATTTCTCAATAAGTCGTGTTGGGGAGACAATAAACCTAGTAGTTATCTTTCATTTTCTGGTTTTCCACCAGTTTTTGTTAGTCCTTCAATAAATTAGGCGTTTCTTTTGGAGGCAACCCAATGTGTTAGATTATTTATAAAAAAATTTCTTTATTTTTATATTGTTTGCAGCCGTATGTTTGTGTGCAATTTATATATATATATATATATATATATATATATATATATATATATATATATATATATATATATATATATATATATAATAACTAATAATAAAAATAATAATAATAATAATAATTTTCATTGGCATTAATCTTAAGCATGGCTGGGGGCAGATTACTGACTGTTTAAAAAAAAATAAAAAAACAAAGTAATAGAAGAGTTTCTGGACAGCAAGAAATTTGTTGCAACAAATCCGGCTAGTTCTCCTAAATGTGTTGTAACCTTTTCATTTATGTCCATGGCCAGTGAGAATTGTTGTGACTGCCGGTCCAACCGAACCGGGCCGCCTCAGCCTTTTGTCCGGTCTAACTAAGTAAAACCTAAATCTAGACCCCTGGTTCAGATCTCTTCCCTCATTCTCGATGCCCAGCTTTACATGTTAGGGTAAATCTGCACGGAAGTGGATATGTCTCCTGAACATTGCGAGCAGTGATCAAGAGAGGGTGGGGATAGAGCACGGTAAATCTCGAGCGGTAAACTAGGATCAGTGAACTTTCGGCATGATCAAGCGAGGCGATTTCTCCTACTCACCGTCTTCACCACCCCCTGAGCCTATCTTCTGCACTGCTCACTAGGGCAGTCGGCTAGTTCAAACACAGGCGGAGAACCAGCAATGGCGAGCTCCAGTAGATGACAAACAGCGCGAGTAAGCGGGTGGCGACAACTCCAGGAACCCTAGACGATTACATCCTCATTGTCACCATCAGCCCGATTTAGGAACAAGTCATCGGACATCGGATAGCTACGGTAGAAAAACTCCCAAAGCTTCAACCATTCATGTTTGCTTGTTTGGATGCCAATACTGGGTTTCTCCTTACTCCACCATAATTTCAGTTTCATTTGTCCACCCCTTTCATCAACCCAAACCTGAACCTAAAGTTGTGAAGCCCGCACCTTGGAAGTAAGTCCCTGGAAGATTTCAGCGGCGCTAGTTGGAGTCGCTGAAACTAAATCTTGGAGCAGATAGCCTGGCTCTTTCAGAAATCCCATACCATTGTAAGTGATCCTGAAGTCCAGTACAAATTTGCTATACCTTTATATGAGAGTTCTTATTATTTGTAATCGGATCCTACTTTTCCACTACCCTAGTCCAGACCCTGGAAGTGCAGTTCATAAAATTTGAGGGAGTTTGTTGTCGGAGTGCATTGGTGATTTCGATTTTAGGATTTTGAATTTGTGCACAAGTAAGGTTCCCAATCATCTATAAGTGGTTTGTAATTCTTTTTAATTGATTTTTTGTATTCCCCTGCATTAGTGTGTGTCTTATGAGAACTTGTTTCTAGTCGTGTACAATGTCCGACCGCAAGGGCAAGAAGATGTTCGTCATTTTTAAGGTTAATTGATTTGTTAATGATGATGTTGAGAGCCGCTACGGGATGTTGAGGATGAAGCCAGTCATCTACAAGCGCGGATTTGAGATGGAAATGAAATATTGGAGCAAGCTCTGCTCTCAGTTTGACGACAAAGGATACCTACTCATGAGTGACGGATCCAGAGTTGACCCCACAGTAGTCGCAGAGGAAGAAGAAGAAAGAGAGAGTGAGGAGGACTGAGGAGCGTAGTATCATGGGGTATCTTCCTTTTATGTTGTTTTATATCTGTAATAATTAAAATATGAACTCGTAGATTATCGCAATTCTAGACATGTTTATGATAGAATGGTAGTTAACTAATTATCCTGCAAATAATTTGATGTTTTAATGTTTTTGAATCTCCTTAATTGCTTCTTGATTGTTATTGAATGATTGATCTGACCATGGTTCTTTTCGATACACTCTTGTGTTATTTTGTTGATTATGCTCTTTTGCTCTACTATGCCCTTTTAATGTACTCTGGACGATTGGATGTATTTATAATTCTTAACGTTTGTGGTAATTCAATTCACAAAATTTTCCTGATTATATGGATTGATTTAGATTGTGCATTCCATTTCTTTTCAGTATTTCGGATTACAATTTGAAGGCAAGTTGTACAAATATTTGAATATTACCGAGCATCAATTAACTTCGAGTGAACTAGGGAATCTCATTGAAATTTGGTTATTGATCTACACTTGTAGACTAGTTTTCTCTCGACCTTGTGGATGTTCATGCAGGTTACATCTAAAGTTCAAAATGTCTAACTTTCACCGTAACCATGACTTGAACACAAGTGGATGAAAACAACGAGAAGGATTGATGCGATGGACAACAGATGTCAAGGGAGTACTTTATTTCAAATTCATTTATTTTGATCAATTTTACTTCAAGTGCTACATGTCTGTTTCACCCATATTGTATATTTTTTATAATAAATCTTTGTTAAGAACTAGCAAAGCCTTAGGTGTGAGGGGGAGAACCTTCACTGATTTGGTGATGGATATCCTATTAAATTGTAATTTGTAGAGCTTTACTCTTATTTCAAAATTATGCAGTTTAAATGAGTTGGTAGACTTGTGAAACCTAAAAGTTCTGATTTTTGCTTTTGCAGTTAGCAAGATATGTTAGATCTCCATTTTGTATTTCCACTATGCACATTATTCCTTAAAATATCGAAGCCCTACAAAATAACTTTATTAATTTCCAAACATAATGAGGGAAGGGGGGAACAAGAACTAGGTCAATGACGAAAGCTAAGACATAAGGTTGGTAGTTAATTTATAAATATGATTAAGGCCATCTTTGGATCAGTTCAACCCACGAAGTCCACAATTATTTATATCATCCACAGCCCTTTGAGCTTGAGCCTTGTCACTTTGATACAAATTTTTCATGTATAATTTCCCTATATTTCTACTAGTTATTTCTTAATAAATTTTCCAATTATGGGTGTTTCTAAAAAAAGAGAGGAAAATATGTAAGAATGTCATAGTGATATGCGGTCTAAGTGTGCGTACACCTACTTATAATGATCCCTACTATGATTATAAAAAAAATGAAAGGATAAAAAGATGTCATAGTGATATACGGCCTAGGTATGTGTATTCATACCTAGAATGTTCTCAACTATGATTTTAAAATCAAAATAATTGCATAAATATCACAGTGATATGCGGCTTAAGTGTGTGTACACCTACTTAGAATGATCCCAACTATGGACTTTAAAATTTTTTATTATGATTGTGAAAGAAACCCCATAGTAGGTAGATTTATTAAAAATATTAGCTAGGGAAATGCATTTACCCAATCAAGATTAAATCATGAAGTCCCAACCAAGCAAAAGACCATCATATTTCAAGTCCTTATGATTTTCTTTCCACTACCAAAACTCTTGTGGAGGCTAACTTAAAGACTTAGCATATTTTCATCTCTTCCTACTTATGAGGAAGTTTAATGACTTGATTTGTGTAGGAGTAGATAAATTTAAGGAATAGCACACACAACACTAGGAAATTATTATGGAGCTTTCACTTATATCGAACTAATGAATTTATGCATGTTTGAAATTTTAACGATTGACATGTTTACCAATTGTTAATGCGAACTTGTTATGTTCAAGAGTAAGGAGATTGGAACTTTTTTTAGATAGTTATTCACTCAACCAATGACGTGCAATGATTCATCATTGTTAGGGACTAGCAAAGGTTTAGGTGTCAGGGTGTGATAACTTCTCAAAAAAAAGTTATCTTGTGCTTAAATTCTCATTCATTTGATTAAAATAATTGACAAATGCGAGTTAAATGTATAAAATAAATAATAATTTGATTTTTGATTAAAGAAAGAGTATTATGATCATTTTAACTTATTTTGATGTAGGAATTTTGAAGTATCCACCTCATGGAATCAAGAGTTGATCCTATATGAAGCTCAAGGAAAACGTTGTAGAAGAGCTGTAAGATATATATGTGTTGTTTGGAGCAGTTTTTATGAGTGCAGGAAATTTGTTGCAACAAATTTCGCAGTTCAGAAAAATTTGTTACAACAAATTGACGGAAATTGAACTTTCAAATCCAAAAATATTCGAATTTTGGGTTGTTCAAAAGTCAAGAGGTGGCATTCATTCAGCATTTAAAACATTCCTTTTGGAGGGGAGGAATATAAAAAGGACTTATAGGGGAGATCTTCTCGTCATATTCAAATTTCAAAAAGTAGATTTAGGTTTTGGGAGAGGAGGAACCGCACCGGATCTTCATCAAAGAGGGATCTCGCATGCGTTTGAGAGGAGTTTTCTACAGCATTTTTGAACTATAAGCATCATGTTTTGTAAGATCTATCCAATCTTGTATTCCTCTTCTCAATTTATGAACTAAATTCCCTAGGTTTTGTATTTTGAAAGTACTTTGCTCTATTTTGATGTGATCTTTGCTTTTATTTTAATTTATGAGAAAATTAGTGTGGTTTCTTTATTTAGTTGATGATCTTATTGGTAAAAATTTTCAATTATTGTTTCATTTGATGCTTCATTTCGTGATTCGAGAGAAGAGAAGTGTGAGTATTTGAATAGAACATATTTTACTACGTGGTGAGATTCGAGAGAGGAGTCACATAAATCTTTAACCAAAGTTTTCGGCTCATTTTACTGCGCTTCGAGATTCGAGAGAAGAGAGGCGTAAGTGTATCATCAACTCAATATAGCGAAAAAGGGAGAAAGAGATTTTATCTTCCCGTTAACAACTTTGATTTTTATTATTAATCATATTCTTTATCCACCTGAGTTAGAGATGACAAGAGAACAAGGGGTATAGTGATTTCTGATATCGAGAAATACAGATCTCTACCGTAAAATCGTTGCAGGAAAGCGCACCTATATTTCTCATAAACATCTCATTTTGCTCCATCGTTATACACTTAGGAAATCAAAATACAAGACCGTTTTCTCCAAAATTTGATAAAAAGTAATTTTAGAAAGTATTAGTAATTTTCCTTTAGAATTTTATTTATTTTTAAACTCATTCAAACCATCTAACTTGGATTTAAAGAAAAGGACTAGCTAGTATTTGTGAGTCTTAGATTAATCACCTCTCCATGGGAACGATCTTCACTCACTCTTTATTACTTGATCTGGCACGTGCACTTGCTTAATTTACATATACATATTTCAGGCGTATCAGCTACCACAACGCATGACATGACCCCAAGTCACCACAGTAAGTGCAATAACAGGGAGCGGTTCAAAAACTACTAAGATCCCCCCATCGAGTGACGATGAAGGGATCTTCGCCACGAGACACCGACATCCTAGGAAAGTTGCAAGCTCGATGCGTCACGAAAAAACTCAAGCAATCCAGCAAAGGAAGTGACAAAGGCAATACACAGGCCGACCATACCAAGCATGTATACGACAGAGATGCAATCAAATGCTCTCCATCGCCAGCACTATCTTTCAAGACAACGCCCACTCAAGGGATAAAATGCTCCCACAACCTTTGTGACATGCGAAGCCCCAACCACATATAAGGCAGAGTTCAATAGTGCATAGCCACAACGAGCCAACCTTCATAGCCATCATCTCGGGGTCTGTTCAGCGATCTAAACTCGCTATGCTCCAAGGCCCTAGGAATCCTTGTGTTTTACAAGCGCGGAAGCTCGCACCCATGCTATATCCCAAGGCACAGATGCCATCGACGGCCTCTGCCACTAGAAGCTCCGTCCCAGCTCTTGATATGAATGGACACGGAATCACTCCAAGTTATAACACAGAAACAAACATCGTGTCATTCCACATCTTATAATGGTAGCAAGCTCGTAAGTCCTTCCGCAATGCTGAGATAAGGGGGTATAACATCGCTCCACGTCATAAGAATTCGCCACCAGCGCAAACTTCCCGCAACAACCATGCAAGGTAATGCACAACATCAAACTCGTGTATTTAAACAAAAGGGAATGTGATGAGCGGCACGCTTCCACACCATCGAGGAACATAAGGCACAAAGCAAAAGAACGATCCGACAACGCGCCTGTAACACCCCCTATCCGTCGCATAGCATATAGCAGTAGGTCCGGTCGGGGCCCGACGCCATATACTACAGACAGACCGGGTGGTTACTTATGGAAACCATCCAACCAATCTCAACGTCCTATACAGAGCATTCTAGCGGAAGCAGTTTATAAAGGTTGAAACAAAGAACCCAGCATACAAGAACGAATGTCCACTAATACAGAAATAGGAATGTTATACAAAATACCCAAAAATAAGCCTTAAGACTTTACAAGATGTTTCACTTCAAATTACATGTTTTACAAACCACGGCACGCAGGCCGGTCACACATGAATAAAGCAGTAAAACATTTTCAATTAGGCCCTCAAGGGCCTGCTTCGCATTCGGGCTTTAGCCCGCTATAGACCGCTTGGTCCAGCTGCACCTGCAAGTAACAAACCACCGCACTGTGGCAAAACAAGGCAACGGTCAGCAATGCTGACCAAATTATAACGATCCCGCCCCCAACTCGGGGCGGCGATGCTCCTTCCCTGCATTTCATTAGCACAAGCGAGCAATATATATATAGCCATTACATCACAGGCGGAGGCTCAACGGCCACACACCCCGTGCACTCAGGGCACATTCTCGGTGAACGCAGTCTAAGTCTGCCGACTCACCACCATCCCCTTTGGACGGCCAAATAATGAGCAGTTTGTCTTCCCGGCATGGGTCACGGTAATTAAAACCATAGACCGCCGAAGACTCTCATCTATGCCAACGGCTATAATCCGAACGACATAGAATGGGTACGGTTCCATGAAACTCGTGCTCACAACGCAACGGTAATTTAAACCATATGCGCCCGCAACGGTAATTTAAACCATATGCGCAGGTCAAACTTCTCTCGAGTCCCATTTCCATCACATTTCACATAATCAGATTATGTTCAAGCTGGCTCTCAGGCCACCAAGTTGGCAAGATCTCGTATCCGCCCAGTTTTCCGGGTGCACCTTTGGGTTAGTCCCCAAGGCTCCCTGCTGCAATCTACCGCGTAAAAAACCCGAAAAGCAACCAATAGCACGGAGTCTTCTCCGGCATTATGCAATGCAACATCACCGATCCAGACCAACATGTCCGGGTAGGCTTCACACATCATGCCTATGTCTGTTCTCGCATACGGACTCTAAACAACGGGGACTTCACATATCTACCCGAAGGAACGCCTCCAACTCTCCGCAAACTCGCGAGAGCGGGCTTCCTATGCAAAGAAAGAGAGCGACTCATGCTCAAGATGAGGATCGTTACCCTTGAGTTCCTCTTTGGCGCCATTGAAAAGTAATCGGATGAAAATCACCGCACTAGCGTTGCCTCCGTGGATCCGGAGTCGGCTTGCGATTCGGAGCTCCGAAGCTCCTCCAATGGCGGATCTAGCTCCTCTTCCACTCTTAGCTCTCCTCTTTCACTAAGGACTTAGAAAGAGAATAAGGTATGAAAAGTGAGGGTTTTCCAAGTCAACTCACGGGTATATCCCTTCAGGAACATCCCCCAGCCATTGCATCTCAAAACAAGGAAACGAACGGCTTTGATTCGGGGCTGAAATGCCCAATCTGGACCGAACACGGCCTGGCACACGCCCGTGTCCAGGGCCGTGTGCCTCATTCGCCGTCAAAATCGAATTACCTGGAACCTCACACGGGTATCGAACACGCCCGTGTTCGAGCTGACACGCCCGTGTTCCACCTGACACGGCCGTGTCGCCAGCCGTGTACCCCATGATTTTTCCCCTTTTTCAACCCGAGCACTGCACGGGTTCTAGGACACGCCCGTGTCCCTGCCCGTGTCACATTGACATGCCTGGACCCCAGGCCGTGTACACGGTCTCGACACTTCACGGCTAAGTGTCGACACGGGTCGACACGCCCTGCGACACGCCCGTGTCGCAGGCCGTGTGCTATGTCTCGACACATTGTCGACACCAAAGTGTCGACTTCGCGGGACGAGTGTCGACACGGGCTGACACGCCCTGCGACACGCCCGTGTCGCATGCCGTGTGCCATGTCTCGACACTTCGTCAAAGTACAGTGTCGACTTCGCGGCTAAGTGTCGACATGGGTCGACACGCCCTGCGACAC
The DNA here is from genome assembly GCA_039583875.1 of Platanthera guangdongensis. Lineage (NCBI taxonomy): Eukaryota > Viridiplantae > Streptophyta > Magnoliopsida > Asparagales > Orchidaceae > Platanthera > Platanthera guangdongensis. The sequence continues at coordinate 51,861,766 of CM077157.1, read as the reverse complement.
GCCCGTGTCGCAGGCCGTGTGCCCAGTCTCGACACAATGTCGAGATCAGAGTGTCGACTTCCCGCCTTAGTGTCGACACAGGCTTGACACGCCCTGGGACACGCCCGTGTCCCAGGTCGTGTGCCTGCAGCCAGAACTCAAACTGGCCCAAAACATCCCCCTTTGCTCCCTTGAGTTTCGGGGCGTTACAATTCTACCCTTCTTAAAAGAATTTCGTCCACGAAATTACATAAAGGAAAGACATGTACAAAACCAAAATTTTGTACCTGAGCGGAACAACTCCAGATACTCGTCAAGCATAGTCTGCTCTCGCTCCCAAGAGAGCTCCTCACGACCGCAATTGTCCCACCGGACCTTGACCATCCTGATCTCTTTATTGCGTAGCCGCTTGACCTCCGAGTCCTCGATCCGCACGGGCTTGACCTTTGTCGTCAACCCACTATCCACCGGCACTTGATCAACCGCAATCACTTGCGTAGGCTCTTGCACCGCCTTCCGAAGCACCGAAATATGGAATACAGCGTGTAAACCACTAAGCTCCACTGAAAGCTTCAACCGATAGGCCGCTTCACCAACTCGCTCCAGAACCTCAAATGGTCCAAGGTATCTTGGGCTTAGCTTTTTCAATCGCCGCACCCGCGAGACACCCTTGAATGGCTTTATCTTCAAGTATACATAATCGCCCACAGCGAACTCCACGTTCCTGTGCTTGGCATTATAGTACTTTGCTTGCCGGTCCTGAGCGATAAGCAACCTCTCCCGAATGGTTCTCACCAAAGAAGTAGCATCCTCCACTTCCGATCGCTTATACAACTTTGACTCACCCGTCTCTAACCAAGACAACGGCGTGCGACATTTCCTACCATATAGGGCCTCGAAAGGCGCCATCTGAATACTCGTTTGGTAGCTGTTGTTGTATGCGAACTCCACCAAATAAAGGTGGTCTTCCCATTGCTTTCCAAAATCCAAGACACACATGCGAAGCATGTCTTCCATGGTTCTATTAACTCTCTCGGTCTGCCCATCCGTTTGTGGATGGAAGGCTGTGCTGAATTTCAGCTTTGTTCCCAACATTTGCTGCACCAGCCTCCAATCATTGGACGTGAACCGCCCATCTCGGTCACTCACGATGCTGCGGGGCACACCATGAAGCCGTACTATGTTATCCACATAAAGCTTTGCCAGCTTCTCCACCGGATCATCCTTCCTATGCGGAATAAAATGCGACACCTTCGTTAATCGATCAACAACCACCCAAATGGCGTTGTTTCCCTTTTGCGACCTTGGCAAACCGTGCACAAAGTCCATAGAGATGTCGTCAAATTTCCACTCCGGAATAGGCAAGGACTTAAGAAATCCTCCCGGCTTTTGGCACTCCGCCTTCACCAAGGCGCAAGTTTGGCACTTCGCTACGTATAGCGCCACATCCTTCTTTAAACCCGGCCACCAAAACAGTTTCTTCACATCACGGTACATCTTCGTGCTCCCCGGGTGAATCGAGTACTTGGTATGGTGCGCCTCGTACAACAACTCCACCCGTAAATTGCCCACACTTGGGACGCACAAACGACCGCCTCTCCACAGTAATCCGTCCTCCACGACGAATTGGGAATTTGACCCATCCAGAGCCTCTATCATGAACTGCTTCATATGAGCATCCATATCCAAAGCCTGCCGAATACGATCAGCCAGGTCGTATTGGACTTCAGTCCAATTCAGAACTGCTTCAGTACTTGCTTGCTTATCCACACAAACAATCTCCAGCGCCTCCAACTCCCGCACCAACCGCTCATCATGCACCGATAGCCAATTGGCTTGAGCTGGGGCTCGGCGACTCAACGCGTCCGCAACCGCATTCCCTTTGCCAGGCACGTAGTGGATCTTGAATGTATAGTCCCCCAGGAACTCCATCCATCTACGCTGTCGCATATTCAGATCCTTCTGATCAATAAGATACTTCAGGCTCTTGTGATCGGTGTAGATATCAATCTTCACACCGTACAAATAGTGTCTCCATAGCTTCAAGGCAAAAATCACGGCCGCTAACTCCAAGTCATGGACCGGATAATTCCTCTCGTGCACTTTGAGCTGTCTCGAGCCATAAGCTATCACGCTTCCGTGCTGCAGTAGCACGCAACCCAAACCGCTGCCCGAAGCATCGCTATATATCTCATAGCCTTCGGTTCCACATGGCGAACTCAGCACAGGCGCCGTGGTCAACCGACACTTCAACTCCTCAAAAGCACGCGCGCACTCCGGCGTCCAAACAAACTTATGCTCCTTCCTTGTCAAAGTAGTGAGAGGTAACACTAACCGCGAGAAGTTCTCTACGAAGCGCCTATAATAGCCGGCAAGCCCCAAAAAGCTCCGGACTTCTGCTACCGTAGCAAGCTCAGGCCACTCCCGTATCACAACAATCTTCGCCGGATCCACAGCAATACCCTCTCCACTCACTATATGCCCGAGGAACGCCACTGAGGATAGCCAAAACTCGCACTTTGAGAACTTGGCATACAACTGATTTCTCCTTAGCGTCTCCAACACCAAATGAAGATGCTTGAAGTGATCTTCCTCACTTTGCGAGTACACCAAAATATCGTCGATGAAGACGATCACGAAATGGTCCAAGTACTCCCGGAACGTCCTGTTCATCAAATCCATAAACACTGACAGCGCATTAGTCAGCCCAAACGGCATGACCGTAAACTCATAATGCTCGTATCTCGTACTAAACGCTGTCTTCGGGATATCACTCTCACTTATCCGCAGCTGATAGTACCCAGCCTTGAGATCCAGCTTCGAGTACACCGTCGACCCGACTAACTGATCGAAGAGATCATCAATCCGGGGGATCGGGTACTTATTCTTCTCAGTCAGCTTGTTTAGCTCCCGATAATCAATACATAACCTCAAGCTTCCGTCCTTCTTCTTAACAAAGAGGACCGGTGCGCTCCAAGGCGAAGAACTCGGGCGCACATACCCTTGCTCCAACAACTCTTGCAGTTGAACTTTCAGCTCCGCCATTTCCTTAGGCGCTAGCCGATACGGAGATCGTGACACAGGCTTTGCACCTGGCACTAGCTCGATCATAAAATCTATCTCCCGCTGTGGCGGGGCTCCAGGAAGATCTGCGGGGAACACATCAGGGTATTCCGATACCACTGAAATACAATCCAACGCGGGCTTTGGCTTTGCAACCTCCACTAGTGTAAAGAACAGTTCTGCTCCGGCACGAACCGCCTTCACCACCTGAAGAGCAGACATCAATGTCTTGCTCGACCCCTTTAAGCCCGTAAAAGTCGTCTCACGACTTGCTCCCAGCTTGACTTCCTTGCTACCGCAATCTATATGGGCCTGCTGCTCCGAGAGCCAGTCCATGCCAAATATGACGTCGAACTCCACTAACGGAAGTAAGGACGCCCGCAGGTCAAACTCCTGCTCCCCAATACGAATCTTAACATCGCAGATCCTATCCGCTCGCATCGAACACCCATTGGGCAACAACACATCCAACTTGTCCTTCGCCATCGAAGAAGGGGCTCCGATGCGTGATACAAATCCTTCGGACAAGAAGGAGTGTGAAGCTCCCGTATCGAAGAGAGCTCGTGCCGGATTTTCACAAATCAATACAAATCCTAAACAAGTAGTGGTAAGGTAACATGTGCATAACAAGCATATAAAGAAATTGACTTGCTATAAATCAAATCATACCTGTCACCACATCAGCTTGTTTAATGGCCTCCTGTTGGCCAAGATTATAGACCCTTGGTTAGGCCGGAGCATAGTGGGATGCGGTCGACTCCACCGCCTTACCCTTCTCTTCATAAGTAGCTCCTGGCCTTCTTTCGGACTTGGGACGTCCGCTCCAACGGTCACGGGCAAAATGCCCCGTCTTGCCACAAGTAAAACACGCACCCGGGGTCCGACTCGTAGTCGCCCCAGAAGCACCAGAAGGAGCTGGACCCGAAGTCCTATGCTTCTTAAAGAATCTTTGATAGCCAGACTTTGAATTAGTCGGCACTTTGAACCCAGATTTCTTCTCGCCCAAGCTTTTCTTTGCCTGCACATTCTTCATGTCCTTCTCCAAGGACCGGGCAGTATTGACCAAGGTTAAGAAACCCTGCGTCATCGGCCCCGAAAGCAATAATCTCAACTCATCTCTCAGCCCTTCATAGAAGCGATTAGTCTTGCGCTCCTCATCCATGATGGTGGAGCTAGCATACCGACTCAAACGAGTGAACTCGTGGAGATATTCATCCACGCTCTTCTCACCCTGAACCAACTTCAGAAATTCATTCTCCAACGCTATCTTCTGCGTCGAAGGAAGGTATCTAGCTAAGAACAATCTCGAGAACTCCTCTATCGAGACATCACCAAGTTGCCTACCTCTCAGTAAGTGCAGCTCCAATCCTTCCCACCACATCCTTGCTTCGCCGTCCAAAAGGAACGTAGCGATGGTGGTCATTTGCCACTCCTCCGTCTCCGTTGCTGTCATGACTCGCTTCACCCTGGAGAGCCAATCTTCAGCCTGAGATGGGGTTCCCAACCCCGAGAATAACGGAGGGTTAAAGCTCATTACGTGCTTCAGCTGCCTCTCAGTTGCCCTCCTTGGCACTATCGGTTCCACAACCACTTGCTCCACCCTCCTCGGCTCAGCCTCTTGAAGAGGTACTTGCTCCATCACAGGAGCGGGCTGCTGCGCTTGCCTTCCAGGCTGCGCATTGATCACGGCCAACACCGCTTCAGCCACCAATCGTATATTCTCCGCCGATAGAGGTGTTGCAGGAGCAACATCCAGTGCACTACTAGCCTCAGAAACTCGGCGTTCTGACGGCCCAACACCACTTTGGGTCACCTATAGTGGTACAAAACACCGTTAAGCGACCAAATAAATTGCAAACAGCAATTATAGGAACACGCAGGTTCCTCAAACACGAGTATTTTCATTCCTAAGTGGACATTCATGGGTTCTTTTTACTGTTATTACGATGACGCACACAATGTGCTCACCACCCCTTAAAAAGAATTCGCCCACGAATTCACTTTAAGCCCGACCAAAACCAGTAGTCTGATACCAAATTGTAACACCCCCTATCCGTCGCATAGCATATAGCAGTAGGTCCGGCCGGGGCCCGACGCCATATACTACAGACAGACCGGGTGGTTACTTATGGAAACCATCCAACCAATCTCAACGTCCTACACAGAGCATTCTAGCGGAAGCAGTTTATAAAGGTTGAAACAAAGAACCCAGCATACAAGCACGAATGTCCACTAATACAGAAATAGGAATGTTATACAAAATACCCAAAAATAAGCCTTAAGGCTTTACAAGATGTTTCACTTCAAATTACATGTTTTACAAACCACGGCACGCAGGCCGGTCACACATGAATAAAGCAGTAAAACATTTCCAATTAGGCCCTCAAGGGCCGGCTTCGCATTCGGGCTTTAGCCCGCTATAGACCGCTTGGTCCAGCTGCACCTACAAGCAACAAACCACCGCACGGTGGCAAAACAAGGCAACGGTCAGCAATGCTGACCAAATTATAATGATCCCGCCCCCAACTCGGGGTGGCGATGCTCCTTCCCTGCATTTCATTAGCACAAGCGAGCAATATATATATAGCCATTACATCACAGGCGGAGGCTCAACGGCCACACACCCCGTGCACTCAGGGCACATTCTCGGTGAACGCAGTCTAAGTCTGCCGACTCACCACCATCCCCTTTGGACGGCCAAACAATGAGCAGTTTGTCTTCCCGGCATGGGTCACGGTAATTAAAACCATAGACCGCCGAAGACTCTCATCTATGCCAACGGCTCTAATCCGAACGACATAGAATGGGTACGGTTCCATGAAACCCGTGCTCACAACGCAACGGTAATTTAAACCATATGCGCCCGCAACAGTAATTTAAACCATATGCGCAGGTCAAACTTCTCCCGAGTCCCATTTCCATCACATTTCACATAATCAGATTATGTTCAAGCTGGCTCTCAGGCCACCAAGTTGGCAAGATCTCGTATCCACCCAGTTTTCCGGGTGCACCTTTGGGTTAGTCCCCAAGGCTCCCTGCTGCAATCTACCGCATAGAAAACCTGAAAAGCAACCAATAGCACGGAGTCTTCTCCGGCATTATGCAATGCAACATCACCGATCCAGACCAACATGTCCGGGTAGGCTTCACACATCATGCCTATGTCCGTTCTTGCATACGGACTCTAAACAACGGGGACTTCACATATCTACCCGAAGGAACGCCTCCAACTCTCCGCAAACTCGCGAGAGCAGGCTTCCTATGCAAAGAAAGAGAGCGACTCATGCTCAAGATGAGGATCGTTACCCTTGAGTTCCTCTTTGGCGCCATTGAAAAGTAATCGGATGAAAATCACCGCACTAGCGTTGCCTCCGTGGATCCGGAGTCGGCTTGCGAGTCGGAGCTCCGAAGCTCCTCCAATGGCGGATCTAGCACCTCTTCCACTCTTAGCTCTCCTCTTTCACTAAGGACTTAGAAAGAGAATAAGGTATGAAAAGTGAGGGTTTTCCAAGTCAACTCACGGGTATATCCCTTCAGGAACATCCCCCAGCCGTTGGATCTCAAAACAAGGAAACGAACGGCTTTGATTCGGGGCTGAAATGCCCAATCTGGATCGAACACGGTCTGGCACACGCCCGTGTCCAGGGCCGTGTGCCTCATTCGCCGTCAAAATTGAATTACCTGGAACCTCACACGGGTATCGAACACGCCCGTGTTCGAGCTGACACGCCCATGTTCCACCTGACACGGCCGTGTCGCCAGCCGTGTACCCCATGATTTTTCCCCTTTTTCAACCCGAGCACTGCACGGGTTCTAGGACACGCCCGTGTCCCTGCCCGTGTCACATTGACACGCCTGGACCCCAGGCCGTGTACACGGTCTCGACACTTCGCGGCTAAGTGTCGATATGGGTCGACACGCCCTGCGACACGCCCGTGTCCCAGGCCGTGTGCTATGTCTCGACACATTGTCGACACCAAAGTGTCGACTTCGCGGGACGAGTGTCGACACGGGCTGACACGCCCGTGTCGCAGGCCGTGTGCCATGTCTCGACACTTCATCAAAGCATAGTGTCGACTTCGCGGCTAAGTGTCGACACGGGTCGACACGCCCTGCGACACGCCCGTGTCGCAGGCCATGTGCCCAGTCTCGACACAATGTCGAGATCAGAGTGTCGACTTCCCGCCTTAGTGTCGATACAGGCTTGACACGCCCTGGGACACGCCCGTGTCCCAGGCCGTGTGCCTGTAGCCAGAACTCAAACTGGCCCAAAACACCCCCCTTTGCTCCCTTGAGTTTCGGGGCGTTACAGTGCCACCGACATCGTACAAACAAGCAATGGCATTGCGCAAGCAATTTATCGCAAGAATCACCATCCAGGCATCCTAACAGAACCTTCAGCCCACGAGGTAAACACGAACAGATCCAAGGCACCACCGATCACGTAAAATCCCAACCTACGGGATATTTCAAGCCGCAAACAAAACTACCTTGTAACATATGCATACTGAAAAGATCTTAAGTCCACAAACCCGAGACGAAATAATCAAGCTTAGAAATTTTTGGGTTTGTCGCTTCACGAATCACGACCTACAAAAATTTGGGGGCATTTGATAGGGTTCCCCCCGAAATCCTCGAGACAAATCGGGGGAATATCGACCATGGGCACAAAAAGCTGAACATACCAAGCAAGCCGCGTGCAAAAAGCCATGCTCACTCAAAAGGTCTGAATGTATCCAAGAAGAGGGCAAAGCAGCATGCACACCCTTCAGAGTTCCAGGACTGCGTAAGCGCATGATGCGCTGACGTAGCGCGCACAACGTGACTAAAGGTAGTACGACCGCAGCGCGCATACAATACAGTCGCCCATGTGTGCCACGCACGGGCAGCTCACCCCCATGTGCGCAACGCGCGTGGCTGCACAGCGCATCGCATATGGCCGCGCAGTGCGCTCACGCTGCACGCTCTCGCGCGCCCGCACGGCAGAGGATGCCGCCGGCGGCCCTTGCCATCTCCGGTCACATCCACCACAGCTGGCTACTGCCGGCCACCGCCACCTCCGGGCACTTTGCTCAGGCCGCCCGAACTGCCCAGGGGGAAGGGATGGCACTCCTGTCATTTCGACAAAAATGGTGATCTACATGATCAAAACAGAGCGACGTCAATCACCAACACAAATCACTCCCCGATATAATTACTGACGTGCCCTACAGAAAACTATAATTATGCCCACAAACCTTCATTTGAATCCAAGAAACTCCAGAGGCAAGAGAGAACTCTTAGGTTTTCCAGCAAGATCGTGGACTTAGGCTAATTCTCCGCTCAGGAATTTGCTCCTCTCTTTTCCTTTCGTCACGGACTCCTTATGCCTCAAGTGACGTCAACCGCCTCTGCAAGAGCGCTCCCATCTGGGCACTACATCAACGAGACCGCAACCTCCTGAAGCCTCATGGACTTATAAGATTTTCCAGTCGGAACGTTCCCACCAAGGTTCCATGTGTTCGACAACATCTCAAGGTCGGAGCGTATCCATCGAGGCTCTGAGGACTTAGCCATTTTCTTCTTTTTCTGTACTTGCAATGGAGTAGCGGCACATCGCTCTCCAAGATTAAACCAATTTATATAACACTCTAAGGAGCTAGTGGATTTTGGTTCGGCACGGTTCCAGCCACGTGGTTATTCACCCTTTCTGGGTTTTCCACGTCAAAAACTTCTCTTCTTCATTACTGTGGTTTTCTATAACTGATTTCATGCCCGGCTCGACTCCGAGCTAAGGCGGTCTGATTCTCTGGACTGTGGAAAAGGATGTGTGACCCGCAACAACTTTATTAAAGTTCATGATTAACTGTTATTTTTGATGGGGTTCCCCCAGAATTGTTTGAGTCAATCCGGGGAGATTCGGTGCATGGACTCGAGGGAAAACCAAACCGACCAGGCGAGCTGCGAGCGCGGAAAGTCGCACTCACCTGAAAAGCCCCAAAAGCCCCTTCAGAGGGAGTCAAACGTGAGCATCGGCCGCCGAACTACCCTCGTGGACTATGTACGCCCGCAGCCGCGCAAGGCGGCAGGACATGCACCTTGCGGTCTGGGGCTGCACATGTCCCCGGGGCCACGCAGTCGTACAAGACCGCACTACGCACGGCCATGCAAGACCACACATCATGCGGCCGCGCAATGCTGGGCAGTATGTCGGGCGGCTAGCGGCCGTGCATGGTCGCGCATCCAGTAGGCGTGCATGGCCACGTGGTCAAGCGGCTATGCAGGGTTGCGCCCTGTGCGCTGCCATGCAAGGTCGATGAAAGTATCTAGCGTCTACCTAAATCACCTAGAGGGGGGTGAATAGGTGATGTTTGCGCCTTTTTGCGGAATAAAAATATTTAAGAGACAAGCACACAAACACAGAGATTTTTATAGTTGTTCCCCGTATTGGGTACGTCCACTGTCCCGCCTCACCTATCTACCACAAAGGGTGTGATTCGGCTACTTCACCTTTCTCAGATTGTCACAATATTACACTCGGAGCAACGCCCCTACACCTCAATCCACAACAGATCTACAAACTATATCCACAAGCCGGATCTACACCTCGATCCACAAACCGGATTTACAACCTCGATCAACTAACGGATCTACAACCTCGGAGATAAAAGTCCTACAAATGTAAAAACAAATTACAACAATAAAGAAAGTGTTTTACACTTCAGATCTGAATTCTTCTTGGATCTTCCTTTATGAAACTTGAACAACTTAATGAAGAAGGTTGAGGAAGAAAACTGAGACGACTGATCTGAAGGCTAGGATCCGACCCGATCCAATAGAAGTTGAAGAAGCTGATGATCTTGGATCGGACGAATCTGTCTTGCTTTGAATCGTTGGATCTGGAGAAGGTGACTGAAAGGATTGACGATGAAGATGATCGGCTATTCTCCCGAAAATGGAAAGTTCTTGAGCGATTCAAATTCTGTGAAAATTGTTCTTCATGTGAATAATTCTTCTTGTTGCTCACAAATCCTTAAATTGACTTTATATATATGATCGACCAACGGTCAATTGTCATTAAGATAGGATCCATGTAATTAAGGAAAGATCAAACCTACTAAACTTAGGTTAATTTGAATTTCTATCAAAAAATTAGAAACGAAGAATCTGCATGTCCATTTCTCGAGAAGAAGTATATTTCTCGAGAAATAACTCGCTTTCTCGAGAAAAGACTTCGCTTCTCGAGAAAGAACTTGAAGAAAACCACGGATTTCTCGAGAAGGACATTATTTCTCGAGAAAACAATTTGATTTCTCGAGAAACAATACGGCCTCTAGAGAAATTGACTTGGCGCAGAATTCATGAAGTAAAGAACTTGTTTCTCGAGAAGAACATGCTTTCTTGAGAAAAGAATTTCTTTCTCGAGAAATCATATGGCTTCTCGAGAAATGTACTTGGCAAAAATTTTGGAATAGAAGATAGATTTCTCGAGAAGACTTAGCTTTCTTGAGAACTTTTGCTTTTCTCGAGAACAACCTGGCTTCTCGAGAAATATACAAGGCATTTCTCGAGAAAACGACTTAGCATACTTTTCAGGTAATTTCCCGAGAAGTCTTGTAGTTTCTCGAGAACAGCAATGCTTTCTCGAGAAATTTACTTAGGAATTTTCAGTGAACTTTTTCTTTTCTTTTCTTCTAAGTTGAAACCAGCAACACTTCTTTTCTTCCTTTTCCTTAGTACTTGAAAATGAAATGCATCCCATAAAGAGGTTTCACATGAGTCAACACCATGGATCACACAATGAGGAATTACATTGCATGGTCCTGTGTTTGGTGACTCATTGTAAACTCCCATTGGTCTACACTCAATAATATTGACCTGCAAGCACTTAACTAAAAGATGACATCAAATACAACCTTAATTCATCTTAGTTCAAGGGTGACTTCATACAAATCTGGGTTATTGTGGATATAAAACCCAACAATCTCCCTGTATTTGTAGAAGTCAAAACCCTCTATACTAAGGTGAATTACATCAAGATAAATAAAGAAATAACAAGAAAAGCAGGGTATGTATATAAAAACAGATAAGAAATAACAAGTTCAGCAAAATTCAAAATTTTATATATATATAAGATTTGTGCACAGAAATGTCTTAGTCCACAAAATACAATAGGATTGATAAACAAGGAATCATTTGAATTTTTGTTGTTGTTGCCTTCCATTCTTTTCTTGTTGTCTCTTTTGGTAGTAGTAGGGCTTGGGGTACTACTTTGCAGGTTTAGGAGAAGCTTTGAGATTATTTCTACCATATTCTCTATCATAGATTCACCTCTTGGTTAAGGATTTTTCATACAAGTCCCACTCATGGGGACTGTAATGGTCATTTCTATCTACATTATAATCCACAATAAGCTTTACAGTCTCAAGAATAATTGACTTGGAGGTTGGGCTTCACACTTCAGTAAATTTTTGTGCTTTTCTTTTCTCAGCATCATGACTAGGAATGGATCTGCTGGCAGAGGCACCCTCACCATATTTCCTTCTTTTAGGTACTTGCACTTCAAGAGGATTCACTTGTTGATCAGAAGTCCATATATGAGAGTAGTCTTTAGGAGGAGCATCATAATGTTCTGGTCTAGGAGAGAATATGGGCATACAGACAGTTGGATTAAGTTGAATAGGTGGAGCCTCGTGTGGATTAACTGGAAAGTCTGGAAGTATTTGATTATGCATCCACACAGTAGTGTCATAAGTATGAAGCTTTACACCATGAATCTGATTCAGTATATCTGTACTTATCTCTTTTAATTGTGTATCCCACTGGTTTTTCATCTCAAGACTTCTTCACAAGTCTTGAAGGTGTGTTCTTGAGCTTTCTTCTCTAGTTGAATCTGATTATTGGCCAATGTGACAGATTGATCCATTACTTGATCAATGTTAGTGATAGTATGGTTTATGGTCTTTTTACCAATTTGCAGCAGTCTCTTAAACTCATATGTATTATGTTGTATTTCAGCAAAGCCTCTACTCATCTCTTTTACAAGAGTAGTGACTTTTTCGGTAACCTCTTTGAGAGACTTATCAAAGTACTCTCATTATTGTGTCAACATTGATTCAATTTTACCCAATAGGGTATCATTAGGAATAGTAGCAGTATGAGGAGGTGGAGGAGAAAGAGCAAGGGCTGACCATGGTGAGATTTCTTCAATTGAAACTGTACTCTTTGCTATTTGGAAGGGTAGAATCTCATCCCCTCATGTCCAAGAATGGAAGGAATAGAGAAGTTTAAATTCCTCATGGGTGGCTATGCTGGCTCTGGAATAACTTTGTATTCATCAATGAATGTAACATCAGTCTCCCCCTTAATATGTGCTTGGGGTTGTGAGTCTTGTGGTATCTCTTCTGGAGGAATTTTTGCTGGGGTCTCTTCAGGGATAGCTTTAAGGGACTTTACAATAGTCTTTTCAGTTGTCTTCTTTGGAGGGATGAACAGGGGGTCATCAGAATTTAATTCTTCTATCATTTGTTTGATGGCCTCTGTAGTATTTTCCAGTAAAGTGTCATGAGCAGAGGAGGAGTCAACATACAGACCTGAGGCATCATCATGTGCAGATGTGCTCTGCTCAGCATCAGACTGATCTATGTTTTCTTCTTCCTCTACAACATCAACAGCAACTACTGTGTAACGCCCCGAAACTCTAAAGAGCGACGGGGGAATTTTTGGGGCAGATTTGGAATCTGGCAGTAGGCACACGGCCTGGGATACGGGCGTGTCTCAGGGCGTGTCAGACTGGAGTCGACGACTTGTCCGCGAAGTCGACGAATTTCGGTCGACACTGTGTCGAGATAGGGCACACGGCCTGAGACACGGGCGTGTCTCAGGGCGTGTCGAGCCCGTGTCGACGATCGGCCCGGGGTTTCGATGATTTTCGCTCGACGAAGTGTCGAGACGAGGCACACGGCCTGAGACACGGGCGTGTCTCAGGGCGTGTCGAGCCCGTGTCGACAACCTGCCCGGGGTGTCGACATTTTCGCTCGACGAAGTGTCGAGACAAGGCACACGGCCTAGGACACGGGTGTGTCTAAGGCCGTGTCGGGTGGTCGACGAACTTTGCTCGACGAAGTGTCGAGACCGGGAATACGGCCTGGAGCCCAGGCGTGTTCGAGTGGATACGGGTTAGGACACGGGCGTGTCCATGAACCTGTGTTGTTCTCGAGTTGTTTTCGTGATAAATCGATGGGGGCACACGGCCGTGTCAGTTGGAACACGGGCGTGTAAGGTCGAACACGGGCGTGTTCGATGCCCGTGTGTTGTTCCAGACGCGTCGATTTTGACGACGAAAGGGGGACACGGCCCTGGACACGGGCGTGTGTCAGGCCGTGTTCGGCCCAGGTCTGACTTTTTAGGCCCGAATCAAAGCCGTTCGTTTCTTTAATTTGGGATCCAACGGCTGGGGGTTGTCCCTGATGGGATATACACGGGATTGGACCCTTGAAACCCTCATTTCTTTTGAGTGGTTATCTTTCTAAAGTATAGAGAGAGGAGAGTCAAGGGAGGAATAAGAAGCTAGATCCGACCATTGGAGGAGCTTCGATGCTCCAAATCGTGAGCCGACTTCGGATCCACGGAGGCGAAGAGAGTGCGGTGCTTTTCATCCGCTTACTTTTCCATGGCGCCAAAGAAGAACGCTAGGGTAACGATTCTCTTCTTGAGCATGTGAAGCTCTCCTTCTTTGCATAGGAAGCCAGCTCTCGCGAGTTTGCGGTGAGTTGGAGGCGTTCCTTCGGGTATATATGTGAAGTCCCGGTTGTGTAGAGTCCGTAAGCGAGAACGGACATAGGCATGATATGTGAAGCCTACCCGGACATGTTGGTCTGGATCGGTGATGTTGCATTGCATAAATGTCGGAGAAGACTCCGTGCGATTGGTTGTTTTTCGGGTTTTCTACATGGTAGATTGCAACAGGGAGCCTTGGGGATTAACCCTAAGGTGCACCCGGAAAACTGGGCGGATGCGTGATCTTGCCAACTTGGAGGCCTGAGAGCCAACTTGAACATAACCGGGTTATGTGAAATGTGTGACGGAAACGGGACTCGGGAGAAGTTTGACCCGCGCATATGGCTTAAACTGTCGTTGCGATGTGAGCACGGGTTAGATGGAACCGTACCTGTTCTATGTCGTTCGGTTAAAAAGAACTAAGGGTACGTGGCACTTGCCATTGGCATAGATTAGGGTCTTCGGCGGTCTATGGCTTAAATTGTCGTGACCCAAGCCAAGAAGACAAAATGCTCATAGGTTTGGTCGTCAAAGTGGCGATGGTGAGTCCGGAATATCTATAGCTTTAATTGACGTGACATCGACCGGTTCGCCGAGAATGTGCCCTAAGAGCACGGGGCGTGTGGCCATGCGAGCCAACGCCTGTGATGAAATGAATATTGTTAAATTGCTCGCTTATGCTAATGAAATGCAGGGAAGGAGCATCGCCGCCCCGATATGGGGGTGGGATCGTTATAATTTGGTCAGCATTGCTGATCGTTGTCTTGTTTTGCCACCGTGTGGTGGTTTGTTGCTTGCAGGTACTGCTGGACCAAGCGGTCAATAGCGGGCTAAAGCCCAAATTGCGAAGCCGGCCCTCGAAGGCCTAATTGAAGTGTTTACTGCTTTTATTCATGTATGACCGGCCTGCGTGTCGTGGTTTGTAAAACATGTAATATCAAGTAAACCATTTTGTAAGGCCTTAAGGCATGTACTTGTGTATGTACAACATTCCTATTTGGTATTAGTGGACATTCATGCTTTTTTGCTGGGTTCGTTATTGTAACTTATTAAACTGCTTCCGCTAGAATGCTTTGTGTAGGACGTTATGATTGGTTGGATGGTTTCCATGAGTAACCAGCCGGTCTGTCTGTGGTATATGGCGTCGGGCCCCGGTCGGACCTACTGCTATATGCTATGCGACGGATAGGGGGTGTTACAATTTGGTATCAGACTACTGGTTTTGGTCGGGCTTAAAATGAATTCGTGGACGAATTCTTTTTAAGGGGTGGTGAGCACATGTGTGTGCGTCATCGTTATAACAGTAAAAGAACCCATGAATGTCCCCTTAGGAATGAAAATACACGTGTTTGGGGAACCTGCGTGTTCCTATAATTGCTGTTTGCAATTTTATTTGGTCGCTTAACTGTGTTTTGTACCACTATAGGTGACCAGAAGTGGTGCTGGGCCGTCGGAACGTCGAGTTTCTGAGGCTAGCAGTGCACCTAATGAAGCTCCTACAACACCTCTATCGGCTGAGACCATACGATTGGTGGCCGAAGCAGTGTTGGCCATGATTAATGCGCAGCCTGCAAGGCAAACGCAGCAGCCCGCTCCTGCGATGGAGCAGGTACCGCTGCAAGAGGCTAGGCCGAGGAGAGTGGAACAGGTGGTAGTGGAACCGGTGGTGCCAAGGAGGGCAACCGAGAGACAGCTTAAGCATGTAATGAGCTTTAATCCTCCGGTATTTTCGGGGTTGGGAACCCCATCTCAAGCTGAAAACTGGCTCTCCATGGTGAAGAGAGTCATGACAGCAACGGAGACGGAGGAGTGGTAAATGACCACCATTGCTACGTTCCTTTTGGACGGTGAAGCGAGAATGTGGTGGGAAGGTTTGGAGCTGCATCTACTGAGAGGTAGACAACTTGTTGATGTCTCGATGGAGGAGTTCTCGATATTGTTCTTGGCTAGATACCTCCCTTCTACTCAGAGGATTTTGTTGGAGAACGAGTTCCTGAAGTTGGTTCAGGATGAGAAGAGCGTGGATGAATATCTCCATGAGTTTACTCATTGGAGTCGATATGCTAGCTCCACCATTGCGGATGAGGAGCGCAAGACAAATCGATTCTATGAAGGGTTGAGAGATGAGTTGAGATTACTACTCTCGGGGCCGATGACGTAGGGTTTCTTAACCTTGGTCAACACGGCCCGGTCCTTGGAGAAGGACATGAAGAATGTCCAAGCGAAGAAGAGCGTTGGTGACAAGAAATCTGAGTTCAAAGCACCGACTACTTCAAAGTCCGGCTATCGAAGGTCCTTCAAGAAGCATAGGACTTCGGGTCCAGCTCCTTCTGGTGCCTCTAGGGAGACTACGGGTCGGACCCCGGGCGCATGTTTTACTTGCGGAAAGTCGGGGCACTTTGCCCGCGATTGTTGGAGCGGTCGTCCCAAGTCCGAGAGAAGGCCGGGAGTGACCTATGAAGAGAAGGGCAAGGCGGTGGAGTCAACCGCGTCCCACTATGCTCCGGCCCAACCAAGGGTGTATAATCTTGGCCAACAGGAGGCCATTAAACAGGCGGATGTGGTGATAGGTACGGTTTAATTTATAGCAAGTTAATTTCTTTAAATACTTGCTATGCACCTATTACCTTACCACTGCTTGTTTAGGATTTGTTTTGCTTTGTGAAAATCCGGTAAGAGTGATGACTAGTTTTAGTCATCCTTTTTGGGGGTAATTTAGTATTCAAAATGCCTAATTTTATTTATATTTTATGATTGTTATTTCATGTTTTAATGTTTCTTTACAATATTTTAATTCCTACTGTTATTAGAGTTTTGATATAAAAATCTATATAGTCTTATTATATGTATTATGTTATTATATTTTATGTCATGTTATGTATAATAATTATAGTTAATGATATGTCTTTATGTTTTAATTTTAATGTTGTATTGTTTTTATTATTGTTGTGTTTTAAAATCTTGTTCTAACTTTGTTATTTTATGTAGACTAATCCATGATTGTTTTGTCTTTTTTTGTAGGTTCATGCCCAAGCTTCCAAGCCCACATCAAGAGCAGCCCGAGCTTTCAATTTGGTGCAGCCCTCATGGTGAACCCGAGCTCATGCATGCAGCCCACTTCAAGCATGCAGCCCGGCCCTCTCCTTGGTGCAGCCCGGCCACCCATCTACTTCAAAAATGCAGCCCACTTCAAAGATACATGCAGCCCCATGCAGCCCCTCCCTCAAGAGCAGCCCCTACATGCAATCCTAGCTCTACCCGAGCCCATGAAGCCCACACTAGCAGCCCACTTTTTGCCTACACATGGCCGGCCACCCATATTATGTCCCCCTCTCTACTTTTTATTATTTTTTCTCTTCTCTCCCTCATTTAATGCCATGCATGCATCCCCTCTTTCATTCCCACTCCCTCTCCTTTATTATTTTCTCTTCCATTTATTCCTCATGCATCCCCCACTCATCCCCTCTCTCTTATTAATTTCTCTATCCATGCACCTTGCCACCAATGCATTGAACCCACCTCATTCTCTCCACCTAATTCAATACCATGCATGCACTTCTCTCCTTACATGGCCGGCCACCCCCCTTGGCCTCCTCCTCTTCAATTCATTCTAGATCCTTCTCCATCTCCTATAAAAGCCACCCCATCCCTCAAGCCAAAAGGAGAAAATTTTGAGAAGTAAAGTTTCAAGTTGAATGTGAGTTGGAGAATGGAGAGTGGGGAGTACTTGTGAGTTGTTTTTAGTTTCACTATTGTATTAGTTTTCTTTTCCATTTTTGCAAGTTTTTCTTCCTAACATTGTCTTGTCTTTTTAATATTTTGTGTACTCTCTTTGTTTGCAAGTAATGAAAATGTTTCTCTCTTATTTTATTTTGTCTTCCCTTTCAATTATGCGTAGCTAATTTCCTATAGCATTCGATCGTGAGGATCCATGAAGTGAGATGAGAGTTTATTTTCTTTCTTAGTTTTATTTTTGTTATTTCATGCTCGATCCTTCTTTGATTTACTTTTTTTTGTCGACTCCGTATTTCCGGTATATGGTAGTAGGCTTGGGATCTCATATTTGAGTAGCCGAGAGGCTCGTGAATGTGAAAGATCACTCAAAGAAGGAAGGAGTTGAATGCAACCCTAGAGATAGGATGACGTAAATCCTCCGGATTGGAGTCAAATCCAATAGTGCGGATCACCTCGATAATGCAACTTTAGGCTTCTTTGGTTTGTAAAGAGATTTCGATCGAAGAGTCTATAAGTTAGGAGACCTAATGCTCTAGCGAGATTTTGTCTTATTTGTGGATCCGTCACGGTCGAGTATGATTTGCAAAATTAAAACTATCTTTATTTTTGTCTCTCTCATCTAATTTCATGGTGAATCATTGATCGAATGCTAGCTTTTTATTATAAGTTTTTCGTCTCGCAAGTTGTCTTTTGTTTTATTCTAAAAAATTCTCAAATCTCATTAGTTTTCCGGTAGGATAATAGTTAGAGTGTGAGTAGAAGTAATTTACAGCCCCGTGTTTAAATACGACCTTGGTACTACGATTCGACAGGTACGCTTGCCTGTTCGGGTTTTAGCCCACCAAGTTTTTGGCGCCGTTGCCGGGGACTTTTCTTCGTCAATATTTTGAAAACGCTTGCGCTATTACTTCTCCAAAAATCAAAAAAAATTATAATTTATATATTTAAATATTTATAATCAACCCACTTCACCTTATTTCTACCCCACCTAAAATCTCTCAAAAAGGGTAAGGGGCTTTAAGCGCCACCATTTTACCTAGTACCGGGCGAACCCTTCACCGGGTAGTCCTCGGGAAGTTCGAGAGCCAAGCCGTCTAAAAAAAATCTTTTTTTCAAAAAACAAAACAAAAAAAATTTTCCTTTCTTTTCCTCTTTTTCTTTCTTTTCCATGCTTTCATTCTCATCTTCCCTCGTTTTCTTTGCTAGTGCATGACCCGAGCGAATCCGTCGCTACTTGTTGATTTGGACCCGGAAATCGAACGCTCCTTTCGGAGACAACTACGATTCGGGGCTTCCACTTCTCAAACAGCGGTTGAGGATTCCTTCGGGGATTGTAATTATTCTGAAATGGGAGATCCCAACCCAGGAATGGCTCAGCAAAGGACCATGTCTGATTATGCTCGACCCAACCTGGAGGGGACTGAAACAAGTATTGTTCGACCTGTGATTGCGAACAATAACTTCGAGCTTAAGTCTAGCATCATACAAATGGTGCAGCAATATGTACAGTTCGACGGATTACAAGATGAAGATCCGAACTTGCATATTGCCAATTTTCTTGAAATCTGTGACACCTTTAAAATAAATGGTGTCTCGGACGATGCTATAAGGCTAAGACTCTTCCCCTTCTCCTTAAGAACTAAAGCCAAACAGTGGTTGAGTTCTCTTCCAAGAGGCTCAATCACTACTTGGAACATTTTAACTGAAAAATTTCTTGCTAGATATTTCCCTCCCGCTAAAACTGCTAAGTTAAGAAATGATATAACTTCTTATTCTCAAATTGCTTCTGAGACCCTCTATGACACTTGGGAGAGGTTCAAAGAACTTTTGAGAAGATGCCCTCATCATGCTCTGCCTGTATGGTTACAGGTTCAGACATTTTACAATGGGCTAAATCAAGAAACTAAACAAATGATAGATGCCGCTTCCGCTGGTTCCTTGGACCGCAAAACTCCGGAAGCCGCTCTTGAGCTTATCGAGGACATGGCGATGAACACTTATCAGTGGAATTCGTCTAGGACTCGCCCATCTAAACCTGCAGGTATCTATGAAGTGGACTCGGTTTCGCAACTGGCGCTGCAAGTGGAAATGCTGAACAAGAAGATTTCGGAGATGACTGCTTCCTCCGCCGCTAAGGTATATGAAAATGCGAATGCTGCTGCTACCGAGCAGGTGGATTGTCTGGGGAACATACCCAGGCCTGCTCAAAATAATTCTTCCAATAATTTTTCTGCTTTTTCTAATTTTTCTGCACCTCCTGGTTTTAATTCTTCTTTGAACTCTTATCACCCTGGATGGCGTAACCATCCAAATTTCTCGTGCAGTAATAACGCTAACGCCATACGCCCACCGCACGATTTTACACCACCACCACCACCGCAACAAAATTTTCAAAAACCTTCCCCTTTGAAGAGATCCTCGCTAAATATATAAGCTCGAACGATGTCACTATTGGAAATTTAACAGGATCAATGAAAAACTTAGAAAATCAAGTCGGCCAACTCGCCAAGGCCTTTTCCGAGAGGCAACCCAGGGCTCTTCCCTCAAACACTGAACCTAACCCAAGGGAGCACGTGAATGCGATTTCCCTTCGGAGCGGTAAAGTTATTAACGAGCCCACCACAAGGGAAGAGCCCGAGGTGATTGCCTCTCCTACTGCTGAAAATATTATTGTTATGGAATCAAATGATAAAATTTTTGAAAAAGAAAAAGACAAATCTAATTTTGAAAAAGAAAAGCCTATTTCTGCAAAAGAAAAAAATAGTTTTCAAAATGATGCTCCGATTGTTCTAAAAGAATTTCCGCCACCTCCGTATCCGGCTAGGCTTAGGAAGGAAAAATTAGATGACCAATATTCACGCTTTCTTGAAATGTTTAAACAAATTCATATAAATTTGCCATTTCACGAAGCCATTAGCCAAATGCCGAAATACGCCAAATATCTCAAGGATTTATTAACGAATAAAAAGAAATTGGAAAATCTTTCTCACGTAACGTTAAATGAAGAGTGCTCGGCAGTCGTTAAAAACTCAAACTTGCCTAAAAAAATACACGATCCGGGTAGTTTTTCAATTCCTTGTGTTTTTGGTGATCTTTTTATAAAATATGCGCTAGCGGATCTAGGTGTGAGCATCAACTTGATGCCTTTTTCATTGTTCAAAAAGCTAGGATTTGGCACTCTCAGCCCTACGCGTATGAGTATTCAATTGGCTGATCGATCGATTAAGTATCTGTTAGGTATCGTTGAGGATGTGCTAGTGAAGGTCGACAAATTCATCTTCCCGGTGGATTTTGTCATTCTCGATATTGAAGAGGACGTCGAGGTCCCTCTTATCCTTGGTCGTCCCTTCCTAGCCACCGCTCGAGCAATCATAAATGTGAGTGACGGAAGACTTTCTCTGCGTGTGGGAGATGAAGAGGTTACTTTTGATATTGATCAATCTATGAGAAATTTTTTGCAAAATGATGACACTTGTTTTTTTCTGGATGAATTAAAAGAAGACTCATATATTTCTCTAAATGATTTTTCGTCTTCTTCTGCTGAACTTTCTCCAAATGTTTTTCAAAATACGGTTATGTCCATGCAAATAAATTTTGAAAATGAAACTGTTTTTAAACAAAAGAATCTTGAAAATCTCATTTTTGAAGAAGACAAAAAACTGAAAAATTCATATGCAAAATCACCCGACCCTGAAACGAAAGTCGATCACGATAAGAACTTGGGCCAACATAAAATTTTTAAACCGGGCGATCAAGTTCTTCTTTTTAATTCACGCTTACGTATTTTCTTCGGACACATTAAATCTCGATGGACTGGACCGTTTACGGTCAAGGAAGTTTATACTGATGGAACTGTGTTGCTTTTGCACCCCGATAAGGGTGACTTTAAAGTTAATGGCCATAGACTTAAACTCTATTTCTCTAATGATTCTGTGACTCCTGCAAAGGAGAATCTTCTTTTTGATTCTTAGTTTTTTATTTTCTGATGGACATTTTTATTTTTGGACTACTATATTATGAAACTCTTTTATTTGGACTGTTGTAATAAAAAAACATTATCGGGCATCTGCCCACGAACTATATTCTTTTTCTGCTTTTATTTTGCTCTTCCTTCCGGTGGCCAACCAAGCAAGTTCGTGACCGCCGCTCCAACGTTGCTGATATAAAGATGGATCTAGTCAAACCTGCTGACGATCAAGTACTCTAAAAAGCAAGCATGGGGGAGCGACATCCGCCTTCATCTCACGAACCCGGGGAAGTCCTGTTCTTATTTATTTATTTTTCCTGCATTTTTCTTTTTCTCTTCTTCTCAGTCCCCTTTTCTTTTTCTTTATGTTTTCTTCATTGAGGGCAATGAAGAATTTAAGCATGGGGTGGTCTAGTTTCTTTTGGTTTTTTCTTTCTGTTTTTCTTCTTTCAACAGAAAAAAAAATATATAATATTATGTTTTATATTAGTATAGTATTTTATGTTATGTCATCAAAATCCAAAAAAAAAATTATAAAATATAAAACCCAAAAAAATTAGAAAAACAAAAATTAAAAAAAAAATTCTGCTTAAATCGATTTGAAAAACAAAATCTAAAATTATTTCTATCTTTATTTTCATGTTTCTTCTAGTGAAGTGTAGGCCCGTGCAGTTTTTATAGTTCTATATAGATTTCTTTGAATTGGTTTTCTAAATTTATCAGTTTAACATAGCTTAGTTTTACTAGTTTCTTTTTCTTAAATATAGGCATCCAACTTTTAAGTTTTAAGTTAGCAATTTGTAGTTATGTCTTTTTATTCGGTTAGTTGCTTACGAATGGTTGCTAGGTAATGTTATCTCTTTTTCACTTGCGAGGTAGTCTTTCTTGGTGTCTAGAACTTGTACCAAGCTACTCTCGAAGCATTTGCGCCATTTTTACGTTTTTTAGAAATGATTTAGGCCACCATTTGAATAGTTTGAGCTTTTCTTGCCCACCAAAAACAAAACCCTTGCAAAACAATTTTGGGCCTTTTCCTTTTTTTCCTTGTTTTAGCTCCACCTTTCATTTCATTATATTCACCAAAGCCAAAAATCTTTCCTATTTTTGCACTATAAATTTGAGCTTAAAAATTATTTTTTTTGTGGGAAGGGTATTATTTTTGAAATGAATAGGAAATTCTCAAGCTTATTTCTGGAGCTTTCTTATCAAATGCTATTCAAAAGGAAAAAAAATGAGAAAGAAAAAAAAATACCATTACAAAATCAAAATCAAAAAAAATGAATGCAAAAAGTTTATGTTTGGCCAAGTTTATAAAAGAAAAACTTTCATGGCCTTGTTTTTGTAGTTTCATATTGGAGAAATGACATACTCGTTATTTCTCATTTTTTATGCTTTGTTTATTTTTGAGCTCACTTTGGTTTAGTGCCTAAAACCTTCATGTTTATCTTTGATTCCACTTCCTAATCATTTACCTAAGCCAAGTTTTAATGCCTAGTAGAAGTCTTATTGATCTTAGAACGTAAATTCGCGTAGTGGAGAAAGTGTGAACGTACACGCCTATGGCCACCATCATTGATGGATTTCTTTGGAGGTTATCTTGGAGTGTTTTAGGGTTAATGTTTATCTAGCAACCTCTACTTTTGTTAATGCGCCGTTTATTTAGAACCTCTACTTTTGTTTTCCTTATTTTCATTTATTTTGGATGCCTTGTTTTAAGATTTAGAAATTAGTAGACTTTTCTTATGTTTTAATGAGATTTTTAGGGTTCCATTTTCAAATTTTCTATTGTGCACTTCTCACCCCACTAGTTGATAATATGAATATTAGGATAGTTTAATTTTTCATGTTTTGTTTTTCTTAACTATGGAACTTAAAATATATATATATCTTTTGTTTTCTTTTTGCTCATCCCTAGTTTTTATTTCTATTTGCTTGTGGGCAAACAAATGTCTAAGCATGGGGGAATTTGATGACTAGTTTTAGTCATCCTTTTTGGGGATAATTTAGTATTCAAAATGCCTAATTTTATTTATATTTTATGATTGTTATTTCATGTTTTAATGTTTCTTTACAATATTTTAATTCCTACTGTTATTAGAGTTTTGATATAAAAATCTATATAGTCTTATTATATGTATTATGTTATTATATTTTATGTCATGTTATGTATAATAATTATAGTTAATGATATGTCTTTATGTTTTAATTTTAATGTTGTATTGTTTTTATTATTGTTGTGTTTTAAAATCTTGTTCTAACTTTGTTATTTTATGTAGACTAATCCATGATTGTTTTGTCTTTTTTTGTAGGTTTATGCCCAAGCTTCCAAGCCCACATCAAGAGCAGCCCGAGCTTTCAATTTGGTGCAGCCCTCATGGTGAACCCGAGCTCATGCATGCAGCCCACTTCAAGCATGCAGCCCGGCCCTCTCCTTGGTGCAGCCCGGCCACCCATCTACTTCAAAAATGCAGCCCACTTCAAAGATACATGCAGCCCCATGCAGCCCCTCCCTCAAGAGCAGCCCCTACATGCAATCCTAGCTCTACCCGAGCCCATGAAGCCCACACTAGCAGCCCACTTTTTGCCTACACATGGCCGGCCACCCATATTATGTCCCCCTCTATACTTTTTATTATTTTTTCTCTTCTCTCCCTCATTTAATGTCATGCATGCATCCCCTCTTTCATTCCCACTCCCTCCCCTTTATTATTTTCTCTTCCATTTATTCCTCATGCATCCCCCACTCATCCCCTCTCTCTTATTAATTTCTCTATCCATGCACCTTGCCACCAATGCATTGAACCCACCTCATTCTCTCCACCTAATTAAATACCATGCATGCACTTCTCTCCTTACATGGCCGGCCACCCCCCTTGGCCTCCTCCTCTTCAATTCATTCTAGATCCTTCTCCATCTCCTATAAAAGCCACCCCATCGCTCAAGCCAAAAGGAGAAAATTTTGAGAAGTAAAGTTTCAAGTTGAATGTGAGTTGGAGAATGGAGAGTGGGGAGTACTTGTGAGTTGTTTTTAGTTTCACTATTGTATTAGTTTTCTTTTCCATTTTTGCAAGTTTTTCTTTCTAACATAGTCTTGTCTTTTTAATATTTTGTGTACTCTCTTTGTTTGCAAGTAATGAAAATGTTTCTCTCTTATTTTGTTTTGTCTTCCCTTTCAATTATGCGTAGCTAATTTCCTATAGCATTCGATCGTGAGGATCCATGAAGTGAGATGAGAGTTTATTTTCTTTCTTAGTTTTATTTTTGTTATTTCATGCTCGATCCTTCTTTGATTTATTTTTTTTGTCGACTCCGTATTTCCGGTATACGGTAGTAGGCTTGGGATCTCATATTTGAGTAGCCGAGAGGCTCGTGAATGTGAAAGATCACTCAAAGAAGGAAGGAGTTGAATGCAACCCTAGAGATAGGATGACGTAAATCCTCCGGATTGGAGTCAAATCCAATAGTGCGGATCACCTCGATAATGCAACTTTAGGCTTCTTTGGTTTGTAAAGAGATTTCGATCGAAGAGTCTATAAGTTAGGAGACCTAATGCTCTAGCGAGATTTTGTCTTATTTGCGGATCCGTCACGGTCGAGTATGATTTGCAAAATTAAAACTATCTTTATTTTTATCTCTCTCATCTAATTTCATGGTGAAACATTGATCGAATGCTAGCTTTTTATTTAAAGTTTTTCGTCTCGCAAGTTGTCTTTTGTTTTATTCTAAAAAATTCTCAAATCCCATTAGTTTTCCGGTAGGATAATAGTTAGAGCGTGAGTAGAAGTAATTGACAGCCCCGTGTTTAAATACGACCTTGGTACTACGATTCGACAGGTACGCTTGCCTGTTCGGGTTTTGGCCCACCAAAGAGCACTCTTCGATACGGGAGCTTCACACTCCTTCTTGTCCGAAGGATTTATATCACGCATCGGAGTCCCTTCTTCGATGGCGAAGGGTAAGTTGGATGTGTTGTTGCCCAATGGGTGTTCGATGTGCGCGAATAGTATCTACGATGTCAAGATTCGTATTGGGAATCAGGAGTTCGATCTGCAAGCGTCGTTACTTCCGTTGGTGGAGTTTGACGTTATTTTTGGCATGGACTGTCTCTCGGAGTAGCAAGCCTATATTGATTGCGGTCGCAAGGAAGTCAAGCTGGGTGCAAGTCGTGAGACGAATTTTACGGGCTTAAAGGGGTCAAGCAAGACGTTGATGTTTGCTCTTCAGGTGGTGAAGGCGGTTCGTGCCGGTGCAGAACTGTTCTTTACACTAGTGGAGGTTGCGAAGCTGAAGCCCGCGTTGGATAGTATATCAGTGGTATCGGAGTACCCTGATGTGTTCCCTAGAGATCTTCCTGGAGCCCCGCCGCAGCGGGAGATAGATTTTATGATTGAGCTAGTGCTAGGAGCAAAGCCTGTGTCACGATCTCCTTATCGGCTAGCGCCTAAGGAAATGGCGGAGCTGAAGGTTCAACTGCAAGAGTTGTTGGAGCAAGGGTATGTGCGCCCATGTTTTTCGCCTTGAAGCGCGCCGGTCCTCTTTGTTAAGAAGAAGGACGGAAGCTTGAGGCTATGTATTGATTATCGGGAGCTCAACAAGTTGACGAAAAAGAACAAGTACCCGATCCCCCGGATCGATGATCTTTTTGATCAGTTGGTCGGGTCGACGGTGTACTCGAAGTTGGATCTCAAGTCTGGGTACTATCAGCTGCGAATAAGGGAGAGTGATATCCTGAAGACAGCGTTCAGTATGAGATACGGGCATTATGAGTTTACGGTCATGCTGTTTGGGCTGACTAATGTGCCGTCAGTGTTCATGGATTTGATGAACAGGACATTCAGGGAGTACTTGGACCATTTTGTGATCGTCTTCATCGACGATATTTTGGTGTACTCGCAGAGTGAGGAAGATCACTTCAAGCATCTTCATTTGATTTTGGAGACGCTAAGGAGGAATCAGTTTATGTCAAGTTCTCGAAGTGCGAGTTTTGGTTATCCTCAGTGGCGTTCCTCGGTCATATAGTGAGTGGAGAGGGTATTGCAGTGTATCCGGCGAAGATTGTCGCGATACGGGAGTGTCCTGAGCTTTCTACGGTAGCAGAAGTCCGGAGCTTTCTGGGGCTTGCCGGCTATTATAGGCGCTTCGTAGAGAACTTCTCGCGGATAACGTTACCTCTCACTACTTTGACGAGGAAGGAGCAGAAGTTCGTTTGGACGCCGGAGTGCACGCGAGCTTTTGAGGAGTTGAAATGTCGGTTGACCACGGCTCATGTGCTGAGTTCGCCGATTGGGACCGAAGGCTATGAGATTTATAGCGATGCTTCGGGCAGCGGTTTGGGTTGCGTGCTACTGCAACACGGAAGTGTGATAGCTTATGGCTCGAGACAGCTAAAAGTGCATGAGAGGAATTATTCGGTCCATGACTTGGAGTTAGCGGCCGTGATTTTTGCCTTGAAGCTGTGGAGATACTATTTGTACGGTGTGAATATTGATATCTACACCGATCACAAGAGCCTGAAGTATCTGATTGATTAGAAGGATCTGAATATGCGGCAGCGTAGGTGGATGGAGTTCCTGGGAGACTATACATTCAAGATCCACTACGTGCCTGGTAAAGGTAATGCGGTTGCGGATGCGTTGAGTCGTCGAGCCCCAGATCAAGCCAATTGGCTATCGGTGCATGATGAGCGGTTGGTGCGGGAGTTGGAGGTGTTGGAGATTGTTTGTGTGGATAAGAAATCAAGTGCTGAAGCAGTACTGAATTGGACTGAAGTCCAATATGACCTGACTGATCGTATTCGGCAGGCTTTGGATATGGATGCCCATATGAAGTAGTTCATGGTAGAGGCTCTGGATGGGTCAAATTCCCAATTCGTTGTGGAGGACGAATTGCTTTGGAAAGACGGTCGTCTGTGCGTCCCAAGTGGGGGCAATTTGCGGGTGGAATTGTTGTACGAGGCACACCATACCAAGTACTCGATTCACCCGGGGAGCACGAAGATGTACCGCGATGTAAAGAAACTGTTTTGGTGGCCGGGTTTGAAAAAGGATGTGGCGCTCTACGTAGCGAAGTGCCAAACTTGCGCCTTGGTGAAGGTGGAGTGCCAAAAGCCGGGAGGATTTCTTAAGTCCTTGCTTATTCCTGAGTGGAAATTCGACGACATCTCTATGGACTTTGTGCACGGTTTGCCAAGGTCGCAAAAGGGGAACGACGCCATTTGGGTGGTTGTAGATCGGCTAACGAAGGTGTCGCATTTCATTCCGCATAGGAAGGATGATCCGGTGGAGAAGTTGGCAAAACTATATGTGGATAATATAGTACGGCTTCATGGTGTGCCCCGCAGCATCGTGAGTGACCGAGATGGGCAGTTCACGTCCAATGATTGGAGGCTTGTGCAGCAAATGTTGGGAACAAAGCTAAATTTCAGCACAGCCTTCCATCCGCAAACAGATGGGCAGACCGAGAGGGTCAATAGAACTATGGAAGACATGTTTCGCATGTGTGTCTTGGATTTTGGAAAGCAATGGGAAGATCATCTTTATTTGGTGGAGTTCGCGTACAATAATAGCTACCAAGCGAGTATTCAAATGGAGCCCTTCGAGGCCCTATATGGTAGAAAATGTCGCACGCCGTTGTCTTGGCTAGAAACGGGTGAGTCAAAGCTGTATAAGCGATCAGAAGTGGATGATGCTACTTCGTTGGTGCGTACCATTCGGGAGAGGTTGCTTATCGCTCAGGACCGGCAAGCAAAGTACTATAATGCTAAGCACAGGAAGGTGGAGTTCGCTGTGCGCGATTGGGTGTACTTAAAGATCAAGTCGTTCAAGGGTGTCTCGCGGGTGCGGCGATTGAAAAAGCTAAGCCCGAGGTACCTTGGGCCGTTTGAGGTTCTGGAGCGAGTTGGTGAAGCAGCCTATCGGTTGAAGCTTTCAGTGAAGCTTGGTGGATTACATGATGTATTCCATATTTCGGTACTTCGGAAGACGGTGCAAGAGCCTTTGCAAGTGATTGTGGTTGATCAAGTGTCGGTGGATAGTGGGTTGACGACAAAAGTCAAGCCCGTGTGGTTTGAGGACTCGGAGGTCAAGTGGCTACGCAATAAAGAGATCAGGATGGTCAAGGTCCGATGGGACAATTGCGGTAGAGAGGAGCTCTCTTGGCAACGAGAGCAGACTATGCTTGACGAATATCCGGAGTTGTTCCGCTCAGGTACAATTTATTTTTGTACGTGTCTTTCCTTTATATATAATTTCGTGGACGAAATTCTTTTAAGTGGGGGAGAGTTGTAACGCCCCGAAACTCTAAAGAGCGACGGGGGAAGTTTTGGGCCAGATTTGGAATCTGGCAGTAGGCACACGGCCTGGGACATGGGCGTGTCCCAGGGCGCGTCAGACTGGAGTCGACAACTTGGCCGCGAAGTCGACGAATTTCGGTCGACACTGTGTCGAGACAGGGCACACGGCCTGAGACACGGGCGTATCTCAGGGTGTGTCGAGCCCATGTCGACGATCGGCCCGGGGTGTCAACGATTTTCGCTCGATGAAGTGTCGAGACGAGGCACGCGGCCTGAGACACGGGCGTGTCTCAGGGCGTGTCGAGCCCGTGTCGACAACCTGCCCGGGGTGTCGACATTTTCGCTCGACGAAGTGTCGAGACAAGGCACACGGCCTAGGACACGGGCGTGTCCAAGGCCGTGTCGGGTGGTCGACGAACTTCGCTCGATGAGGTGTCGAGACCGGGAACACGGCCTGAAGCCCAGGCGTGTTCAAGTGGACACGGTTTAGGATACGGGCGTGTCCATGAACCCGTGTTATTCTCGGGTTGTTTTCGGGATAAATCGATAGGGGCACACGGCCGACCACACGGCCGTGTCAGTTGGAACACGGGCGTGTCAGGTCGAACACGGGCGTGTTCAATGCCCGTGTGTTGTTCCAGGCGCGTCGATTTTGACGGCGAAAGAGGGACACGGCCCTGGACACGGGCGTGTGTCAGGCCGTGTTCAGCCCAGGTCTGACTTTTCAGGCCCGAATCAAAGCCATTCATTTCTTTAATTTGGGAACCAACGGCTGGGGGTTGTCCCTGATGGGATATACATGGGATTGGACCCTTGAAACCCTCATTTCTTTTGAGTGGTTATCTTTCTAAAGTATAGAGAGAGATGAGAGACAAGGGAGGAAGAAGAAGCTAGATCCGGCCATTGGAGGAGCTTTGAAGCTCCAAATCGCGAGCCGACTTCGAATCCACGAAGGCGAAGAGAGTGCGGTGCTTTTCATCCGCTTACTTTTCCATGGCGCCAAATAAAAATGCTAGGGTAACGATTTTCTTCTTGAGCATGTGAAGCTCTCCTTCTTTGCATAGGAAGCCCGCTCTCGCGAGTTTGCGGTGAGTTGGAGGCGTTCCTTCGGGTAGATATATGAAGTCCCCGTTATGTAGAGTCCGTAAGCGAGAACGGACATAGGCATGATATGTGAAGCCTACCCGGACATGTTGGTCTGGATCGGTGATGTTGCATTGCATAAATGTCGGAGAAGACTCCGTGCGATTGGTTGTTTTTCGGGTTTTCTACATGGTAGATTGCAACAGGGAGCCTTGGGGATTAACCCTAAGGTGCACCCGGAAAACTGGGCGGATGCGTGATCTTGCCAACTTGGAGGCCTGAGAGCCAACTTGAACATAACCGGGTTATGTGAAATATGTGACGGAAACGGGACTCGGGAGAAGTTTGACCCGCGCATATGGCTTAAACTGTCATTGCGATGTGAGCACGGGTTAGATGGAACCATACCTGTTCTATGTCGTTCGGTTAAAGAGACCTAAGGGTAAGTGGCACTTGTCGTTGGCATAGATTAGGGTCTTCGGCGGTCTATGGCTTAAATTGTCGTGACCCAGGCCAAGAAGACAAAATGCTCATAGGTTTGGCCGTCAAAGTGGCGGTGGTGAGTCCGGAATGTCTATGGCTTTAATTGATGTGACATCGACCGGTTCACCGAGAATGTGCCCTGAGAGCACGGGGCGTGTGGCCGTGCGAGCCAACGCCTGTGATGAAATGAATAATGTTAAATTGCTCGCTTATGCTAATGAAATGCAGGGAAGGAGCATCGCCGCCCCGAGATGGGGGTGGGATCGTTATAATTTGGTCAGCATTGCTGACCTTTGCCTTGTTTTGCCACCGTGCGGTGGTTTGTTGCTTGCAGGTACTGCTGGACCAAGCGGTCAATAGCGGTCTAAAGCCCAAATTACGAAGCCGGCCCTCGAAGGCCTAATTGAAGTGTTTACTGCTTTTATTCATGTATGACTGGCCTGCGTGCCGTGGTTTGTAAAATATGTAATATCAAGTAAACCCTTTTGTAAGGCCTTAAGGCCTGTACTTGTGTATGTACAACATTCCTATTTGGTATTAGTGGACATTCATGCTTTTGTGCTGGGCTCGTTATTGCAACTTATTAAACTGCTTCTGCTAGAATGCTCTGTGTAGGACGTTATGATTGGTTGGATGGTTTCTATGAGTACCCACACGGTCTGTCTGTGGTATATGGCGTCGGGCACCGGCCGGACCTACTGCTATATGCTATGCGACGGATAGGGGGTGTTACATACTGTCTCTTGAACCTTGGGGCAGGAACATCTGATTGTGTCTCTGTCTCAGTTGGCTATACATCTACAAGAACTGTAGGAGTAGGATCCCCCTTAATAGTTGCACCAGATGTGTTAGTTGTATCTGTGTAAGGAGGAGATGGGATCCTATCCTCATCATCAAATATAATTCTTGAAGCAGGTGGAGCATCCCTTGGCTTCTGAATTCTTATCTCCCATCTCTTGATGGAGGAGATAGAGACCTTCTTGAGGTGGTGAATTCCACACCTTTGGTTATGTCGAAGATCTCTGGGTGAGCTTGATTCAAGTACAGAGAGATAATTCTTCCAAAATGTGGTGCCTTCAGACTCTCCTTAATCTTTTCAAACAACATGTATCCCAATGGTACTTCTTTCTGCATATAACTGTTGTTATCATATCAAAGAATTCTGTAGAGATATATCCAATCGACCCTGTTTTGCATAGAAGAACCTTGTCGAGAATGTCGGCCAGAAGTTTACTTTCATCAGTCATGTTCTATCGTTTCACGGAAAGGGAGGAATCTAGAAGACCACATAAAGAGTAGGCTCTAGAATAATCGTCTACTTCTAGATAATCTTCTTCATCTATGGACGGCAATCGCAGAAACTCTGTGATAGAGGATGGATTGATTTTGAGTTTCATACCTCTGACTGTAGTTTTCAACAATTTTCCGCTTCTCTTGATCTTGGCATAATGGAAAAACTCTTCAACATTAGGTAATAAGACCTTGCATGGATGTTCCAGGATAAAGTTGAGGCCGGCGGAATCCAGAAGTATCAGAACATTTTTGAAATCGTCAGAAATCTCCTCTATGACGACGCGAACTAATTCACTTCCCAAACTAATCTTGGAGGACGGAGCCATCGAATGCAGAAAAAAAGAAATTTCTGGTTTGGCAGAGAGGAAGCAGAAGATTTTGCGAGAAAAATGACGGTGGCCTTTGCGGAACGAAACCGTCTTTCTCGGGAAGATTTTCGAATTTGTGGGTTTGGGGTTTCTATGGACTTATTTCTTATTTATATATAAAATTAAAAATTTTGTAGAAATAAAAGAAATGCATACCTCCCTGTGAAAAAGAAATACTCAGGCGGAAGAGGGCATTTCTCGAGAAAGGTGGGCTTCTCGAGAAATCCAGATACCATTTCTCGAGAAGAAATGGGCATTTCTTGAGGAAAGAGGGCATTTCTCAGAAAGAAATAATCAGGTGGAAGAGGGCATTTCTCGAGTAAAGTAGGCTTCTCGAGAAATCCAGATGCCTTTTCACGAGAAATGTATAGCCTTTCGAGAAATCCAGATGCCTTTTCGAGAAATCCAAGTCTTTTTCGAGAAATCCACATAAGTTTCCGAGAAACATAAGATTTTTATTGAATTTGCCCTTGACTTTAGAAATGATCACTTCAAGATTCCATGTTGAGCATACCAAGTTCTGTCTTGAAAAAGGAGAACTTGGCCTCTTCCAGCGACTTCGTGAAAATATCTGCCACTTGTTTGTCCGTCGGGACATAGCTGAGGGCTATGTCCTTGTTCTCCACATGCTCCTGAATGAAATGGTAGCGAACTTCGATGTGCTTGGTCTGGTTGTGAGAAACTGGATTGTTGGCGATAGCTATTGCGCTGGAAGAGTCGCAATACAATGGTATTTCACTGAACTTCAAATCATAGTCTTCGAGCTGGTTTCTGATCCATAGAAGCTGTGTACAACAACTACCTGCAGAGATATACTTTGACTCGGCAGTAGATGTTGCCACACAATTTTGCCTCTTACTGCCCCAAGAGATAAGACATCTTCTGAGGAATTGGCACGTCCCGGAAGTGCTTTTTCTATCGTCTCTGCTTCCTGCAAAATCAGCATCTGAAAAAGCCAATTAGCTCGACGTTATTACTTCTTGGATACCACATACTAAGATTGGGTGTACCCTTAAGGTATCTTAAAATTCGGTTTACAGCGATGTGATGAGATTCCTTAGTGTTCACCTGATAACTAGCGCAGACACATGTTGAGAACATTATATATGGTCAACTGGCAGTTAGGTAGAGCAGGGATCCAATTATGCTTCTGTACTTGGTTTCATCAAAATGTTTCCCTTTCTCATCCTTGTCCAGAGACATAGTTGAACCTATTGGAGTCCTCATAGAGGTTGCGCTCTCCATTCTGAATCTCCTTGGTGAATTTCGTCTGAGAGATGAAAATCTTATCTTCAGATTGCTTCACCTGAAATCTTAAGAAATACTTCAACTCACCCATATTGCTCATTTCAAACTTCCATTGCATAAGTTTAGAAAACTTTTTGCAAAGGTTGTCTTCCATAGAGCCAAATATGATGTCATCGACATATATTTGCACTAGCAAAATCTTGCCTTTAACTTTCCTAAGAAATAATATCTTGTCTATCTTTCCCCTTGTGAACTTGTTCTCAAGAATAAAGCTAGACAGCGTCTCGTACCAAGCTCAGGGAGCTTGCTTTAAACCATATAATGCTTTATTTAAAAAGTATATGTAATCAGGGAATAGAGAGTTGATAAAACCTGGGGGTTACGCTACGTATACTTCCTCTTTCAGATTCCCGTTGAGGAATGCTGACTTCACGTCCATTTGGTAGACAGTGAAGCCTTTGAGGGCAGCATACGCAAGAAACAACCTGATCGCCTCGAGCCGAGCCACTGGAGCAAATGTCTGGTCAAAGTCGATCCCCTCTTCTTGTATGTATCCTTGAGCAACAAGTCGGGCTTTTTTCTTGATAATTACTCTGTGTTTGTCTAGCTCATTTCTGAATATCCACTTGGTGTCGATCACGTTATGTCCCTTTAGTCTGGATACCAGCTCTCAGACTTTGCATCTTTCTAACCGGTTGAGCTCCTCTTGTATTGTCATTATCCAAGAGACATCTTTGTTCGCTTTCTCAAACTTCTTTGGTTCAACCTGAGATAGAAAGCTGAGATGCAAAACTTCATTAGTTGTACCTTTTCTGGTTCTAACATCGTCGTCTGGCTCTCCAATGATCTGATCATCTGGGTGATCTCGTAGGTGTCTGAGCCCTAGGTTTCTTGCTCTTCCTCCAACAGGCTCTGCAGCATCTGGTCCCGTCTCTGTAGGTTGAAGCAATTCTTCCTCTATGGGTTCTTTATTTTCCAATCCTAGATCGATGAGCTTAACTAAGCTTGGAGCTTCTTCCAAGCTAAGTTCCTTGAACCTGGTACCTGCATCTACACCAATAACACTAGACGAGCTACCTTGGAGCAAGCTAGTCTCATCAAATAGAATGTTTATCGACTGTTCTACCACTAGAGTTTTCTTGTTGAAAATCATGTATGCCTTACTATGGGTATTATATCCTACAAAAATACCTTCAAAACATTTTTCACTAAACTTAGTTCGGTAAAACTTCCCATTATTAAGTACGAAGCATTTGCTTCCAAAGATTCTAAAGTAGGACACAATCGGTTTTCTGCCCTTCAATAGCTCATAGGGGGTCTTACAGTAGTTTTTGTTGATTAGTGCTCTATTTTGCACGTGACAAGCTGTGTTGACTGCTTTAGCCCAGAAGTACTCCGAAAGTGAAGCGTCGTTCAATATGGTTGTACATGCTTCAATCAGTATTCTATTCCTTCTCTCAGCAACTCCATTTTGTTGTGGAGTGCACGGGGAGGAAAACTCATGAAAGATACTTTGGTTTTCACAAAATTTTGTCATGGCACCAGACTCGAACTCTGTTCTGTGGTCACTTATAATTTTGACTACTGAGCAGGCAAATTCATTCTGAATTTGCCGGATAAAGTTTGTGAAGGAATCAAAGGTATCTGACTTGTGTTTCAGAAAGAACACCCAAGTGAACGTGAGTAGTCATCAACAATCACTAACGTATAGACCTTACCTCTTAAGCTGTGAATAGGCATAGTACCGAATAAGTCCATATGAAGTAAGTACAAGCTTCGTGAAGAATCTTTCTCAGCAATACCTTTGAAGGTAGCTCATGTCTGCTTTCCTATTTGACATGAGTGACATGGACTTTATTTAAGGCACTTAATGTTGGGGGCATCACGCAGTAAGTTGTGAGAAAATAGCATATTTAAGGTTTTAAAATTAATATGTGATAATCTCTTGTGTCATTGGTCATAGAGAGACGCACTACTTCGTGTCATAAAACACGCTGTGGTAGAAGTGTCTAAACAAAGAAATTTAAACAGAAAATATTTCTGCTCTGAGTGTCTGTTAAGACTGCCTCCAAATTTGCAGAAGATTTTATCAAACAATTATCCTTGCAGAACTCAACGATGTAGCTTTTGTCACATAGTTGACTTATGCTTATGAGATTATGGTGTAATCCCTCAACATAAGCAACATTTGTGAAAGAGACAATGTCGTTGGATAGTATATCATAACCTTTTGTTGTTCCCCTGTCTGAACCTCCAAAAATGACTTTTGGTTCGTCTTTAACTAGGGTGTAGTCAGGCAAAAGGCTTCTTGTGTAACATCTCTCAAACAACTAGACCTTATGGTTTTGTTTTATCATTACTAGGTCATGACAAAACCATCAGAAGCTCAAAGGACCACGTAAACAAGGTCAAGGTGAAAATCACCTTGGTCTGCCTATAACACAACCTCATTACCAAATCTAAGGTTTGACATTTGGACTTCAAATTGACTCCATGACCCCACCACAACACCCATAACACCTTGGGTAGTCCATATGGTCACTAAGGAGCCATTGGGGTCCACCCAAGAGGCTGAGTTGACCCAAGTCAACCCTAACCCTAAATGGGTCAAACTGACCAACACAGGGCCAATTGAATTTCCCTTAGCCAAATGGACCCTACATATACATTCCTAACCCTAGAGAGAGGCCAATGGGTCACCAAGGACCCATTGGGGTCACCCAAAAAGGCTAAGTTGACCCAAGTCAACTCTAGCCCTAAAGTGATC
Organism: Platanthera guangdongensis; assembly: GCA_039583875.1. NCBI lineage: Eukaryota > Viridiplantae > Streptophyta > Magnoliopsida > Asparagales > Orchidaceae > Platanthera > Platanthera guangdongensis. The sequence goes on along the minus strand of CM077157.1, from coordinate 51,825,731 downwards.
AAAGTGCCCTGATTGTTGGATCCCTAGGTTGATTTGGGCTAGGTTCACTAAGTTAGGATGTTGTCACCCATCTTGTATAGCCAGGGTCATAGTTATGTCCTAGAGTCTAGGCTAAGTCCTTAGGATCAACACTGCATGGACCAGCCATCAGCAGACTGCCAGAGACTCAAGAATTAGAGATTTTCCAAAGACAAAGTAAAATGAGTTTGACGTTCGTCGAACTCAGGTCGACGATTGTCGTGCTCAGCTCGACGATCTCAGAGATAATTCTCTGAGCTGAGCTCGACGAACTTGATTCTCAGGTCGACGATCTTTGGACTCTACCTTCAGCATTCCAAGTCCAGACTTTATTCTCTAGACTCTAGTCGACAAATTTAGTTCTCTGGTCGACGATTTCTGGGTTCTCTACTTCAACTTATTATTCCAGAAGTTTCTCAATTTTTCTAAGTCCAGAATCATCTTCAGTCGACAAATTCAAGATTCTCAGCTCAACAAACTTTGACCACTTTGGCTAAAGTTATCCAGCAGCAGTTAGTGGTCCTCAGCTCGACGAAACAGATTCTCAGGTCGACGATTTCTGGATACTTCAACACTTCACACCAGAAGTTTGTGTCGACACCAGAAGCAAGAATTGTGTTGACACCAACAGCAATTGTGTCGACATACAGGACTTATGTCAACACACTCCAGATTTCTGTCAACACAACAGCCATGTCGAGATAAGAAGTAATTGTGTTGACACCCAGGACTTGTGTCGACACATTCCCCAGAAGTTCTATCAATAAGTTCTCAACTCGACAAAATCAGTTCCCAGTTATCAGCTCGACAAACTCCATACACAGAATAGTCAAAGTTTCTAATCAATGCAGTTCTACTCTCTGCTTGATGATCTTGGAACTCATCTCGACGAACAGAAGCCATCTGGTCGACGAACACAGCTTTTCAGCTCGACGAACTGTGGACTCAGCTCAACGATTTTTGTTCTCTGTTTGACGAACCCAGACTTAGTTATTTTCTTCCTTCTGTCCCCTTCTTCCTGCAATAATTCATGTATAATTAATGCTCAAATATTCTCTGAATATAACCATTAAAAGGAGCATTGATTATGGTCTTCTCCAGGATTATTTCTTGCCGTTTTTTCATGGGACAGTTGGGGAAATAATTCAATGCAGTTTATTCTCAAGGCCGTCGGCATTGATTGTAGAGGAATTCAAATTTCGAAAGAGAATTTCTTGACAGGAAATATAAAAGAAATTTCATCTTCCTTCCTGAACAGTAGAGATACACACACAGACAAAAAAATATAGTCAGTCTGAATCAAGGATTTTCTCTACTCACTCTCAATACAGAACTCTGCAAAAGAGAAGAAGCCCTAGACCAGAAGAACATCTGCTATCTGAAGAAGAAGAACAATCAATTAAAAATCAAGAGTCTCCATTCTTCAACTCTCCAGGACACTTCAAAGGACAACATCAATTTCATCTGTCAAGAAGTTCCTGAAGATATTTTCTGGTCAAGGCTTAAAGACTGAAGACCTATCACCCTGAAGCAAAGCTCCAATTTTTCCTAAACTATTCTACATCTCAGGGGGAGCTCTTTGCTAAAATCATTTTCACTTAAGTCTTCCCAGTTGTATATTGAGAAAGAGAAGACAATATCATCTCTCACCCTCGTTGTATAAAGGGTTATAACTCCCTTCAAAAGTTATTCTTGGTTGCAAATCACCTGACCAAAAGACTTGAGGTTTTGTTTTTTGAGCACCTGATCAAAAGCTCATTGGTGTCAGGCACCTGATCAAAAATCTGAGTGGATTCCTACCAGGGTGGTAGAAGAGTGGATGTACCCAGGTTGGGGAACCACTATAATTTCTTGTGTTGTTTGGTTGCCCTTTCTTTTGTTCTTGCTGTGTTTATGCTAGCTAGGTTTGTTGTATGTTTGTGGTTAGTTATTTATTTATTATTCTGCAGTTTTATTTACAGCAAAAGCTGTAAAGTTTTCTAAAGGATTTTAGGATACTCTATTCACCCCCCCCCCCCTGAGAGTATTTCAGATCTAACACATCACTTTCAATTGGTATCAGAGCAGGATTCCCTTGGTTGTACAATCTAACCCTTAAACCAAAGATCCTGAGTTAGATTTGTCTTTACATTCCTATTAGATTTATTCTCACACGGCATGGCACAGAATAAAGATTATGCAAGCACCAGACCTCAAGTATGCAATCTGAATAAGTTTGTCATCTGGAAGGCAAGAATCAAATTGTACATGAACTCTATTGATGAGGATATCTTTAATTCTATTTTTACAGGTCCTCCTCAAGCCACTGTCTCTACATCTACAGCAGTTTCAAGCACAAATGCAGTTCTACCACCTGAGTGGACTGAAGCTCAGAAAAAGGCAAAGATTGTTGATGTCAAAGCAATGAATATTGATGGCGACAACCCCCAACGTCTTAAAATTGAAGACGGCGATGGCGGCAACCCCCAATGTGTTAAAGTTGAATACGGCGATTTCCTACATATTAAAGATGACGACGGTGACCCCAACAAGTCGGAGACGGTGACCTTGTGGAGCTACATGATATGGAGCTACGTGATGAAGATGAAGACTACCAAATAATATTTAGTTGTTTCTATTTGCATTTATTTTTATCATGTAATGTTTAAACATTTTAGTATTGTTTTATTTTTAATTAGGTGGGCTGCAAATAGCCAATGCATGATGTAAAGCCTATATAAGGCTAACCTTGTTTCATTTTACTTAGAGAATGAAAAAATTGAAAACCAAGGATTCAAAATTTGAATTCCCCCCCCCCCCCCTCACTCTTCCCCTCTTGGAAAATTCACTTCCTCCTCCTCCTTCTCCTTGGCCGCCGGCCACCCTCCTCCCCTTTTCTTCTTGTGCTAGTCTCGACCACCTCTCCTTCTCCCTCTCCCCTTGCTCGGCATCTCCCTTTCTTCCTCCTCATACAACCCGAGCCACCCTTTCCCCAAGTCAAAACCCGGCCTCCTCTCATCCCCTACCAAAAACCGACCACCCCCCTTAACAGTAGTGAAGATTTCGGCCATGAGCAAGACTCCTTCCTTGTGAGATTTCACTCCGGCGTGAAGCGACGAAAGCGGACAAGCTTCTCTCCATCCGGCGCGGCTCCGGCGGAACCGTGGAAGAACGATCCTTGAAAGTGAACCGGAATCATCTATTCCGGTTGGGTAACGAGATCTTCTACCTCTTGTGTGTTTTATCCCTTTAGATTTTTATTTGGTGGAATACCTTTGTGTTACTTTGGAATCGTTTTCGTTCGTGGTTTATATTTCCGATCGCATGTGTTGTTCTTTCTAGTTGTTTAATTTTCCGAGAGGTTTGGCGAGCCTCGCTTTCGTTTTGTTGGGAGAGATCTACCATTTTCGAACTGAACCTTTCGATAGATCTCTTTTGGTACAACCATCGCTCGGTCGGACCCAAGATTGGACTTTTTAGATTGAGAGAACATCGGCCTCTAGTCGTTTGTTCGATCTTTAATCGGCGTGGCTACCGTACGTTAGCGATAGTTGATAACATTGTTCGTGGGTGTGCTGCATTTAGTTATTGTGTGAGCGTAATAGTGGAAATAGAGAGGCGTACGTGTTACTCCCTTTGCCGTTATAGCATCAAACACCGTAGCCTACATCAATTTGGTATCAGAGGGAGGTTCACGTCAATTTCTTAATTGCCACCCTCCCCCTTTTATTTACACGTTGGCACGTACGCTTCTAGTTCGTTTATTTGAAAATTTAACAACAACAAAAAATTTTCTGGTCTGCCAATAGCGGCTTAAATTTCTTATTTTTCAGCAAAAAAATCAAAAACATTAATTAATAATATTCATATTTTATTCTGCAAGAAAATCTATTTTATATTAATGTTACCCTATTGGTTAAGCGGGAACAATTCCGACAAACCTATTTTTATTGGGCCAGAAGCGTTTCTCATTGTATGTGCACAAATTCCGGATCGAGTTTTCTCTCCGGTTCTCACAATATGGCCTACGACGTCAATGTTTCCCTAGGAAAATCATTAGTTTCCATTAGGAATGAAGATAAACCAAACGCCTAGGCCAAACGGGAAATAACTGATGATTTGGCTACCTTTAAACAAGGGAATAAGTCGGTCTCAGATTATATGCAACTCTTTAAGGATTTGATGGTTAGGAGCGGTGTGCAGGAATCGCCTGAGGTCACTCTTTCCAGGTTTCATAGGGGATTAAACCCCTACATCCAGGGTAAATTACTGCGTTATTGGCACACAGATCTAGACTCCACTTTTACCATGACATTAGAAATTAAGAAGCACCAGATTCCTAGGAGTAAAGTTCCCTCATGTCAGACGATTACTATATGTGAGTCTAGTGGCGAATCTGGTCTTGGCTCTATTATGCGTCCTACCCTGATTACGCCCGTAGACCATTTTGAGTCTCCCCCTGAGTTGCTTGATTTAGTTATAGACTCCCCTGATGAGTCTAAGGTCGTGCCTAGGACTGTTCCCGTCACTGAGGGCGAGGCTGATATCACTGACGATTGTATTGACGTTGAAGAGATTGGTTACCCTAGTCACCTGGATGAGGATTTCTCCCCCGAGGAATCATCTCAACTTCCCTTCGTCGATGTTTCTGAAACCATTACTGAGTCTGATTTGAGTGAAGTTTCTAGTGAGGTGATAGAGTCACCCTGTGGCGAATGTTTCTCTGATCGTGAGTTAGGTGATGATGAGCCAGTTGAGTTTTCTGTGAGGGAAAATCTTCTGTTTGATTTTCCGTCTGATTTTGATGGCTTGCACCCGATGGATTTTACTTGGATGATAAATCCGTATTTTGACATTGGGCATGACTTAGCCCCTCCTCCGGAATCTATCGATGCTCTCATTCCTGATATCTGTACTGCTACTTATGTCGTGATTTATGAGTTGGAAGAATGTCCTAGCGAGAGAGTTATATTTTTGGAAGACGACATAGAAGTAGACTCGGATGAGCGTCCCCTGATGCTAACTCCGTTGCGTGAATTTAAATGTGATCTTAACTCTCTCCCGGTTTTAGCTTTACCGACTCTCCCTCCTGATATGTTGACCCGACCAGTGGATCCTTTTGGACGTGAATTTATTTTGCCTGATTTGAGTCATGTTATTTTACCATCCATGCTGGACCCTCCTTGGGATATGTCTCGTAGTGTGATAATAGATTTCGTGTTTGGTCATGATGAATGTCTCATTAATTTGGTATCCACTCGACTTTCTAAAACTAACCAAATCTCTGAGAGTACGTTAATGATGTGGTCATCTTTTGTGCCACCGGATCGCGTTCTGTTGGTACCACCGGATCTCGTTGGGTTGGTGTCACCATATGTAGTTCCGCTAGTGGCACCCTATTACTTTCTGTTGGGGCCACCATATTTAGTTCCCTTGGTTCCATCTCAAGTAGTTCCGTTACCGCTATTTTACATGTCAAGTCTGCCTGCAATAGTATTTGCCTCTCACGCTTTCATTTTACATAAGCACAGTAAGGAAGCACTAGTCACACACATGTCTTCTTATCAATATATCGCTAACTTACATAAGAGGGCATCTCCCTATAAGGTTTTCGGTTTCCTCTTGGTGCGACTCGTCCCTGAACGGATGCCCACTGGCACTATAGAAACGTTGGCGAGTCGGCGAGTTAGAACTTTTCGGATTTTTAATCAATTAGGAGAAACAACATATCTGTTGAAGTTAACCACTGAATGGGATAATTCCCCTAGTTTAAATATTTCCAATATCACGCATTGTGTTTTTCCACCTTTTGAAATATCTAACTCTATGTTTGGTGCCACTATATTTTCATTTGGGTTGGTGGGTGAGCTTGTTCTTGGATCATTCTCTCCATTGGTCTCCAACGGAGGTACGTTGATTGTTGATGAAGAAATTTTTCCTCTTTATTTGTCTAATGCTTTTCCCAGTTTCCCCAAGACAATCTTTTTGCTAGACATGTTCATATTTGGTGTTTTGCTCTCCTCTCCAAGCGGTGGTATTCAGCGTTATGTGATACGATGGTGTGCTCGCCCGGTCTCTGGTGACCCTTGGATTTCGGACTCGGCGATGGTTCTTTTGGATGATGTTCTTCGGCGCCAGCACCTCCATGCCAACTCATCGGTGATGAATTATTTTGAGCGGGGGAGGATTGATGGAGGCAACCCCCAACGTGTTAAAATTAAAGACGATGATGGCGGCAACCCCCAACGTGTTAAAGTTGAAGACGGCGATTTCCTACATATTGAAGATGATGACGGCGACCCCAACATGATGGAGACGGTGACCTTGTGGAGCTACATGCCCGGGTCATATTTAGCGCTGGAGCTACGTGATGAAGGCGTGGCTCATGTCGAGCAGAGCACAAAATCAAGACCTCGAGGAGACACGTTTCTACCAAAAGAAGTAGGAAACCAAATAGAGGTGCTTATCTTCCTCATAACAAGGGGCGAGCAGAATAGAGCGGTTAGTTGGTTTCTATTTGAATTCATTTCTATGATTTTTTCTCTAAATAGAAGATCATTTCTATTATAAAAGGAAGATGCAAGGAAGTGTTTAAAAATGGCATTTGGATTGTCCATTGTCTTGAATAAATTTGATTAATTATGGTGGTCATCATATTTCCTGCTGAAAAAACAATTCCATAGCCAATGCATACATCATTTGATTTTGTAACCTAGCTAATTGTTGGATATATAGGTTCTAACCTTGTTTCTTTATCCTTGTGCACCATAGTATTAGAGAATGAAAAGTGAAAAACAAGACTTTGATGTCTAATTTAGTTCCAACACAATCAGTCAATGTGAGTTTACAAAATTTACTTGTAACAATCCTCCCCATTAATCTACTCGAGACATCCGGCTGAATTTTACGCTCTTTAATTATTTTATAGGTATACTCTTATAAATGATACTCTCGTGTCCACCCAATTCTTTGCACCAAAAAAGCTACATCAGTCATGCTAAATTTTAGTTTTAGTTAGATTGAACTGAACTCTAAATCTCCTTTTTCCTTCCCGGGTCAAAAGAAAATCTTCCGCCACTGCTTGTGGAGCGATCTACGTGATGAAGATGAAGACTACCACCATTTATTTTTATCTGTAATGTTTAAACATTTGAGTATTGTTTTATTTTTAATTAGGTGGGCTCAAATAGCTCCCTATATAAGGCTAACCTTGTCTTTTACTTAGAGAATGCTTCAAAATTTGAATCTCCTCCTCGAAAATTCCTTCCTCCTCCTCCTTCTCCTTGGCCGTCGGCCACCCTCCTCCTCCCCTTTTCTTCTTGTGCTAGTCTCGACCACCTCTCCTTCTCCCTCTCCCCTTGCTCGACCTCTCCCTTTCTTCCTCCTCCTACAACCCGAGCCACCCTCTCCCCAAGTCAAAACCCGACCTCCTCTCATCCCCTACCAAAAACCAACCACCCCCCCCCCCTAATAGTGGTGAAGATTTCGTCCACGAGCAAGACTCCTTCCTTGTGAGATTTCACTCCGGCGTGAAGCGACGAAAGCGGACAAATTTCTCTCCATCCGGCGCGGCTCCGGTGGAACCATGGAAGAACTATCCTTGAAAGTGAATCGGAATCATCTATTTCGGTTGGGTAACGAGATCTTCTACCTCTTGTGTGTCTTATCCCTTTAGATTTTTATTTGGTGGAATACCTTTGTGTTACTTTGGAATCGTTTTTCGTTCGTGGTTTATCTTTCCGATCGCATGTGTTGTTCTTTCTAGTTGTTTAATTTTCCGAGAGATTTGGCGAGCCTCGCTTTCGTTTTGTTGGGAGAGAACTACCATTTCCGAACCGAACCTTTCGGTAGATCTCTTTTGGTACAACCATCGCTCGGTCGGACCCAAGATTGGTCTTTTTAGCTTGAGAGAACATCGGCCTCTAGTCGTTTGTTCGATCTTTAATCGGCGTGGCTACCGTACGTTAGTGATAGTTGATAAAGTTGTTCGTGGGTGTGCTGCGTTTAGTTATTGTGTGAGCATAATAGTGGAAATAGAGAGGTGTATGTGTTACTCCCTTTGTCGTTATAGCGTCAAACACCGTAGCCTACATCAAATATACTGGCACAAACAATGTCAGAGGATATCTTTCAAAAAGTGACTGAATGCACCTCAACCAAAGCCATTTGGGACTCCCTAAATCAAATGGTGGCTGGATCAGCAGATGAAATAAAGGACAGGAGATCCAATCTCATATCCCTATATGAGAATTTCAAGAAGGAGGAAGCTGAGACAGTAACTGATATGTACAATAGGTTAAGCTCAATCATCAATGAGCTAAAAACCTTGGATAAGGATATCACTCTCACTGAGGTGAATTATAAGATCCTTATGTGTTTCCCAAGCTCATGAAATTCAAGGATCTGGCCCATCAAGGAGGCCAGAAGCCTAAATGAGATTTCTACTGAATCTCTTTTAGGAAAGCTTAAGTCCTATGAACAGCTGATCAAATCTAGAGAGGCAGCTGAGCAGAGAACACCTCCTCCAGCAAGAAAAGAGCATAGTATTGCTTTCAAGTCTGCTGAGGAGACAGAGACTCCAACCATGAATGAAGTACTGATGTCTCTATTTGTCAAGAGATTTTACAAGATGGCAAGGAAAGACTTCAGGAGAAAGAGATCCAGGCAGGATGACCAGCCAAGGTATGACAAAACACCAACTAAATAAGTGGTGTGTTTTGGTTGCAGGAAACCTGGACACTTCATCTCTGAGTGTGCAGAGAATCAGAAGAAGGAGAAGATAAGAGAGAAGGACACAAGAAAACAGCACAATAGCAGGCCTTCCTCCAGCAAACACAAGAAGAAGGAGAAAGGTTTTGTGGCTGAATCTTGGAGTGAAACTGAGGATGAATCATCATCTTCCAGCTCCAGTAAAGATGAAGAAGAGGCAAGGGCCAAAGAAGTCTGATTAATGGTCATTGATGCCTCCAGGAGCCATTCAGAAGAAGAAGATTCAGACAATGAAGCAGTTTCAGATTCTGAAGCTGACAAGGTATTATCTTCCTTTGATTACAGTTCTGATTCATTTAAATTTGAATTTAAAACAATGTGCACAGACTTAATTAACTCAGAAAAAGAAATTAAAACTCTTAGGGAAAAATTAGGAAACCTAGAGAATGTTAATTCAGAAAACAATAGGTTAAAGGATGAATTAACCTTAGCTAATGAACAAATTATATTGTTAAAGACTGAGCTGTGTGAGGCTAAACAACTTGAGGAATCTCTCAATGGGAGAAGCCTCAAGCTGATGGACATTACAAGCACAGTTAATGCCAGATTGAATGGCAAGCTGTGCTTGGGTGCATCATCAGGTTTGCCACCCATTCTCAAGAAAAATATTTTATCAACCTCCATCAAATTTGTTTCAGCTAAAAGAAAAGAAATAATAAACTATAATCAAACCATAGAACAAATTCCAAAATCAAATGGTCAAAGTAATAAAAATCAGAAAACTACAAGTAAAAAAAAGTTTAGCAGAATTCGCCGAACTTAGATCGACGAAATGTTGCCCGTTCGTCGAACCCAACTCAACGAACGCTGAACGTAAACTTTAGCTATAATTATTTGTCTAACTGTGATCGACGAACTCTGTATGGTTCGTCGAGCAGAGGTCGACGAACGTGGGGCACAGAAAATGAACATGTTCATTCTCTGGGCAGAGATCGACGATCTCATCCCAATTCGTCGAACTCTGGTCGACGAACTCACAATAATTCGTCAAACCCAGAAAGACTTAACCAAAACTGTAACTTTAGCAGCAACTCTAATAATTCTAGGAAACCATTTAATCCAGTAGCTGATTGGGTAATACCACCTAGAAGATATCACCCACTAGGATATAAATCTCAACCTGAATTTTTTGTTATATCAAGTTTCTCTTACCAGCAAACAAAGGACCCAAGGGTACCTGGGTCAAGAACAGCTAATTGTTTTTCATTACAGGTGAAGGGCTGTCCAGTAAATAATCAAACATGGTACCTGGACAGTGGATGCTCCAAACATATGACTGGCAGCAAGGACAACTTAACCAACTATAAGTCCAAGCTAGGACCAAAGGTTATCTCTCGTGATTCAAAATGTGGCCAGTCTGAATGTTTTGGAGAAGTGAAGATTGGAGCAGTCACATTCAAGAAAGTAACTTATGTCAGAGCACTCAAGCATAACCTCATCTCTATAAGTCAGTTATGTGATGAAGGTTATCAGGTACACTTTAACTCATCTTCTTGCACTATTGCTAATAAAGAAAAACAAACTATTTTAATTGGGAATAGACAAGGTAATATATACTTAGTTGATTTTCTTTCTGTCAATTCTGATATCTACTTACTTAATATAACTAGTAATCATAATGATTTATGGCATAAAAGGCTAGGTCATATAAACTTGAAAAACATTGCTAGGCTATCAAAAGACAATCTTGTGAGAGGTCTACCTTCTGGTACCTACAAGAAGGAAGGTCTCTGCAGGGCTTGTCAATTAAGCAAGAAAAAAAAATCTAGTTTTAATTCTGTTAATAAAAGTGATTCACCTAGGATTTTGTATTTGCTACACATGGATCTCTTTGGACCCATTGTTGTACAAAGCCTATGAGTGAAATCCTACACCTTAGTTATTATAGATGACTTCTCAAGGTTCACTTGGGTGTCCTTTCTGAGATCTAAGTCAGACACCTTTAAGGTTCTTACAGATTTTCTCAGGACCATACAGATTGAGTTCTCTACTCATGTTGCATTGATCAGAAGTGATCATGGCACAGAGTTTGAGTCTCTTCTTATGCATGAGTTCTGTGAAAAGGAAGGTATCAGGCACTGCTTCTCAGCTCCTAGAACTCCCCAACAAAATGGGGTAGCTGAAAGGAAAAATAGGACCCTAATTGAATCTGCAGGTACATTACTTACAGATGCTTACATGCCACTATCCTTCGGGGCAGAGGCTGTAAACAGTACAAATTATGTCCTGAACAGAAGCTTGATACATAAACTAAAGAATAGGACTCCTATGAATTACTTAAAGGGAAGAAACCTAAAATCAACTATTTTAAAGTATTTGGATGTATATGTTATATTCACAACAACAATAAAAGATACATTAGAAAGTTTGAGGCTAAGGCTGAAGAGGGAATCTTTCTAGGATATTCCCAAGTAAGAAAAGCATATAGGGTTTTTAATAAATCATCACTAAAAATTGAAGAATCTATTCATATTACATTTGATGAAGCTAATATGTCTTGCAAGGAGAAAGAGATTTCTACCAAAAGCACTTTGCAGGTACCTCACTTGTGTGAGAATTTGGATGGACTAAACCTCACCCAAGAGGTTCCAACACATCCTTCTCCACAAGTCATTGAAGAAAGTGAAGATGAAGGTACTGAAGGAATTGATCCTCCCACAACAGCAAACATAATTCCACAAGAGGAATTAGCTCCTAATGTTGTTGCAGAACCAACTCCATCCACTGATCTTGTTACACTAAGGGATCACCACATATCTCAAGTGATTGGAGACATATCAGCAGGTGTACAGATAAGGCATCAACTCAACCAAGATTTGATGCATGCCTGTTTTCTCTCTCAGGTTGAACCTCTATCCATCCATAATGCAGAGCAAGATCCCCAGTGGATCATTGTAATGCAGGAGGAATTAAACCAATTTGAGAGATGTAGAGTTTGGGATTTGGTTCCAAGACCCCAAAACTACTAAGTAATTGGAACCAAATGGGTTTACAAAAATAAGCTGGATGCCCAAGGAGTGATTGTGAGAAACAAGGCTAGGCTTATTGCTCAAGGATATAGGCAAGAGGAAGGAATAGATTATGACCAAACCTTTGCACCTGTGGCAAGGTTAGAGGCAATCAGAATATTCCTTGCCTATGCAGCCTACAAGAGATTCAAGGTCTATCAAATGGATATGAAGAGTGCTTTTCTGAATGGAGTACTAAAAGAAGAGGTTTATGTTGAACAACCTCCAGGTTTTTTCTCTCCAACTCACCCCTCTTATGTTTTTAAATTGCACAAAGCTCTTTATGGTCTAAAGCAAGCTCCAAGAGCTTGATATGAGACCCTAGCTAGCTTTCTGATAGAGCATAAGTTCATTAGAGGCATAGTAGATAAGACACTTTTCACTAGATATCATAAGGACCAAATATTGTTAGTACAAATATATGTGGATGACATCATATATGGTTCTACTGATTCCAAATTATGCAAGAGGTTCTCTGACCTCATGCATTCCAAATTTGAAATGAGTAGCATGGGTGAGCTCTCCTACTTCCTTGGTCTCCAAGTGAAGCAGTTCCCTGATGGCATCTTCATCTCCCAAGCTAAATATGCAAAAGAGCTTATCAACAATTTTGGGATGGCTGATGCCTCAGCAAAGAAAACAGCTATTGCTACAAATGTTGTAATAGACTCTGATCCACATGGGAAACCTGTTGACCAAAAATTATATAGGGGCATTGTTGGGTCCCTATTATACCTTACAACTAGCAGACCTGATATCATGTTTGCCACATGCCTTTATGCTAGGTTCCAAGTGAACCCTAAAGAATCTCATCTAATTTTCCTAAAAAGAATTTTGAGATATATAAAGAGTTGTCCAAGTCTAGGCCTATGGTATCCCACTGAATCAGAATTTGAGTTAACTGGATACTCAGATACTGATTTTGTAGGATGCAGGGTGGACAGGAAAAGTTCTTCAGGAACCTGCCAGTTCTTGGGTATGAGATTAGTATCCTGGTTTTGTAAGAAACAGTCATATGTTTCTACCTCAACTGCTGAGGCAGAATATATTGCAGCTGGCAGCTATTTTTCCCAGATGCTGTGGATTCAAAATCAATTACTAGACTATGGTCTCAACTTAAATAATTCAACTCTACTATGTGATAACACAAGTGCTATAGCTATAGCACAAAATCAAGTTCATCACAGTAGGACCAAGCATATAGACATTAAGCATCATTTCATAAGAGAGTGTGTAGATAAAAACAAAATTAAACTTGTCTATATCTACACTGATTTACAAAGAGCTGACATATTCACCAAACCTCTGGATGAAAGAAACCATCTGGTCTTTATAAATCAGCTTGGAATGATCAATGGAGAAGACTTAGTTTAGTTTCTGTCTGCACTCGACGAATTTTCCAGAGTTCGTCAAACGGAGCTCGACGAACTAGGGAAAGTTCGAGAGATATTCGTCGAACGGAGGTCAACGAACTCTCTGTGAGTGAAGTTGTTTTTGTCAAACGGAGATCGACGAACCCACTTCAGAAAACTTTCGTCGAACGGAGCTCGATGAAATGTCTTTAAATCTTTAGACTGAGCTCGACGAATTGTTTAACTTTAAATTATTTTGTCGAACCCATATCGGAGAATGTTTTAATTTTCGTGGAACGGAGTTTGTCGATTCATATTCTAGAAAACCCTATATCAAGGTTTTCTTCGGCCTTCGTCCCATGCTTTCTGTTCCCTTTGCACTTGATCGTTGTATTCTCTCTTGCAGGTGATCTCATGGCAATTCAAGCAGGAACCCTGGTCGCGATGAAGTTCGACACCGGCTTCGATGTTGACTTTGATTCCTTCCAACATTCAGACCCGATTTTTCTGAATATTCTGGAACTTCTGGAAGAGCAGCATCTGAAGAATCTGATGACAACAAGGATCAAACTGTCTGGAACTGAGATTAGAGAATGGGTCTACACATCTTCAACCACAGAGGAGAATACCATTACTGGATCAATTGCGGGTAATACTGCTTCTCTATCTCCCGCCGTATTAACTGAAATTTTTGGATTGCACAATGGTGAAGAAGAATTAGAGATTGACAGTGAAGAATATGATCAAATGTTGAGTTTGATGGGTTATACTGGATATAACCCTAATAAATTATTGAAGAAATACTTATCTGCAGAATTCAAGTTTCTGGCAGACATTGTCGGGAAAGTCTTGCTGGGCAAGCACACTGCACACGATTATATAACCAGGCATCAATTTTTGGTTATGTGTGTAGTGGTTAACAAGAAGCAAGTGGACTGTTCTCAGATCATCTTTGATCTGATCAATTAAAAGAATAACAAAAAGGAAGTTTGTTTTGGAAGGATCCTAGGAATCGTTTTGAAGAAAAAAGCTATTGAATCACTGATCTCCCCGACCATATTCATCAATGCCAGCAAAAGGCTTACTTGTGCCTTATTTGGCAGGTGGGAGAGGACCATAACAAAGCCTTCCAAGGCCTCATCCTCTGCCACCAAAGCTTCTGAGAGCATAATGGCTGTAGAAGCCACTCCCCACCCTTCTGAAGAGATCACTCCCTCATCCCCATCTCTTCCAGCACTCCAAACTCAACTACCCTCTACACCCCACACAACAGTCCTCCCACCTCAACATCAAACTCTACAACAACCCTCCTCCACCATATCCTCTACTCCATAATCCCAACCACAACCACAACCATCTGTTCTTGTTACATCTCCTGCCACATCTCCACCCCTAGATCTTACTAACATCCCCTCATCCCCTATTCAAGAATATCATCAACCCTCCATTTCTCCAACCCCACCTTCATCTCCTCTTCCACCACACTTGTCCTCCATACCATCCTTCAATCTACTGTCATCTCCTCCCACTTCTCATCCAACTGAATCCATCCAGGATGTCCAAATGTAAGCTGCTCCTCCTCCATCCTCACCAACTTCTACCATCCCTCCAAATGTTTCCACCCAACCACCATTTGAAACACCCACTGCAACTCCACCACTGGATCCCTCCACCATCTCATCTGTCATTGCCCTCATCACACCCCTCCTTCAAATAATAATAGCAGAGGCCATTACAGCTCTTGTTACTTCCATATCTACTCTATCTGCCCAGATATCTGCCCTCACTGCTGCCCCCTCTTCAGTCAGAGGCCTGGCTCCAGTTCATACTGAAACCAAGCAGGGGGAGATGATTGATGAAGAAGCTGCAGCAGCTCCAGCAGTAGCAGCAATTTCAGTTTCAGCAGCTCAAGCTCCAGCAGATGCAGAGGCAGCAACAGCAGAAGATACAGATTTTATTGATTTCATTCATTTTATTGAGACTGGCATGGATTTAGATGAGTCAATTACTGAAGAGATTCTTACTGCTGGTGATTTTATTTTAAATCCCACAGTAGATTTGGCACATTTGTTGAAAATTTTTGATATTGCATTTTTGAGCTTCCTTCCAGCAGATTATACTAAGCCATCTTTGGCTATTGTCCCCTATTCTTCACCAATAAGTCCTACAGTTGCCAAGCAACTCAGGGACAGTTTTGCTGCTTCAGAGCGTGCAGTCATGCCATCCTCTCCAGAAGCTATTTCTACTCCAAGCTTTGTGATGGATGACTCTCCAATGCCAGATCTTGATGCTTTGATCTTGGCTGATATTGAAGAAGAGAATAAGGCAGTCGCTGAAAGCACTGTCATAGATATTTCTCCAGCTCCTATTGCAGTTTCTCCTCCAGCTCCATCTCAGACTGAGAATCCTGTTATTTCTCCTGAGGCCCTGAAAGCATTAAATGATCTATATGATAATCCTCAGGGATCTGATGATGATGAGGAGGAGGATAAGGATTCAGATGAGGATCCAAAGAAGAAGAAAGTATCTAAGAAAAGGAAAGTTCCTCCTCCTCCTCCTGCTCCTAAACCAAATCCAGCCAATGACACCCCCTACTATATCCTTCAGAAGATAACTCCATATAAAGGGATACCAGCTTGGATGTGGTTATCTAAAAATGAACATAAAGAAAGGAAAAGAAGCAGAATATACTCCCCTCCTCCAACTCAAAAATACAGAAGGACCCTCCTTCTCCTCCTCCAGCTGTTGGTGCTTCAGGCACATCTTCTCAAAGGACTACCGAATTTCAAACTTATCAAAGACATCAGGGTAGGTCCTCATCCAGAGAAAGCAGCCAGCAAAGATAGTATCCTTCTGGCAAGTAGTACCAACCTCAACAACAGCAGCAACATCAACAACAAAAACAGCAAAAATTTCCTGAACATCAACAAGCTGAAAGCTTCAACAGACCTCCTTCTCCTCATGTACCCTTTGAAGATCCAGAAATAGGTACTTCAGCTAGGATGGCCAGGTTCCAAGAACTTGTTGGCCTTTCTATGATCAACAAATCCAGAGCTGAAGGAAAGGATCCCTCAGAATATACAACAATGTCAAAATACAGGAAAGAAGAGCTTAAGAGGTTTGAGAAAGCTAACAAGTTTTTCAATGTTGATGATTATATGAAATTGCACCCAGAAGCAGTAGTCCCTAGAGCCACATCTTTGAAGATTATAGGGGCTACTGATATGACCATGAACAAAGTGCAAGCTTCAGATCCAAACAGAGAAATTATTTTTACTAAGCCAGGAGACAAGAGCAAAGAAGAAAAGCCCAAAGAGAAGAAGCAAAAGAAATGAGTTCTGAACTGGTTAATTTCTGTTATGTTTATAACTACTTTCTTATTTCTAAACAAAGCTTATCTGTATATATATATCTGCTGCACGTGTTCATTTTTCTCTGCCAGATATATATTTTTCCTGCTTTGTTTTTTTTCAGTTTTAGTCTGAGTTTGTAATTAGTGACCTCACCCAAATCGGGAAAGATTATTGGATCCTTAGGTTGATTTGGGCTAGGTTCACTAAGTTAGAATCTTGTTGTTAAAATTTTCTCAATGTGGTCAGCAAGGTAGCCCAAACGCCAAATTAATATCTTCGGCACTACCCAGTTCTCACGTTGAACCAGCAAAAAACCAAGGAACAAAGGTTAATCCCAACAAACAATGGAAGCACAAGCAGATCTTTTACACATTCACTTCTTTACAACACGAGGCATACAAAACAGAAAGCACCAAAAACCAAGCCGGGCGGACAGCACCGGAGTCCACCGAGACCGCCGAGGTCGCCGAGTCCGCTGAGATCACCCGAACTAAGCTGCAATCCGCCGAATAGCCATGGAGTCCGCCGAAGCCGCGAGGCCGCGCGGACACACCGTTATTCGTCTCCTGCTGAAGCTGAACTGAGGAACACCCCCTACCCGCCTGAAGCCGGCGGACAGGTTATTGAAGCTGGCAAAGTTGAAACATAGTTGACAAGTCGCAGAGCGACCTCCTGCTGAATCCGCAGAGACCGCACAACTTCCAAGTACTTGACCGAAGTCAAAGCCAAACTCCTGGCTCCTTGAAGCTACCCGCGCGACCTGCACACAGCAAACTGTCAGCCCTGAATCAATCCGCGCGGACAGACAAACTGAGACCGCAGCTCCTTGCCTAACCCAACTTACTATTCACTCAAGTTACTGTAGATGTGCCAGGGGGTCCTATTTATAGGCGAGGTGAGGAGTGTGGTCACCGCCCTAGAGATAGGGACACCGCCCTAGCCCGCGCGATAGAAAAACACTGTCCGCCGAGTCCGCAAGGACTTAGCCGGATACCAAGGAAAACCGCCAGGAGCAAGGCAACATTGGCGAACCCTCTCCAGTCCGCCAAAGCTATGCGGACAAGGAATCAGCCCGCAAAGCCTCCGACCACTGCAGGACAGCAATCCCCCTTCAATGGCAGTCCGCACAACCCGAGGCAGTCGGCAAGACTCAAACCTCAATCCGCCACAAGTCCACGACTAAAGGCAGATAGCAACAGTCCGCACGGTCACAGCGGACTTGGCGGATATGGCGGACACCATGGTATTGGCACAGAGTGTGACCAAGTCCAAAACCATCAAAGGCCAATGCGAGCTTGGCGGACTCAAACACCCATCCGCCAAACACCGTAGCACAGACTGCCAGCAGTCCGCAAGCTCCTCGCACTCCTGCCCAACGCAGCAACCATTTCCCAGACTCCAAAACCAGTCTGCCAACGACCTCCACAGCAAAGCACCTGCTGTACCACTAGAGCTCGACAAGGCCTCAGCCAAGCTCTAAGCCCAGTTCGCAATAGCCCATACCGCTGACACGCCAGTCCGCAAGCTTCTCGCGAACAAGAACCAAACCGCCTATCAGCACAAGCTTGCACCACGGCCACTGAGCAATGCACCAGTCTGCAAGCCTCTATCCTCTCAGGCCGCTCCTTGGCTAAACCAATCAGCAAACGCCCTATCCGCAGATAACAGGCCCCATAGTCCGCGGACTTCATGCAAACAACCCGCTTAGAAGACAGCCGGCTTTTCACTAGACCTTCCACCAGGCCGCACATCACAGTCCGCCCAGTCCGCCTAGTCCGCCAATGCTGTCCGCCCAGGCCGCCCGGCCTGTCCCGTCAACAACTTCCATTTCACAAATTTCAACACTCCCCCTTGAAGTGGGAAGTGGTGACCAAGCCCAACAAGCTGCGTAAGCGTTCAAAGGGCCCCTTCGACAGTGGCTTCGTGAAGATGTCAGCAAGATTCTTCACTCCGAACATGCCCGACCAGCAGAGATCCTTCCAACACCTTCTCCCTGATGAAATGGTGATCAATCTCTATATGCTTGGTCCTGGCGTGACACACTGTATTGTTAACCAGTTTGAGAGCACTCTCATTGTCACCCCGGAGTAAAGTAGGCCCTTGCACTTCTTCATGAACATCCTCTATAAGCCTCCTCAACCAAACGGCTTCCCGAGCAGCCAAGGCCGAAGCCTTATACTCCGCCTCCGTGGTTGAAACCGACACCGAGTCCTGCTTCTTACTACACCACGAGATGCTAGCTGAACCGCAAGTGAACACATAACCTGAAGTGGACCTCCGATCATCTGAATCACCGCCATAGTCAGCATCTGTGTACCCACGCAACGCAAACTCCGAGTCCCTTCCATAGAGGAGTCCCATGTCAGAAGTCACCTTGACATACTTCAGAATACCCTTCGCCGCCACTAGATGAGATTGTCTTGGTTCAGCCATATACCGACTTACTCGGCCAACAGCATAAGCAATGTCCGGCCTTGTAATCGTCAGGTAAATCAAGCTCCCAACAAGAGCCCTGAAGACCAAGGGATCATAAAGAACCCTTCCCTCATCTCGTCGAAGCTTTAGCCCAGGTTCCAGTGGAGTAGAGCACTTCTTCCCTTCGCCCATGCCGAACCGCTTCACAATGCGATCAGCATAACCTTTCTGGCAAATGAGAACCCGCACTCCTTCCTCTCCACTTCAAGACCGAGAAAGTGATGCAACTCTCCCAAGTCTTTCATCTCGAAGCGTATAGCAAGCTCTGCCCTGAGCCTTGCTACTTCCCCATCTGAATTCCCTGTGATGATCATGTCATCCACATAGAGCAGGACCAAGACTTGTAGCTCCCCCTTCTTATTGACGAACAAGCTTGAATCCGAGTTGGAAGCAAGGTATAAACAAAATTGCAAGTACTATGTAATCTTCCCATACCACGCTCTAGGAGCTTGCTTCAACCCATAGAGAGCCTTCTTGAGTTTACAGACATAGTCCGGATGTTTTTCAGAGACAAAACCAAGCGGCTGATCCATGAAGATGTCCTTGTTAATCTCTCCATAAAGAAAGGCATTCTTCACATCGAGTTGCCACAACCTCCATCCCTTGCTAGCAGCCAAGGCGATCACCACTCTTACTGAAGTCATCTTCGCAACTGGACTGAATGTCTCCTCATAGTCTTCTCCATACTGCTGTGAGAATCCTCTAGCGACCAGGCGAGACTTGAACCTATCAATGCTCCCATCAGCCTTCTTCTTCAACTTATACACCCACTTGCAAGTAACCGGAGTAATGCCATCAACCTTGGGCATAAGGTCCCAGGTTTCATTCTTCTTCAGAGCATCAATCTCTTCCTTCATGGCACCTTCCCACTCCTTAACTCCAGTGGCCTCGTTGAAGTTTGCAGGCTCTTGCTCATCCAGAGGACCTGCAAAGAAGCAGGAGACAAAGCTCACTGCATTCCCATCATAGTACCGAGTCGGTGGCTTAACCACCCTATTCGATCTCCGAAGGGTTAGCTCCTTACTCACTGCTTTCGTTGCTTCTTCGGGCTCAACTCCTACCTGGGGCAAGCATTGAGCAGTGCTCCCCCTGCTTCCTGAGCCAGAAGGCTCAGCCTCGGAGTTAGAAGCAACAGGAGCTGTTGGTGAAACAGCAAGCTCCTCTTCCAAGCCTTCAGCAGCCACCACCGGTGCTTCATCAACCTTGTTACTTCCGGTTAGCTCCATCGAGCCACCTCCATATGACGTCAGCTCGTCAAAGATAACGTCTCTTGACACCACGAACTTCTTCGTCACAGGGTCCATGCATTTCCATCCCTTCTTCCGCTCATCGTAGCCAACAAAGACAAGCTTCCTTGCCTTTGCATCCAGCTTAGTCCGTAAAGCATCCGGGACATGCACGTAGCAAGTTGAACCGAACACCCTAAGGTGTCAAACACTCGGCTTCTTCTTCAGCAACAACTCAAGAGGAGTCTTCATGTTGATAAGGCTGAGTGGCATCCGGTTGATGACGTAAGCAGCACAAGACATCCCCTCCGCCCAAAAGGACGTTGGGATATCTTTCGCATGAAGCCAGCATTTGCAGGTCTCCATTAGATGACGGATCTTCCGCTCTGCTACCCCATTTTGTTGTGGAGTGTGAGCACAAGTAAGCTCTCGTTGGATCCCGTACTTCCTGCAGACGTTAGAAAACTCGGAGGAAACAAATTCACCCCCGTTAACAGTTCTAAGCTTCTTAATCCGCAAGCCAAGCCGGCCTTCTACCAACTACTTAAACTCCACAAACAAACGGAAGGCTTCCGACTTCTCCTTTATGAAGTACACCCAAGTATACCTTGATTAGTCATCAACCAAGACAAGCATGTATCTGCTTCCACCAAGGCTGGCAGTAACCGTCGGTCCCATCAAGTCGCCATGAATGCACTCCAATGGTTTCTTGCTCCTTATTTGAGATTTATCAAACAGAAGGCGATGTGCCTTACCGTATTGACAGCCCGCGCAAACATGTCCGTCACCAAAGGAGGACAACTTAGGCAACCCCTTCACCAGACTTCTACTCGCCATCGCCTTCAGCTTGTCCATGCCAACATGCCCCAGCCTCTCATGCCAAATAGCAGCGCTATCATTGGCCCTCATCCTATCAACATATGAATTGGTGGCAAGAACAAACACGTTATTCACCCTCCTCCCTACATGAGCAACATCAGCCTTCACTGTTGATACGTTGCGAAGGAACCTCACGTCTGTTGGCCCAAACAGAACGTGATAACCAGCATCCACCGCATTGGTCACCGAGAAGAGGTTTTTCTTCATGCCCGGCACGTGATACACACTCCTTAACGTGAGTGGCCCCTAATCACTACCCAAATACACGACCCCCTCTTTCTCTACTACATAAACAGTATTATCAGCAGTGATAATAGCTTCATTACCTGAGTAAGCCTGCATGGAGGTGAACTTCGATTTGTCTCCGCTGAGGTGATGACCACACCCGGAGTCCACGATCCACTCGTTGTTGAAGTCCTCAGCAGACAAGGCCCGGATACAAGTGCCCGTCATGAAAGCTCTGCCCCATTCTGCTTCTTCACTTCTCGAGCAAGCTTCCTCCTTTCCCGCAGCATGCCCAGGCTGTAGTATGACCTTGCAGTCCCACTTGAAGTGCCCTCGCTGATGACACCGATAGCACTTCAGGTTCTTCTTCCAATCCTTAGGAGCATTGCTCCTCTCCGGCTGATATGAAGTTGAAGTCTCCTTCTCACCAGCGACCTGCACCTTCTTCTTCTTCTTCCCTTCCCATCCTTTCTTCTTGCCTGAGAAGAGAGCTTTGCTGTCTTCCTGATTCAGGTTCACTCCAGCCATCTGTCTTGCCAAGCTCTCCTGCGATGCAAGCAGATTCTCCAGCTCCAGCAAAGACGGCTGAGTAGCCCACCCTTGAACAGATGTTAAAAAGGCCACATACTCCTTTCGCAAGCCGCGGATAATGTGCCTTTTCATCTTCGCCTCAGAGATAGGCTCATCAGGATCCAGTGCCGACAGCTCAGCACACAAGCTCTTCATCTTTAAGAAGTACTTCGAGATGGAAAGGTCTCCCTGAGTTTCCCTGGCCAACTCATTCTCCAGGACCTGAAGCCGCGCCACATTCTTCCTATTGAACAACTCATCAATGGTTGTCCAAATATCAGCAGTCGACTCACATCCAACGATGTGATCAAACAGTTCCGGAGACAGGGCCCTCTTCAGAATGAACTCCGCCTTAGCATTTGTTCTTCTCCAGAGCCTAACCTGCTCAGCAGTACCGAACGCAGCCGTGACTTACTGTCTGTCGTCACCACCGACGACTTCCCACAGCTCCTCGCCAAGAAGATAACTCTTCATGCACGACTTCCACTTCTTGAAGTTAGTCGGCGTTAAGAGTTCAATGCCCAGACCTCTTGCAAAGCTCCCTTCCATTACAACACATGTTGGCAACCTTTTAGAAGCACCGAGCAACAACACAGGTTGATCACCACTCAAGCCCTGAGTAACAACACTGGTTGACTACCGCTCACGCAACTGAACCTCCCTCTGATACCATATTAAAATTTTCTCAACGTGGTCATCAAGGTAGCTCAAACGTCAAATTAATATCTTCAGCACTACCCAGTTCTCAAGTTAAACCAGCGGAAAACCAAGGAACAAAGGTTAATCCCAACAAACAATGAAAGCACAAGCAGATCTTTTACACATTCACTTCTTTACAATACGAGGCATACAAAACAGAAAGCACCAAAAACCAAGCCGGGCGGACAGCACCGGAATCCACTGAGACCGCCGAGGTCGCCGAGGTCGCCGAGTCCGCTGAGATTGAAAGATATTGTACCTAAACACCTAGAGGGGGGGTGAATAGGTGACTTGAATCTTTTTAATTTTTATGGCAGAATACAGAATCTAACACAGAATTCTAGCTACTTTATCACAGCAATCACAAAGCTATCACAGAATATCACAGCATACAGAAGACACACAGTTTTATAGTGGTTCCCCAAGGTTTGGGTACATCCACTTTCCCCCTTCGCCTATCTAGTAGTGTACTAGATTCGGCCCAACTTCTCCACTATCTCAGATCCTCAGATCTTACACTCAGAACCTACAACACAGGTTCCTACAACTCAGGCCAAAGGCCCTACAACTCAGCTTCTTCACAAAGCCTACACTCAGCCACCAAGGCCTACACTCAGCCACCAAGGCCTACACTCAGCCACCAAGGCCTACACTCAGAGATTTCAATCTCCTACACTCAGGCACTCAAGCCCTACACTCAGCTTTTATAATTACAGGCTTACAAAGACTCAGATCCCTAAGGATCCTACAAGATATAATGAATACAAAAATGTATACTCAATAACTCAGAGAATAGAGAGATGAGATGTGAGTTTCTTGATGAGTTCTTGGAAGAACTCAGCTGAAATCAATCTGACTTGGCTTTCTTCAAAGCTTCTTGAATGTAGAACTCAATAAGATTGACCTCTTCTGTAGTTGATCCTTGATCTCTGCTACTTAAGATTCAGAATAAATCTGAACCCTTCTTCTCAGTCTGGTTCCAACAACTGATTTCTTGGATGGAGCTCTCTCTCTCCAACTTCTTAGATATGTACTTGATTCTTCAAGCAATAGCTAGATCTTCTTTGTATATTGATCACTTGTACTTGTGTTCAATCAACAACTTCAACAACTGTTTTTGTAAACAGTCTAAGCCTATTTATAGGCCTTCTTCATGGTAACCGGCTGGTCCGTTTCATAACAGAATTCTGACAACTCTGACAGGTGCAGTAGACCGGCTGGAATGGCTGCTGTCAAGTCATCCAGTCAGTTCTTGAAAATTCTGTAACTGTCTGAAAGTGTCAAGACTGTCTATCTTTAAGTGTCGACACTTATAGACCAAGTGTCGACACAAGTTGACTAAGTGTCGACACTAGCCTACAAGGTGTCAACACAACTCCTTGTGTTGTAGATTTTATATCTCGACACTGCTTCTTCTTCATATGTCGACACTGATAATGTGTGTCGACACAAGTACTTGTACTTCAGTATTTTGCTGAATTCTTCTAAGTGTCGACACAACACCTTTGTGTCGACACATCTTCATGTGTTGAACTTGTCAGTGTCGACACTGCTTCTTGGTGTCGACACATGTCTTCAGTGTTGATACTTGCTGAGTGTCGACACAGCTCCTTGTGTCGACACATTCTTCTTCTGTCGAGACTTCAGCTGAGTGTCGACACATACCCTTAGTGTCGACACTTGTACTTAGAATATTTTGTTGAACTATGCTGATCTTTGCTAAGGGTCGACACAGCTCCTTGTGTCGACACTTTCTTCAAGTGTTGAGTCTTCAGCTGAGTGTCGACACATTCTTTCTTGTGTCGACACTTTCTTCAAGTGTTGACTCTTATGTTGTGTGTCGACACATTGTTCTGGGTGTCGACACTTATACTTAGTCTCTTCTGACTTTTGCTGAGTGTCGACACAGCCTCCAAGTGTCGACACTTTCTGATGTAGACACAGTTTCACTGGGTGTCGACACAGCTCCTTATGTCGACACTGCTTCACTGCATTTTACTTCATTGAGTGTCGACACAGCTCCTTGTGTCGACACTTTCTTTCTGGTGTCGACTCTGCATCCCAGGTGTCGACACAATGACTCCAAGTGTCGACACTGCTTGCCTGGGTGTCGACACAAGTCTTCTTAAGTGTCGACACTTTCCCTCTGGGTGTCTACACATGGACTTAGAAACTTTTCCTTCTTTCTTGTAAATACGTAACCTGCACAAATGACCTCAAAACACATCAAATACATTTTGCTGTATATCATTGAGTTGGGTGAGGCTTCTTCAAATCAGGTACATTTAAACCAATGTACCCAACAGAGATCGCCCGAACTAAGCTGCAATCCGCCGAATAGCCACGGAGTCCGCCGAAGCCACGAGGCCGCGCGGACACACCATTATTCGTCTCCTGCTGAAGCTGAACTGAGGAACACCCCCTACCCGCCTGAAGCTGGCGCACAGGTTATTGAGGCTGGCAAAGTTAAAACAGAGTTGACAAGCCGCAGAGCGACCTCCTGCTGAATCTGCATAGACCGCACAACTTCCAAGTACTTGACCGAAGTCAAAGCCAAACTCCTGGCTCCTTGAAGCTACCCGCGCGACCTGCACACAGCAAACTGTTAGCCCTAAATCAATCCGCGCGGACAGACAAACTGAGACCGCATCTCCTTGCCCAACCCAACTTACTGTTCACTCAAGTTACTGTAGATGTGCCAGGGGGTCCTATTTATAGGCGAGGTGAGGAGTGTGGTCACCTCCCTAGAGATAGGGACACCGCCCTAGCCCGCGCGATAGCAAAACACCGTCCGCCAAGTCCGCAAGGACTTAGCCGGATACCAAGGAAAACCGCCAGGAGCAAGGCAACATTAGCGAACCCTCTTCAGTCCGCTAAAGCTATGCGGACAAGGCATCAGCCCGCAAAGCCTCCGACCACTGCAGGACAGCAATCCCCCTTCAATGGCAGTCCGCACAACCCGAGGCAGTCGGCAAGACTCAAACCTCAATCCGCCACATGTCCACGACCAAAGGCAGATAGCAACAGTCCGCCCGGTCATAGCGGACTTGGTGGATACGGCGGACACCATGGTCTTGGCACAGAGTGTGACCAAGTCCAAAACCATCAAAGGCCAATGCGAGCTTGGCGGACTCAAACACCCGTCCGCCAAACACCGTAGCACAGACCGCCAGCAGTCCGCAAGCTCCTCGCACTCCTTCCCAACGCAGCAACTATCTCCCGGACTCCAAAACCAGTCCGCCAACGACCTCCACAGCAAAGCACCTTGTTGGGTATTATATCCACAACGTACCTGATTTGAAGAAGCCCCTGAACAAGCTAAGGTAAATAGGCAATGTTTTTGACAAAATATTTCAAGTTGTGCTTGCAGTTTTTCCACGCTAAGTGCACACCAATGTCAGGGTGCAGTAGGTCAATATACACGGGTCTGCACGACGTAATCCCTCGTTGAGCAGATCAGTGTGTTGGCCTACGTGTACTCTCTCTATTGGAGTGTACTTAATTTCAAGTACAGGGCTGTGTTAAGGCAAGAGCAGACAAGGAGCAAGGATGGGTCAAGGAGCAGCTCTTGGGTGGAAAGACGAAAAATCGTCTAAGTATAAATCGACGAGAATCACCAAGTGATTCTCGCCGAATCGTCGAGAATCCTTAGTGATTCTCGCCGACTCTATCCGGCTACCTCAAAGCGGTGCCAAGTAAGATTCGGCGAGAATCACTAGTGATTCTCGCCGAACCCATCGTTGAGCAGATCTTGGCCAAGTAATATTCGTCGAGAATCAACAAGTGATTCGGCGAGAATCACTAGTGATTCTCGACGAATCGTCGAGAATCACTAACTGATTCTCGCCGATTCGTCCAGAATCACCTTCAATTCTCGCTGATTTTAACTTGGGCGATTTTTTGGAATTCCCTGAACCGGACTCTGTCGCTAGCACTGCTTTGAACCGGAGTTAGGGATTCTTCTTGTGGGACCCACAACGGTCTTTTAAGGTGTTTACTTGTGTATATATATACGGGTATTTTTGAACAGTAAAGACAGACAGAAAAGAAATACGCGAGCCGCCGACCGTGACCTAGATCGCGATATCTGCTCCGCCTCCGTCGCCGCTCGCGCAAGGTGTTCGCCGCTTTCTGATCGTGGTTTCCTCCAGATCTTCCGGTGACAGAAGCTTAGCCAAGCATAGCGTCTCACGTGTCTAACCGGAGATCTCTTGTCTCTTGATTTGTTGATCGGGAAAACCTTCCCCATCCGAATCGATCGAGACGATTGATCCCAGTGTGACCGTTGGTAGACCTAGCTAGCTTCGCTACGAAGTTTGGATCTCCAAAGTACAGCAGCTGCACATCGTCGTCGCCGCCGATCCCGTAAACCTAGCTGCCGCTCATCTTATCGCTGCCGGTTCCGAGGAGATCCTCTCCAAGAGAGATCTAGGGTTGAGGACTATTTGTGGACTTCAAGAACACGTCGTCAACAAAGAGGGACACCTTAGTCTCCAAACATAGTTTGTATCTTTTGTACATTCTAGTTTTACTTTTGTTGTAAAGGAACGTTGGTTCCTAGTTGTAAGGGTTGGGTGCAACCCGGGTTGTGGGAGTGTTGACTCCTACGTGTGGAAGGGCTCCTTCCGATAGTGCAAGGATTGGATTTCAATCCTGTTGGTGAAGTGACCGAGTCGTCCCTTGTTGGGAGATAGGTCTAAGGGGGAAAGTGGATGTACCCAAATCGGGGAACCACTATAAATTGCTTGTGTACTCTTTTGTGCTGTGTTGTTTTATTTTCGTGTGCAGGTACAATTTAAATTCCGCAAAAACGCTGCACGTCACCAATTCCCCCCCCCCCCCCCATAGGTGAAAGTAGTTGACACTAGGCGGACTTTCAAGTGGTATCAGAGTCAGGTTGCTCATCAAAAAGGTTAACACCTTGAGTTGAATCCTGCCGCTAGTGTCAAGAAGAAGGCAATCATCTACTATGGACGGGCTCAAGTTCACAGGCAAGATCCCAGTGTGCACCAGACTCAACTTCCCTATCTGGAAGGAAAGGATCAGGTTCTACATGGAAGCAGTTGATCCTAGACTCTTCATGATCGTGGAGGAGGGACCTTATGTCCCCACTAAGGTCTCCACCATTGATCCTACCAAGAAAGTGCCGAAGAAACTTCTGAAATGAACAAGGACGAGATGGTGCTAGTGGGACTTGACAAGAAGGCGCAGAACATTCTGGTCAGCGCGGTTGATGACTCAATGATGCAGAACTTCTGCAACTACAGGACAGCACAGGAGATCTGGCATTGCCTGATCATCCTAATGGAGGGCACTGATGAAGTGAGGGATGATCGGAGATCCCTCCTGAACCAGAAATATGAGGCCATCAGACAAGGGCCTAAGGAAGAGATCGGAGTCACCTACGAGAACTTCCTTAAGATTGTCAATGCCCTCAAAGGATACGGAAGAGTGTTCACTAATGGTGAACTCAATGATAAATTCCTTAGGTCCCTTACTAAGGAATGGGACACAAAAATCTGCGCCATCCGAGAGTTTGGCAGACTAGCTGAAACAGACCCGCAAATTCTGTTTGGGAAGCTAATGTCCTATGAGCTTCAACTGAACACCAGGAAAGCAGAAGAAGAAGCGGAGAAGGCTTCAGCCAAAGAAACGACTGTGGCTCTAAAAGCCAGTCACTCCAGAAAAGGCAAGGGTACGATTTCATACCGTGCCAGGAAAAAGGATGAGGAGGAGGACTCCGAGTCATGCTCCTCCAGCTCAGAGCTGTCGGAGGAGGATTTCTCCCTCATCACCCGAGAGTTCAAGAAGTTCCTCAAGATGAGGAATCAAATAAACAGAGACGGCTCCTCCTCCAGGCATCAGAAGAAAAATTATTCTTCTGACAGGTATGCTTCTAAACTGAACAAACATCGCTCCTCTGACATTATTTGCTTTGGATGCAATAAGCCAGGACACGTCATGGCCGACTGCTATCAAGGCAAGAGAGAAAAAGAGAAAGGAGAGGAGCACAAATCCTCTAGAGATAAGAAGAAAGAGCGGAGCTACATCGCCAAAAGGCCAAAGACACTGAGTGAGTCTGATTCCTCAGACTCCAGTGATGATGAGGAAGCCTACTTCGGGCTGGTGGGTCGCTCCGACTCAGAAGGAGAATGCCCCCCATTTACTGGGAAGGTAAAAGCTCACACCCCTCTCTCCGACTCTGAATCTGATCCTGAGTCTCAGGATGATGAACCTGAAGATAGTCTTTCGGGCCGTGAAGCGGAGCTCCTCGAGAAGTATGAGCTTCTGCTCAACACTTTCGAGGAGTGCCGTAAGAGATTGAAGGCTGAGAAAAAGGAAGTTAAATTCCTTAAGGGTGAGTGTGTCTCCCTAAGGGAAGAGGTCACCAGTTTGATTTCTCTCCGACAGGAGCACCTTGACCTGACTTTAAAGCACTCAGAGTCTCTGAAGCTCCTTGATCTTAAGCAGGAAGAAGTCGACAAGTTGGAAGAACAGCTTGTGGCAGAAAGGAAGATCGTCAAGAGCTTCTCTATGCCAAAAACAGTTCTTCTAGTTGTTGATACCTTCTCTGCTCAGGCCAAAGGAGCTGGCTTGGGGCATGTAGGGGTATCTGGTTCCTCATCCAGGAGAAACAGGAACCGGAGGAAGAATAAGGCCGCCAAGAAGGCCTCTGCTGCTGAAAAGGGAAAGGCTCCGCTCAGTCCTGTTGCGTTCAGAAAGCCTGGCTTTCCTTGCAACCAACATGACTTTGAATCAACCTTTGGTCATCATTTTCGGCCCTCGGTTGCAAAGCCAAAGAGCCGATATGATGGTTGGACCTTTCCCTGGAACTTCGGTGAGAGTCCCTTCAAGGCACCTTATGAGGAAATCCACATGGGAAATTATGGTCAATTCTCTAGCGGCCATAATGGAAAGCAGGCACCAAAAGCCAAGCCTGTTATACAGAAGGTGAAGAAGTCATGTGACTGCAATCACTGTGAGGCCCCCACCTCCAGATCCAAAGCCCCGGCTGTACCCACCGTTCCCAGGGTAAGGCAGGAGCCTAGGAAGAGGTATAACAGATTTGACTGTTGGTGTTGTGGCAAAGTTGGTCACTTTGCCGTGGATTGTTGGTTTAATCCAAGGTATCACGAGACTCCCTATGTTAGCAATGCGAGGCCGACCACTCGTAGGGTTAACCAACCGAGGGGGAGTATGCTAACCAGGAATCTAGGACCCAAGTTCGATTGGGTTCCTAAGGGAAATTAATTTTGTTTTGCAGGAATGTCCAAAGGCCACCAAAACGCCGATCTGGTATTTGGACAGTGGATGCTCCCGGCATATGACTGGGACAAGAAGCCTGCTGCGTGATTACACTCCAGTCGAGAATGGACCCAAAGTCATCTTTGGAGGGTCAGATCGAGGAGTCACCAAAGGTTACGGTATGATTTCCAACGGTATAATCTCTATCACCGACGTGGCTTATGTTGAAGGGTTAAACCATAACCTGATCAGTGTAAGTCAGTTATGTGACAAAGGTTATGACGTTAAGTTCTGCAAGGATAAATGTCTGATAATTTCACGTACCTCTTCTGAGACGATACTAACAGGCATTAGGAGCAGAAATATCTTCTGCTTAAATTTTCTTAGTTTAGATTCATCTACCCCCGTATGTCTAGTGACAGCTGGCAGTGCATCTCTTTGTGATCAATGGCACAAGAGATTGGCACATATTAATTTCAAGACAATTAATATGATGTTTTCTAAAAACTTAGTAAGGGATGCTCTCATTATCAAGTGCATCAAAGATAGCCCCTGTCCTGCATGCCAGATGGGCAAACAGACTCGGGCTACCTTTAAGAGCATTGCAGACAAAGACTCTTCCCGGTGCCTTTATCTACTCCATATGGACTTGTTTGGTCCAATGCAAGTTCATATCTTGGGAGGCAAGTCCTATACACTCGTGATAGTTGATGATCATTCTCAGTTTACATGGGTGTTCTTCTTAAAACGAAAGTCAGATACGTTTGACATCTTTACTAGTTTTGTCAAGCAGGTTCAGAACGAATTTAACTGCTCAGTGGTCAAAATCAGAAGTGACCGTGGAACAGAATTCGAATCTGGTGCTATGACAGAGTTTTGTGAAGAACAAGATACCTTTCATGAGTTTTCCTCCTCGTGCACTCCTCAGCAAAATGGAGTTGCGGAGAGGAGAAATAGAACTCTCATTGAAGCCTGCACGACAATGTTGAAAGATGCTTCTCTCCCAGAATACTTCTGGGCAGAGGCTGTCAATACAGCTTGTCATGTACAAAACTGAGCATTGATCAACAAGCATCATCGTAAGACGCCTTACGAGCTACTGAAAGGTAGGAAACCAACCATGTCCTACTTGAGGATCTTTGGTTGCAGATGCTATGTACTGAATAATGGGAAGTACCCGCGTACTAAATTTGGTGAAAAATGCTTCGAAGGCATATTCATGGGCTATAGTTCCCACAGTCGGGCATATAGGGTCTTCAATAAGAAAACCCTAGTGGTAGAAGAATCAATTAATGTTGTATTTGATGAAGGAAGTTTGCTTAACTGCAATTCTTCCAGTGGTATTCTTGAAGATGCAGGTGCACGACTTAAACAGCTGGATCTCGATGAGACAGCTAAAGATGAAACTCCTAAGTACGTCAAAGTTGCCACCTCCACGTCATCTGGGAATATTGAAGATCAAAATGGAACAAATCCCTTAGAAGAAGGAGAAGCCCAAGAAGTAGTCGAAGCTCCAGACGCCAGACTTCTAGAGCTCCGGCACGTGAGGGATCATCCTAGAGATCAGATCATCGGAGATCCTCGTGTCGGTGTCAGAACTCGAAGAGGTACTATTAACGAAGTTTTGCATCTTAGCTTCCTGTCACAGGTTGAGCCAAAGAAGTTTGACAAGGCGAACAAAGACGCCGCATGGATTTTGGCCATGCAAGATGAACTACATCAATTCGAACGATGCAATGTTTGGACGCTGGTTCCCAGACCACACAAGCAGAATGTGATTGGCACCAAGTGGATCTTCAGAAACAAACTGGATGAACATGGTGTCATCATAAAGAACAAGGCCAGGCTGGTGGCTCAAGGTTACAGACAGGAGGAGGGGATTGACTTCGACCAGACCTTTGCACCGGTAGTAAGGCTCGAGGCAATCAGATTGTTCCTGGCGTATGCTTCGCACAAAGGATTCACAGTCTATCAAATGGATGTGAAATCAGCATTCTTGAACGGAGACCTGAAAGAGGAAGTATACGTCGCTCAACCCCCAGGTTTTGTCAATCCTACTTATCCCAATCATGTTTATTTTCTTAATAAAGCTTTATATGGTTTAAAACAAGCTCCACGAGCTTGGTATGAGACTTTATCTAGTTTTCTTCTTGAGAAAAAGTTCTCTAGAGGTAAAATAGATAAGACATTGTTTCTCAGGGAAGTCAAAGGCAAGATTTTGCTGGTGCAAATCTATGTCGATGACATTATATTCGGCTCAACGGACAACAATCTTTGCAAAAAGTTTTCTAAACTTATGCAAGGAAAGTTTGAAATGAGCAGTATGGGAGAGCTAAAGTATTTCTTGGGACTTCAAGTGAAACAGTCTGAGGATGGAATATTCATCTCTCAGACGAAGTTCACAAATGAACTACTTAAGAAATTCGATATGGAGAATGCAACCTCTATGAGGACTCTAATGGGATCCACTATGTCTCTGGATAAGGATGAGAAAGGTAAACCTTTCGATGAAACCAAATACAGAAGCATCATTGGATCCCTGCTCTACCTTACTGCCAGTAGACTGGATATCATGTTCTCCACATGTGTCTGTACCCGATATCTGGTGAACACTAAGGAATCTCACTATGTCGCTGCAAAGCAAATTCTAAGATACCTTAAAGGTACTCCTAATCTTGGCTTGTGGTACCCGAGAAACAATGATGTCGAGCTAATAGGTTTTTCAGATGCTGATTTTGCAGGGAGTAGGGATGACAGGAAAAGCACCTCCGGGACGTGTCAATTCCTTGGCAGGAGGCTTATCTCATGGAACAGCAAGAAACAGAATTGTGTTGCCACCTCCACAGCAGAGTCTGAGTACATCTCGGCAGGCAGCTGTTGTGCACAACTCCTATGGATTAGAAACCAGCTAGCCGACTACGACCTTCAGTTCAAGGAAATACCAATGTACTGCGACTCTTCCAGTGCAATTGCAATTGCCAACAATCCGGTATCGCACAGCAGAACAAAGCATATTGAAGTGCGCTACCACTTCATTCGGGAGTACGTGGAGAACAAGGACATCTCTCTCTGTTATGTCCCCACGGACAAGCAGATTGCTGATATATTCACAAAGCCCTTAGACGAAGCCAAGTTCAGTCTTTTCAAAACTGAATTGGGAATGCTAAACTATGAGGAATGAAGACTCCAGAAGCTCCAGGCTCGTGCAAGAACTGAGGGGGAGCAATGAACTCAAGTGTGAGCACAGATGCAAGAACTGAGGGGGAGCAAGGGGTCAAATGCTACAGACCCCGATTTGCAGAAGACGAAAAGGGGGAGATTACTCTCTCGGCTAAGGCTAAGGTGGCTCCAAAGTTTGCTCGCACGAAATTAGTATCGGTAATGAATATCTCTCTCAACTTAATTTCAAGGTTATGATTTTCATTCCCATACGCTTTTTTCACCTTAGCTTGTAGGGTTTAGGCTTCTTCAAATAGGGGGAGATTATTGGGTATTGTATCCACAACGTACCTGATTTGAAGAAGCCCCTGAACAAGCTAAGGTAAATAGGCAATGTTTTTGACAAAATATTTCAAGTTGTGCTTGCAGTTTTTCCACGCTAAGTGCACACCAATGTCAGGGTGCAGTAGGTCAATATACACGGGTCTGCACGACGTAATCCCTCGTTGAGCAGATCAGTGTGTTGGCCTACGTGTACTCTCTCTATTGGAGTCTACTTAATTTCAAGTACAGGGCTGTATTAAGGCAAGAGCAGACAAGGAGCAAGGATGGGTCAAGGAGCAGCTCTTGGGTGGAAAGACGAAAAATCGTCTAAGTATAAATCGACGAGAATCACCAAGTGATTCTCGCCGATTCGGCGAGAATCACTAGTGATTCTCGCCGAATCGTCGAGAATCCTTAGTGATTCTCGCCGACTCTATCCGGCTACCTCAAAGCGGTAAGTAAGATTCTCACTCTCGCTTTTACGAACAACGTTTTAAGGTGTTTACTTGTGGGACGGGTGGATCGCGATCCAAGGTGTTCGCCGCTTTCTGATCGTGGTTTCCTCCAGATCTTCCGGCGACAGCTTAGCCAAGCACACGTGTCTAACCGGAGATCTCTTGTCTCTTGTCGCCGAATCGATCGAGACGATTGATCCCGTGTGACCGTTGGTAGACCTAGCTAGCTTCGCTACGAAGTTTGGATCTCCAAAGTACAGCAGCCGCACATCGTCGTCGCCGCCGATCCCGTGAACCTAGCCGCCGCCCATCTTGCCGTCGCCGGTTGCGAGGAGATCCTCTCCAAGAGAGATTTAGGGTTGTGGACTATTTGTGGACTTCAAGAACACGTCGTCAACAAAGAGGGACACCTTAGTCTCCAAACGTAGTTTGTATCTTTTGTACATTCTAGTTTTACTTTTGTTGTAAAGGAACGTTGGTTCCTAGTTGTAAGGGTTGGGTGCAACCCGGGTTGTGGGAGTGTTGACTCCTACGTGTGGAAGGGCTCCTTCCGATAGTGCAAGGATTGGATTTCAATCCTGTTGGTGAAGTGACCGAGTCGTCCCTTGTTGGGAGATAGGTCGAAGGGGGAAAGTGGATGTACCCAAATCGGGGAACCACTATAAATTGCTTGTGTACTCTTTTGTGCTGTGTTGTTTTATTTTCGTGTGCAGGTACAATTTAAATTCCGCAAAAACGCTGCACGTCACCTATTCCCCCCCCCCCCATAGGTGAAAGTAGTTGACACTAGGTGGACTTTCACACCTGCTGTACCACCAGAGCTCGACAAGGCCTCAGCCAAGCTCTAAGCCCAGTCCGCAACAGCCCATACCGCGGACACGCCAGTCCGCAAGCTTCCCGCAGACAAGAACCAAACCGCCTATCAGCATAAGCTTGCACCACGGCCACTGAGCAATGCACCAGTCCGCAAGCCTCTATCCGCTCAGGCCGCTCCTTGGCTAAACCAATCAGCAAACGCCCTATCCGCAGATAACAGGCCGCATAGTCCGCGGACTTCATGCAAACAACCCGCTCAGAAGACAGCCGGCTTTTCACTAGACCTTCCACCAGGCCGCACATCACAGTCCGCCCAGTCCGCCTAGTCCGCCAATGCTGTCCGCCCAGGCCGCCCGGCCTGTCCCGTCAACCACTTCCACTTCACAAATTTCAACACTTGTAACCCATCTTGTATAGCCAGGGTCATAGTTGTGTCCTAGAGTCTAGGCCAAGTCCTTAGGATCAATATTGCATGGACCAGCCATCATCAGACTGCCAGAGACTCAAGACTTAGAGATTTTCCAAAGACTCAGTAAAATGAGTTCGACGTTCATCGAACTCAAGTCTATGATTGTCATGCTCAGCTCGACGATCTCAGAGAAAATTCTCTGAGCTGAGCTCGACGAACTTGATTCTCAAGTCGACGATCTTTGGACTCTACCTTCAGCATTCCAAGTCCAGACTTTATTATCTAAACTCCAGTCGACGAACTTAGTTCTCTGGTCGACGATTTTTGGGTTATCTACTTCAACTTATTATTCTAGAAGTTTCTCAATTTTTCTAGGTCCAGAATTATATTCAATCGACGAATTCAAGATTCTCAGCTCGACGAACTTTGACCACTTTGGCTAAAGTTATCCAGCAGCAGTTAGTGGTCCTCAGCTCGACGAAACAGATTCTCAGGTCGACGATTTTTGGATACTTCAACACTTCACACCAGAAGTTTGTGTCGACACCAGAAGCAAGACTTGTGTCGACACCAACAACAATTATGTCAACACACAGGACTTATGTCAACACACTCCATATTTCTGTCAATACAACAGCCATGTCGAGACAAGAAGTAATTATGTCGACACCCAGGACTTGTGTCGACACATTCCCCAGAAGTTCTGTCAACAAGTTCTCAGCTCGACAAAATCAGTTCCCAGTTATCAGCTTGACGAACCCCATACACAGAATTGTCAAAGTTTCTAATGAATGCAGTTCTACTCTCTGCTAGACGATCTTGGAACTCAACTCGACGAACAGAAGCCATCTGGTCGACGAACACAACTTCTCAGCTCGACGAACTGTGCACTCAGCTCGACGATTTCTGTTTTCTGTTCGACGAACCCAGACTTAGTTATTTCTTTCCTTCTGTCCCCTTTTTACTGCAATAATTCCAATGTAATTAATGCTCAAATATTCTCTGAACATAACTGTTAAATGGAGCATTGATTATGGTCTTCTCCAGGATTATTGCTTGTATTTTTTCCATGGGATAGTTGGGAAAATAATTCAATGCAGTTTATTCTCAAGGCCGTCAGCATTAATTGTAGAGGAATTCAAATTTCGAAAGAGAATTTCTTGACAAGAAATATAAAAGAAATTTCCTCTTCCTTCCTGGACAGTAGAGATACACACACAGACAAAAAAAGACAGTCAGTCTGAATCAAGGATTTTCTCTGCTCACTCTCAATACAGAACTCTGCAAAAGAGAATAAGCCCTAGACCAGAAGAACATCTGCTATCTGAAGAATAAGAAGAAGAACAATCAATCAAAAATCAAGAGTCTTCATTCTTCAACTCTCCAGGACACTTCAAAGGACAACATCAATTTCATTTATCAAGAAGTTCCTGAAGATCTTTTCTGGTCAAGGCTTAAAGACTGAAGACCTATCACCCTGAAGCAAAGCTCCAGTTTTTCCTAAACCATTCTACATCTCAGGGGGAGCTCTTTGCTAAAATCATTTCCACTTAAATCTTTTCAGTTGTATATTGAGAAAGAGAAGACAATATCATCTCTCACCCTCACTGTATAAAGGGTTATAACTCCCTTCAAAAGTTATTTCTGGTTGCAAGTCACCTAACCAAAAGACTTGAGGTTTGGTTTTTTGAGCACCTGATCAAAAGCTCATTGGTATCAGGCATCTGATCAAAAATCTAAGTGGATTCCTACCAGGGTGGTAGAAGAGTGGATGTACCCAGGTTGGGGAACCATTATAATTTCGTATGTTGTCTGGTTGCCCTTTCTTTTATTCTTGCTGTGTTTGTGCTAGCTAGGTTTGTTGTGTGTTTGTGGTTAGTTATTTATTTATTATTCTGCAATTTTTATTTACAGCAAAAGTGATAAAGTTTTCTAAAAGATTTTAGGATACTCTATTCACCCCCCCCCCCCCCCCAGAGTATTTCAGATCCAACACATCACTTTCACTGATTAAGGGTCAAGTGACCTCCGAAGGGCCAAGTCAATCCTACCTAGACCTTAGGGGAGGCCAATGAGCCACCAAGGACCCATTAGGGGCAACCCCAAATACCAAATTGACCAAGGTCAACCCTAGTCAAGGTTTAGGTCAAGCTAGCCCAAATTGGCTAACTCAAGATCAAGCCCAATTCACTTGGACTAACCTTGTATTAGTGGATGAAATGAACATGTGGGCTGCCATTAGGCTAGGTAGAAGTCAAATTTCAGGCTTGGTGAGTAGGAGAGAGAAAAAACTCCAAATGAAAGAGAGATAAAGAGAGGGAAGTAATGAGGAAAGACTTTGGGGCTCATCCTTCCCCTTCCCCAACCCCCCATTCAATTCACTAGGACAAGAGGAGTGTTGTCCCATTTCAACCAGCTGTTCTTTGACTGGTTTGATCCATGCTTCATCCCCCACCCACCATGGCTGAAATCCTCTTAAGGGGCCATTAATGGCCACGGCAGCCTACACCCACCCAAAACCCCAACTCTCCTCCTTAAAAGCTCCATTGGAATCCAGAGATTCAGTTCTACACATTACCTGAAGGAGCCAAGGAAGTCCACTGTGCAGTTGCAGAAATCCGACCACCACCACCACCATGACAATCCGACGATCGGCAAGGCTTCAGCCACCCACACAGGTCCTCCCTTTCTCCTTCTTCCATGGGTAGATCGTAGGACTAATTTGGGTCAAGGTTCGAGCTCAATTGAGCTCAATCAGAGGATCGTTTTTCCTAGTTTTTTGGAGAAAATCGATTTGTTGGGATCGCCGGAAAAAGGCCCTCCGGCGGCTGTGCTGCCGCCTGGCGGCAGCCACCACCTCAACGGAGGTGGTGGTGGTGGTGGTGGCCGGCCGGGGAGGTGTTCGGATGGTCGGCTATGATGGCTGGAAGAAGCTCCATGATGGGTGAATCGGGATCGTTGGCTAGGGGTAGAAGATAACTGTTGGGTATATTGGAAAATATGTACCAGATTTAGAGAAGCCTCACCTAACTCAATGATATGCATCAAGTTGTATTTGATGTTATTTTGAGTTATCATGTGCAGGTTAAGAAAATGGAAAGGAAAATTTTCTAAGTATAAGTGTCGACACTTGGGAATGGCTGCGTCGACACCAAGGGCCAGATTGTGTCGACATCCAGAATTTGTGTTGACACACAGAAAATCTGTCAACAACGCTGTGTTGACACCAAGGGCCAGATTGTGTCGACATCCAGAATTTGTGTCGACACATAGAAAATCTGTCGACAGCGTTGTGTCGACACCAAGGGCCAGATTGTGTCGACATCCAAAATTTGTGTCGACACACAGAAAATCTGTCGACAACGATGTAGCGACACTAAGAGCCAGACTTGTGTCGACATTATCAGAATCTGTGTCGACACACAGAGAAGTTGTCGACACACTCCAGAATTCTGTCGACAACGACTGTGTCGACACACAGAACTTGTGTCGACACATACCAAAATTCTGTCGACACCAACTTTGTCAAGACAAGGAGTGTTTGTGTCGACACACAAGACTTGTGTCGACACATTCCACAGAAGTTGTGTCCACAACAACAAGACTTGTGTCGACACATGGACTATGTGTGTCAACACTTATGAAGTATTCAGTCGACATTCTCTGCTGCTGAGTTAAAGTTCAATGAAGGTTGAAGTAATACAACTGAAGACTTGGCAGCTGTCATTACTGACATTGCTGTCACATCTGTCAGAGGTGTCAGAAGACGGTTTGAAATCGGAACAGTCGGTTACCATGGATGAATCCTATAAATAGATATGCTCCCTCAACAATTGAGGTGTGGAAGTGAACAACAACTACAAGAACAACACTTATAGAACAAAGAGAAATTAATCAAGCCAATCAATTATAATCTCTGAAGGATTGAAAATCCAGAAGAAGAGAAAGAAACAGTCAACAGATTGTAGAGAGAGAAAATAAGGAGAGAAGTTCTCTTCCAGTGAAGGCAGATCCTGAACAATCTGCCTGAAGAATTCAGATTAATTCTGAAGGAGGAAGATTGAAGATCAACTCCAACATCAAGAAGATCAACCCTACTGTGTTCAGATTCAAGAAGATTTGAAGAAAGCTAAGTCAGGTTGATCCTTAAGAAATCAGTTCTATCAAGAACTAATCAAGAAGCCTTCAACCAATTCTCTCTCCATTTGGTTGAAGATATCAACAACTTTTCATCAATAATTTTTAGGATCTGTACTAGATCTGAGTGTAGGAGATTTATATCTCTGAGTTGTAAGCCTAAATTATAAAGGCTGAGGTAGGGCTGTGTGCCTGAAGTAGGGGAATCTGTTCCCTAAGTTGTAGGCCTGTGATAGAGGCTGAGGTAGGGCTGTTGCCCGAGTTGTAGGAGTGGGGTGTCACTTTGAGTTGTAGGCATGTGGAAGAGGCTGAGGTAGGGCTTGTGCCTGAGTTGTAGGAGTGTGGATTCACTCTGAGTTGTAGGAATCATTCTTGGTTCTGAGCTGTAAGATCTACGGATCTGAGAAGAAGGAAGCAAGTTAGGTCGAATCTAGTACACTGCTAGATAGGCGAAGGGGGAAAGTGGATGTACCCATCATTTAGGGAACCACTATAAAACTGGTGTGCAATCTGTGAATACTGTGCATGTGAATGATGTGTTGTATGTTCTGCTGAATACATTGCTAAACTAGATAGAATTATCTGCCTAAGTTAGAAAAAGGATTGAACCTATTTACCCCCCCCCCCCAGGTGTTTAGAACATCTTGAAACCAATTTTTTCAAGTGGTATCAGAGGGAGGTTACTCAAAGATTAGACTTAACAGTCTGAGTAGATCTCCAAGGTAGAAATCTATCAGGCAAAATGGGTTCCATAGAGAATCATAAGGAGTTTGGTTCTATGAAGTTACCTATATGTAGAAAAGAGATTTTTGGCATATGGAAAGAAAAAGTAAGATTGTTTATGGAAGCTTCAGATCCAAGAATCTACATGACAGCCAAAGAAGGGTCAATCATTCCAATAAAAGTCTCAGTTCTTGATGCAAATCTCAGGACACCAAAGGAATATTCTGAAATGACAAAGGATGAGATCATCTTGGCTACTATGGATAAGAGAGCACAGAATATAATAGTCAGTGTCATAGATGATTCAACATTCCAAATTTTGATTCACTACATGACCTCCAAATAAATGTGGGACACCCTTATTGTCTACATGGAGGGTTCAGAAGAGGTGAGAGAAGACAGAAAGTCTATGCTGAATTAGGAGTATGAAAATTTTAGACAATCTAAAACAGACAGCATAACTGAATGTTACAAGAAATTCTTCAGAATAGTTAATGAACTGATGTCATATGGAAGAGTATTCAGCACATATGAGTTAAATGACAAGTTTCTGAGATCATTGACTAAAGACTGGGACATAAAGATATGCGCCATTAGGGAAGTGGCCAGAGTAGCAGAAATTTCACCTCCAACATTATTTGGCAAACAGCTTTCATATGAAATGCAGCTGATGGTCAAAAAAGAGGAGGAGAAAAGTAATAAAATTGATTACAGAGATAAGTCAGTGGCTTTCAAGACTGAAGCCATAAGAAAGGATAGGAGGATGTCTCCATCACCTCCTAGGAAAGCTGCAGAAGTTATTTCAGAAAGTTCTGACAGTCACACATCACATAGTCCAAATTCTGATGAAGACTTAGCAGCTTTCTCAAGACAATTTCAAAGGTTTTTGAAGAAGAAATAGTGGAGATCCAATCCATCATCCTCAAAATCCAAGGATGATTACTATCAGAAAAAGAAATCCTCTAGGAAGGACAAGTATAGCTCTAAACCTAGTAAATTATCTTCAACTAAGATTGTTTGTTATTGCTGCAATAGACCAGGACATGTGGTAGTTGATTGTCCTGACAAAAGGAAAGAATCTAATGATAAGAAGAAACTAAAAAAACAAGGGCAAGAAGGAGAAATCCCTTGTTTCAAAGAAGCAAAAAAGTTGGTCAGATTCTTCATCATCAGATTTTGAGGCAGAAGCTGAAGCTGAAGCATATATAGGACTGTTGGCAGCTGAAGAGGATGTAGAAGAGGCTGAATTCTTGAAGTGGCTGGATTCAGTAAATGAAATTGAAGAACCTTGTTGTAAAGGGCCGATGGCCTTAACAGAAGAAGATCAGTGGCAGGATCAGCCTGGACCTAGTAAGGTAAACAATTCTTCAATAGATTCTGATTACTATATTGGTTTAGAATCAGAAGCATCTACATCAAGAGATGTAGATGAATCTGAATCTGAAGGAGATGTTCATCAACTTATTGATGAATATGGTGACCTGTTGCAAGCACTTAAGAAAAGCAGAATCCTTAATAAGGCACAGGCCAAGGAAATTGCTGATCTTAAGCAGGTTGCATTAGATTCAAAAAAATTGCTGGATCTAAAGATGAATGAAGTAGCCAAACTGAAAAACATAACTGTTATTTAGATGGGTACTATTACATTCAAGAATGATCAAATCAAAAGTTTGGAAGTCAAACTTCAGAAGGAAAAGGATCTGGTGGCTAAGTTCTCTAAGCCAAAATCAGTTTTATCTTTAATTGATGATTTTATTCCTAAAAATGGTAAGATTGGATTGGGATTTGAGGGAAATGCAAGGGCTGCCAATTCCAAAAGAAAAGGCAAATCCCCAGTACAGTCTCTAGCCTTTATACCCCCCATTTCCTTCAAAAAGATATGGCAGCCAACTAATAGATACGATCATGATATTATACACGGTTATGGTAAGCCTGAAATTCTGAATGACAAGGGTGTAGCTCCAGTACTCAAGCAAAGAACAAATCTACCAACAGTGTTAAGAACAGCTGACAGCAAAGCTGTTAAAACTGTACCTAAAAAGAGGTATAATAGATATGAGTGTTGGTGTTGTGGTAAGATAGGGCATTATGCCATGGATTACTGGCACAACGCCAGTGTCAGGAAGAATGCCAGCTTACCTGTGAGGAAGGCTGCTAGTAAGAATATCAAGTTTCATTCTAACATGAACCTAGAACCCAATAAAAGTTGGGGTTCTGAGGTGACTTAATTTTATTTGCTGCAGGTGGGTCCAAGTTGTCATGCCCCTATATGGTACTTGGACAGTGGATGTTTCAGGCTCATGACTGGAACAATAAGAATGTTAAAGGACTATACTCCCATAGAGAATGGACCTAAAGTGATCTTTGGTGGATCAGAAAAAGGGGTCATTAAAGGGGTTGGTAATATTTCTTCTAGTTCTATAACAATCACTCAAGTGGCTTATGTAAAAAGTTTGAAACATAACTTGATAAGCATAAGTCAGCTGAGTGATCTTGGGTATGACATTTCATTTATTAAGAATGGATGTCAGATCAAAAGGACAAGTGATCAGAAGGTGATCTTGTCTGGTTATAGAAAATGGAATGTTTATTGTTTAAATTTTGATTATGAAACAAGAACTCTCATGTATGTTTAGTTGCAGATGAGAAAGCATCTCAGTGTGTTCAATGGTACAAGAGGCTTGCTCATCTGAACTATAAGACTATAGGTCAGCTCTATAGTTTAGAGTTAGTGAGGAATGGTCATCAATTTAAGTGCATAAAAGAGGGTATATGTTTAGCTTGTCAAAAAGGCAAGCAGATCAAATCCTCTTTTCATAGCCTTGATACCAAAGACTCTGTGAGGTGTTTGTACCTCTTGCATATGGATCTATTTGGTCCTATGCTAGTTCATAGTCTAGGTAGGAAAGTCTATACTTATGTGGTAGTAGATGATTATTCTAGATATACATGAGTTTTCTTTTTGAGGTAGAAATCTGAAACCCCTACTATCTTTCATAACTTTGTTAAACAAATTCATAATGAATTTAACAATTCAGTTGTCAAAATTAGAAGTGACCATGGAACTGAATTTCAGTCTGAATGTATGACAAGGTTTTGTGAAGAACTAGGGATTCATCAGGAATTATCCTCACCTAGAACACATCAGTAAAATGAAATTGCTGAAAGAAAGAATAAAACTCTCATTGAGGCTGGTAGAACTCTACTCAGTGACACTTCACTCCCAGAATATTTCTGGGCTGAGGCAGTTAATACTGTTTGTCATGTTCTCAATAGAGCATCTATAACTAAGAACCACAAAAAGACTCCCTATGAGATTATAAAGGGCAGAAAACCAAACATATCCTACTTTAGGATCTTTGGTAGCAGGTGTTATGTGCTTAACACTGGCAAGTCTCACCTAACTAAGTTTGCTGCCAAATCTCAAGAATGGGATATTTGTTGGGTACAGCAACAATAGTAAGGCATATAGGGTCTACAACTTGACTACACAA
This sequence comes from Platanthera guangdongensis, assembly GCA_039583875.1. Lineage (NCBI taxonomy): Eukaryota > Viridiplantae > Streptophyta > Magnoliopsida > Asparagales > Orchidaceae > Platanthera > Platanthera guangdongensis. The sequence continues at coordinate 51,782,416 of CM077157.1, read as the reverse complement.
GTTGTAGAAGAATCAGTTCATGTAGTGTTTGATGAATCTGAGCTAATTAAGAGTGAGTTGTCTAGCAATCCTTGTAGCTCAACAGGTTTACAAGAAAGGTTGGACATGCTGACCATTAATGAAGATCAAACTGCAAGGCAGGATGTGGAAAATGATTGTTGCTGTCCAGGAGGAGTACAAGGTCCACAAGCTGACATTGAAGACAATGAAGTTCAGCATGGTGAAGAAATTGAAGAAGTTCAAATTGCTGATAGAATGCCTCCAGCAATAAGGAAACTAAAGGATCATCGTGCACACCAAATCATTGGTGATCCCAGACATGGTGTGCAAACCAAAAGCAAACACATGAACATAGTGTTTTGCTCAAGTTTCTTGTCACAATTGGAACCAAATAGATTTGAAGAAGCCATACAAGACTCCAACTAGATTGATGTCATGCAAGAGGATCTGAATCAATTTAGAAGGTGTAAAGTATGGGAGCTGGTTCCAAAACCAAAGGATCATAACATTATTGAGACAATGTGGATCTATAGGAACAAACTGGATGAAAATGGCATAATAGTGAAGAACAAAGCAAGACTGGTTGGCAAATGTTATAGACAGGAAGAGAGCATTGACTTTGATCAGAATTTTGCTCCAGTGGTAAGATTGGAAGCAATAAGGCTATTCATTGCCTTTGCTGCTTTTCAAGGTTTCAAAGTATACCAAATGGATGTCAAGTCAGCTTTCCTAAATGGTAATTTGAAATAAGAAGTCTATGTCCATCAGCCCCCGGGTTTTGTTGATCCACTTTATCCTGATTTTGTTTATAGACTTAAGAAAACCTTATATGGTTTGAAACAAGCCCCTAGGGATTGGTATGAAACATTGTCACTTTCCTCATTGAAAATAAATTTTCAAGGTGGAAAATAGACAAGACTCTATTTCTTAGGGAGTCAAAGGGCAAGATGATCCTAGTACAGATTTATGTTGATGACATAATCTTTGGATCTACTGAAAACAACCTTTGTAGGAAGTTTGCAAAACTTATGCAAGGGAAGTTTGAGATGAGCAATATGGGTGAGCTCAAATTCTTCTTGGGACTCCAAGTAAGACAGACTGTTGATGGCTTGTCCATTTCACGGTCTAAGTTCACCAAGGAGTTAATTAAGAAATATGGTATGGAGTCATCCACTACCATGAGAACTCCAATGGGGACAAGTATGCCTTTAGGCAAAGATGATGCAGTAAAACCTGTAGATGAGTCTTTGTATAGAGGGATAATTGGATCCCTCCTATACTTAACTGCCAGTAAACCAGACATTATGTATGCTACATGTGTCTGTGCAAGGTACCAAGCAAGCCATAAAGAATCTCATTATACTGCAGTCAAAAGAATATTGAGATATCTTAAGGGCACACCTAATATTAGTCTTTGGTACCCTAAGAATAGAGACTTTCTACTAACTGGTTTTTCAGATGCAGACTTTGCAGGTTGCAAAGAAGATAGAAAGAGCACCACTGGTACATATCAGTTTCTAGGTGGTAGACTAGTATCATGGAGCAGTAAGAAGTAGACTAGTGTGGTAATTTCGACTGAAGAGTCTGAGTATATTGCTGCAAGCAGCTGTTGTGCTCAGCTTTTATGGATTCAACATCAACTTGAAGACTATGGTCTCAAGGTAAGTAGAACTCCACTATTTTGTGATTCTACAAGTGTTATTTCTATTGCTAAAAACCCAGTATCACATAGCAGAACAAATCATATAGAAATTAGATTTCATTTCATTAGAGGACATGTTGAAAAAGAAGATATTTGTTGGGAATTTGTCACCACAAATAATCAAATTGCTGACATGTTTACTAAACCACTAGATGAAACTAAGTTTAATTATTTCAAAATTAAAATAGGTATGTTAAACCTAGAATAACTTAGTAATTTTGGCTAAGTAAGTCAATGCTGACATATAGTAGTGTATGTCGACACAAAAGAAAATCTATGTCGATATATGATAGTTTGTGTCGACACTTAAGATAAGTTGTGTCGACACAACAAAATAGTGCTGAGATAATGGTGTCGACACTCAGAAGTTGGTGTCGACACATAGTGTTGTCTGACTCTGTCGAGACATTAGAAATCTGTGTCGACAAAATCTCTACAGTGTCGACACATTAAGTATCTATTATCCCGCCTTTTGGCCTTCTGTGTTGACAAACCTATAAATAGGTCACAGAACAATTTTGTCGACTAAGCTCTCAACATTTTCGAGACCCAAACCTCGAGTCGACAAACCTTCATCTTTCTTCTTCTCAAATTTCTCTCATCAATGGCGCCAAAGTTGGAGACCAACATCAACGAAGGCTATGAGTTAGTTCGCAATGATTTTGAGAGTGTGGCGACTGAGATTCGAGATGTAATAACCCTAATCCAAGAAAATGGTTTAGAATCTCTAGTCTCCGAACCTACCAAGATCTGGAAGACAGAAATTCTTGAATTCTATACAAAAGCAACCTTGGATTCAACTGGATTGAAGATTAGGTCATCAATTCTAGGCAACATGGTGAAAATTACCCAAAAATGACTGAGGAAAACACTTCAATTGCCCCGGACACAAGAAGATGATGAAGTTACATCTTCAATGACAAAAGAAGCACTTCAATGGTGTGTCCTGAATCCCACCACTAAGATTGAATCATCCATGCAAAGGAAAGGAATGAACTCACAAGGAAAATTTCTCTCAGAGATTTTGGGCAAAGTAATTCTCTACAAACCATGTGGACATGATAGGATTTCAGCCTATATGTTCAGCTTGATGACCAGGATTATGTTCAAAATAAAGACTAACTGGTCTGCAGTGATCTTTGATAAGATCAAGGAAAGCCTAAAGAAACCTAATATAGGTAGAATTCTGAGTTTGTATCTGGCAATAAATATTCCTGAAATGCTGAACCTTACCACTGGATCTAGAATAAATCACATGAGAAGGATGGATATGAAAATACTATCCAGGTGGGAAAGATTCTTGACAAAAGATGGTTCTACACCACAGAAAGAACCTCAACTGCTAAAGAAAAAATACAACCCCAAGGAATCATGAATCTTCTAGTGATTCAGAAGAACAAGTAATCTTCAGTTCAGATGAAGGCCACCAAGAATCTATAATGAAATCATCTGCTCTTAAAAATGTAGATGATAGTCAGATGCAGGGGGAGTATATTTCAGAAAGCAACATCCCACTGGATCAAGGTCAGGATGTGCCTCCTCTAGGGGGGCCAATGAACTTTCCACAGTTCAACAAGAATTCTTGCCTCCAGAAAGTACTACTGAGAAAGAGCAAGCTGCTTTAGAGAGTGAAACAGCCACTCAAACAATTCTTGAGGTAATACATGATATTAATCAAACTATACTAGATACTGAGCCAGATTCACTCACTGTGCTTCTAACTAATGTTGAACAGACACCCCATGACAACATCCCTGTACAGGATGTATCTATGGATAATACATCTGCATTAGATGATATTCTATTAAATGTTCAAGATACAGATATTCCTCCAGTTCAACTACAACAAGAATTTACTCTTGAGGAATTATTTCCTGACTTACAAGAAGTAAGAACTGAGGAAGTTGTGCCAAGAACTGAGGGGGAGGAGCCAGGGACTCAGGGGGAGTTGTCACGAGCTGATAAGGAGCTGCCCTCAAGTCCAAAGGACACAGTAAATTTAGAAAGTTCTTCAGAATATGATGATGGAGAAGCACAATGAGCAAAGAACAGAAAATTGATGGTTTACAAGAAGAAAATCTCAAATTATAAGAAAGCTTTACAGATAGCCTCACAACCCTCAGCACCAACAGTTGATTTCAGTTCATTGTTGGTTGCTATGCAAATTAAAATGGATAAGCAAAGAGCAGCCATGGAAAAATATATGGATGAAAGTCATAAGGATCTTCAGTTCTCTTTGGCTCAAGATATAAAATCAATCAGATTTGAGATAAACTAGCATAAGAAAGAGATGACAGATTGCTTCCATAAAGGAGGTAATGTTGTAGTTTATCTAGCAAAATAGCAACAATAGGCAAGAAGACAGATTGATGATATAGTGGTCAAGCAAGACTATGTCCTAGAAAATCAACTTAGAATGAATGATAATCTTACTGAATCACATAATGTGATTGTTACTGAATTACAGAATAAAGCAACTGCATTAATTGAGGAAAGGGCTAAAGAGAAGTCAAAGTTTGATAAGAAATTTCAAGAAGATTTAGCTACTTTCCAATCTGCACTTCAAGCCTCTCAGAAGATTATATCTGCTCAGCTACAAAAGTTTAAAGCCTATTATACAGAGGGAACCAATTATCTGGTTAATCAAGTAAGGTTCCAAAAGAATGATCTCAGGGATCATATTGAAAGAAAAGTCATATAGGGGGAGAGGGTGATAGTCAATGCTAGCTCAGAGCATGCCAAATGAATAACAAATGCTGTTAGAATAACTCTAGGATATCCACCCCTATGTGATGATGATAATACATCTGAGTCGGGAATTCAAGCTGCAGGAAATGAAGGGGGTCAATAGGAGGTTGCTCAAATCATATACCCCCCTTCTAATTTTGAAGGAACTCAACAACTTGTTCAACAGATGTATATCCCTCCAGAGGCTACTAAGAATGTTATCTTTGATAAAGTGGAAATGTCAGAAGCAGTACTAAATAAAGAGCAAGAAGCTCAACTCTCAAAGAAAAGATTTAGAGAGCAGGCTGAACTGAAGCCTGATTTTAAAACATGGAGTCCAACCTCCAGAAATATAATACTCACTGTCTGGCAAGCTGTCAAAGATAAAATGCATAATAGAGGCAAGTGGTATTCTGAAGTTGAGTGGAATAAATATCTACAAAGACAAGATGTTATTCAGTAGTTCAGAAGGGATCACAAGGCTGGGAGAATACCTGCTACAGTAGTAGAACCCAGTAAATACTTTCCTAAGCCTTTTCACTATTTTGAAAGGAAAAGGGTCAAGGCTGAAGAGGTTAAGAAGAAGGATCTCAAAGGCAAGAAGTCAGCTGAAGATACTGAAGCTCTAGTGTAAGCAAGGATCCAGTCTGGAAAAGGCATAGTGATCAAGGGGCCTGATCAGCCTTAGGATAAATTGACTAGATTATAAAATATTGTAATTTTCAGTTTAAAACTCCATGTAATCTATTGTCAACAAACTATTGTGAAGTTTTAAATAAAACAATGATTCATGCTTGTTTTTGTTATATTATATTCTGTGATGATATTATTTACATGTTTTTCCCTATCAGTGAATGTTTTATACATCGTATTGTTAATTTTATTATAAGTGATGTATATCATTGACTAAGGGTTATGACTTCTCCAAATAGGGGGAGATTGTTGGGTACATTGGAAAATGTGTACCAAATTTGGAGAAGCCTCACCTAACTCAATGATATGCATCAAGTTGTATTTGATGTTGTTTTGAGTTATCATGTGCAGGTTAAGAAAATGGAAAGGAAACTTTTCTAAGTACAAGTGTCGACACTTGGAAATGGTTGTGTCGACACCAAGGGCCAGATTGTGTCGACATCCAGAATTTGTGTCGACATACAGAAAATCTGTCGACAACGCTGTGTCGACACCAAGGGCCAGATTATGTCGACATCCAGAATTTGTGTCGACAAACAGAAAATCTGTCGACAACATTGTGTCGACACCAAGTGCCAGATTGTGTCGACATCCAAAATTTGTGTCAACACACAGAAAATCTGTCGACAATGTTGTGTCGACACTAAGGGCCAGACTTGTGTCGACATTATCAGAAGCTGTGTCGACACACAGAGAAGCTGTTGACATACTCCAGAATTCTATCGACAACGACTGTGTCGACATACAGAACTTGTGTCGACACACAATAGAATTATGTCGACACCAACTTTATCAAGATAATGAGTGTTTGTGTCGACACACAGGACTTGTGTCGACACATTCCACAGAAGCTGTGTTGACAACAACAAGACTTGTGTCGACACATGGACTATGTGTGTCAACATTTATGAAGTATTCAGTCGACATTCTCTGCTGCTGAGTCAAAGTTCAATGAAGGCTAAAGTAATATAACTGAAGACTTGACAGCTGTCATTACTGACATTGCTGTCATATCTGTCAGAGGTGTCAGAAGACGGTTTGAAACCGGAACAGCCGGTTACTATGGATGAAGCCTATAAATAGATATGCTCTCTCAACAATTGAGGTGTGGAAGTGAACAACAACTACAAGAACAACACTTATAGAATAGAGAGAAATTAATCAAGCCAATCAATTATAATCTCTGAAGGATTGAGAACCCAGAAGAAGAGAAAGAAACAGTCAACAGATTGTAGAGAGAGAAACAAGAAGGAGAGAAGTTCTCATCCAGTGAAGGCAGATCCTGAACAATCAGCCTGAAGAATTCAGATTAATTTCTGAAAGGAGGAAGATTGAAGATCAACTCCAACATCAAGAAGATCAACCCTACTGTGTTCAGATTCAGGAATCTTTGAAGAAAGCTAAGCCAGGTTGATCCTTAAGAAATCAGTTCTATCAAGAACTGATCAAGAATCCTTCAACCAATTCTCTCTTCATTTGGTTGAAGATATCAACAACTTTTCATCAATAATTTTGTAGGATATGTACTAGATCTGAGTGTAGGAGATTTACATCTCTGAGTTGTAAGCCTAAATTATAAAGGCTGAGGTAGGGTTGTGTGCCTGAGGTAGGGGAATATGTTCCCTGAGTTGTAGGCCTGTGATAGAGACTGAGGTAGGGCTGTTGCCCGAGTTATAGGAGTGGGGTGTCACTCTGAGTTGTAGGCCTATGGAAGAGGCTGGGGTAGGGCTTGTGCCTGAGTTATAGCAGTGTGGATTCACTCTGAGTTGTAGGAACCATTCTTGGTTCTGAGCTGTAAGTTCTACGGATCTGAGAAGAAGGAAGGAAGTTAGGCTGAATCTAGTACACTGCTAGATAGGCGAAGGGGGAAAGTGGATGTACCCATCATTTGGGGAACCACTATAAAACTGGTGTGCAATCTGTGAATGTTGTGCATGTGAATGCTGTGTTGTATGTTCTGCTGAATACATTGCTAAACTAGATAGAATTATCTGCCTAAGTTAGAAAAAGGATTGAACCTATTCACCCCCCCCCCCTTTAGGTGTTTAGAACATCTTGAAACCAATTCTTTCAATAACCCGACACCGTCCGATCCTGCGCCAAGATTCGTGCGTGTGTAAAATTTAATTATATGTTATGTTAAATGTTTATTTCATTACTGTCACACTTTATCTATTTAATGATTTTAATTATTAAAATTACCTAAAGTTAATTCAGAGAAAATGATCAACATAAAATTTGTATCCTTATGGGTCTAGTTTAATTCAAAATTAGTTTGAACCAATTTGGATGCCTGGTTTGACCAGGGCACTCATTTTGGTGGGGTCTATACCTAGGGCTAGGCAGAAATTAAAATGGGCGCCCCCACTTCATCTCTGGTACAAATGACTTCAAATTTGGATAGGGATTCACCCTAGGACATATCTAGGTTCTGCCCAAAAATGAGAATTTTTGGGGTCATTGATTCTATAGTTTTGGAAATTATTTAATTTCTCTAGGGTAAATTAATTTAGAGGCCAAATGACCTCCAAACTCACCCAAATTTTGGTGAATGGTGCTTGGGGTCATCATAAGGCTCTGGTTGAAATTTGATCACATTTGGAGATGGTTTGAATTGAAATCATGCAAACCCTAGCCTTGCCATAATAAGGGTATTTTGGTCAAAAAGTGCACTTTGGGTTTTGAGTGGCCAAATCACCTCAACAGAGGTTGAAATTGGGTCCACTAGTTTGGCATGGCTTTTAGCACCTCCCCATGGAAGATGGGGTAGATTGGAATAGATTTGCCCTAATATCTAAGACCAAACCCTAAGGAAGGGCTTTTGTGCCTTGTGAAGGGCATGAGGCCAAAAGACCTTGAATGAACTTAAAATTTAGTATGGAGGGTGCTAAGGTATCTAAATCCCTCTGGTAAAACTCTTAGGGGATTTAGGAAAGGGTAGGCCCCACAAAACCCTAACTCTAGTTTAGGGCACAAACATTGTAGTGCTAGAATAGGTTAGTAAAACTCCTCGAATAATAATGAAATTTGGATAGTGTTGTCATAAGGATAGATGGAACCTCTGGTAATTTAATTGGGAATTTTGGATCACTAATCTTAGTACTTCTTTTGTAACTTATGGGATTTCTCTAATTAATCATTTGGTCATTATGATCCCACTACCCATTAGAAGGTCATGAAAATTTGGTAGAGGGAGTTTCAGATCTTATTTCTTATGTATAAATTTTATTAGAATTTTTAAATACATATTTACAGTACCTACTTCACAAGCACATTAACTTGGAAAATTGTTCAACGTTTTGCTTAGAGCTCATTACTAGATGATAAATTATGAAACTTGACCTAGAGTATTTATTTGTCCTTACAAACATCCTTGAATTTTCTAAGAATTTTTGAAAATAGTTTTGCTACACTTGCCTCCTAAATTGATAAAAATAAGTTATATTAAAAAATTAGATTCAGAGGCTTAACCTTGTTGAAAAATTGGGATACTTGGGATTCTATGCTAAATAATCATCTTAAATTTATCATAAATTTGGTAAAGCATTTACTTGCCTCAAATGGGCACTTCATGTTCAAACTTGGGTTTTTGATTTACTAGATTAATGAAATAAATTATCAGATAATTAGGAAAATTGTGAATTTCTAGATTTAGGCCACAAATGTCATAATAGCCCCTTAGTAATTATTACAGGAGTACTGGGTGATTATTTGGTGTACCTCCCATTTTACACATCATATAGCTTAACTTGGTCTGCATTTAGTAAAATTGCAGAATTTAGGTTGGAATGTGAATTTGGGCACATGAGTTTGGGATAACTATTTGTTGGTTTGGATAAATAAAAATGATTTCAGCATTGGAAGTTAGGATGAGTAGAGTGTTGGATTGGCTAGTGTTAGGTGGTGCACGGGATCGACGAAAGATCGTCTTTCCCGTGGAGAGGAAGTGTCAAATACACTAGGGTTAGATCCAGTATAACATTTAAGGGTTTGGGAAATGAGTAGAAACCAATGATAATAAGTGCCTTGTAAAAGGAAACTTTGGGATTCAGCCCATCGCAGTTCCTAGTGCCCTTGAGAGCCCTTCACGGGGAAAACATTGGGCTGTCCTGGGCTAACCTAAACTGTAGGCAAAATTGGAATGCAAGAGTAACTAGTAAATCTAGGGTTTCACCTTCACTCACCTCGATGTCTCGGGGTGGTAGGTTGGGTCACTCGGGCTGTAGGCTCAGTGGATTTGGTGGTGTGCAGGTTGGCCCGGTGAGCTTAGGCTTGGTTGTTGTTTGTGATGGGTAGGTTGGCATGGTGAGCATTGGATCGATTGTTCTTGTGGCGGATGGGTTGGTCTGGGGAGCTTTGGCTCAGTAGCTGATACATAAGGTTGCATGTGCATATGGTATAAGGTGGTGGGTCTACGGTATTGGAGGGTCGATGCACCGACGCCAATACGTTGACTCGGCAAGTGTGGTTTAGCACTTGGCCAAATAAAGTCTGGTGCGCCAGCCGGCAAGAGTACGCAGGAGCTCCGCTTAGTGCACCAGCGTTGAGGCGTACGATAGGTCTGACTGGTAGTGCAATTACCGGTTTAGAGGTGAGAGAGGCCCAACCCACCGCTTCTGTTTGCCACTACGGAGGTATCCTGAGAGGTTCGGCTTCAGAAAGGGGGAACTAAAGGTCTGTGTACACAGAGTCGAGTGGGTGAGTTGCACTTGCATGTTCACATCATGGCATAATTGTATTTCATAACATAATCATTGCATATAACCCGACACCTATTGTATAAGTGGTATAGGACATTTTATACAATAGGTCCTGCAAAACGACCCCTTGGTTTATAAGTTCGTGTGATCGTGCTTATAAGTTAAGGTTTTTATTCAGTATTATATATATATGCTTGCTAGAAAACCGACACCCTATCGTATAAATTGGTATGGGACTTTTTATACAATAGGAGACCTACAAAAGATCCCTTGGCTTATGTGTCTTCATATAAGTTAAGGTTACCTTTCTTTTTCAGTCTTTCTTACATTCATTTTGTCTTATACACCATAGAAATGCTAGATTAGTTCCGCCGCCACCTGCTTATATTTGTTATTCTCCACTTTCATGTCCTCTCCTTTCCTCCTCCCTGCTTGGTGCCTAGGAGCCATGGGGGAAGGGGCGGGGGATGATAGGTCTTAGTCTTTTAGACTAACGGTTTTCGAACCACATCATTTTAGGGGACCGTGGAGCCCAGCATGGAGGAGCAGCCCCGGATGTCGACACGCTTGGAGATGGGGCAGTCTAGTACCGGAGTTCAGACGGCAGGGACTGTGAGTCCTGATCGCTAGTACTTATATTAGTTTTTCTTCTGCGATGAGAGATTTGTAGTGAGGACTTGATGTACTGGGCATGAGCCCAAGTTTTTAGTACTTTTATTACATCTGTGGACACTCCCTTCGTGGAGATTATTTACTATATATATGTGATTTATGTGGACTTGCCTCTTACTATTTTGCTACAGTTGTGATCAATTTGGCCGTCAGGATCGGCGTTTTGTAGTGATGATCTTACCGGGTGCGACGGTGTCACCGCAAAGCGGCGGTTCTAGGCCTAAGACCCCGGTGTTTTTAAGGAAAAATGGGGGGGTCTGACAAGTGGTATCAGAGTGAACCTCGATCAAAAAGTAGCAGTCCACAACCCCTGGGTCACCCCCGCGCGAGTTTAGTTTGGGGACAAACAAAGCAGCGGAAGCAATGGTGTGCCCTAAGGGGGATCACATGTAAATTGTCTGCTGTTAATTAGGATTGAATCGATTATTTATAATTGGCTTTTGTTACGCAGCCCCCAGCACAGCCTACACCATAGGACGGAGTCCAGCAGACTCCAAATGTTGCACCACCTCCCCCGGTCCCCACTCTGTTCCTACAGGCAGAGATGGGAAAGACTCTGACAGCTATCCTGGAGTCTTTTAGGGCACAACAGGTTCCGGCTCCGCAGCCAAACCCGGGGGCCAAGTGGCTGAGTATTTTTCGAGGACTTTCTCCCCCCATCCTACTTGGGGACAAAGTCGGCCGTTCGTACGGAGGAGTGGCTGGACATCATGTATGAGATGCTGACTGGGATCTAGTGCCCATGGGAGGAGAGGGTGCCCTTGGTAGTCTCTTGCTTGGAGTCTCATGCTAAGAGATGGTGGAAGACATCGCTGGACACGACGTTTGCTGATAGAGAGGTTGCTGAGATAGCTTGGGGGGAATTCAGGGCCGCACTATTGGAGCATTTTGTTCCGCAGTCGGCCAGATACGAGCTGCAGGATAGATTTCTATAGTTGAGACAGGGCAGCAAGACAGTGGTGGAGTATCATCGGGAGTTCAACCACCTAGCCCGATTTGCGGATTCTTATCAATTGGATGAGGCAGGTTATACTAAGAGGTTTTATAAGGGCCTGTGAGAGGATCTGAGGGAGGCTCTGTTGTTCGTGTCCGACGGGCCTATTCCTCGAATATTGGAGATGGCGAAAAGGATTGAGGCAGATTGGCATACTACCCGAGGCCGGAAGCGGCCAACTGAGGATTAGGGTCGGCGAGCCAGAAATGATCAACGATGGGCCGCATCACATATGGAGAAGAGGAGAAGACCAACCTCGTCAGGAGGTGAGACAGGAGCAGAGGGAACCAGTAGTGGTGGCCCCTCGGCCACCCCAGATGCGGGAGGTGCAGAGACTCGGTGGTATGGCATATCCCCCGCCAGAGTGCTTCAACTGTCATCAGGTGGGGCATATCTGGAGGAACTACCCCATGAGGGGGGCACCACCACCAGCACCACTGGCTGCCCCGCCAGCTCAGTATTTTGGAGGCCGAGGATGTGGCTGAGGTCGTAGATACCAGGGCAGAGACCACAGGCAAGAGAGGGAGCAAGTGTATGCACTGGATCATACTCAACAACGGAATCCGGAGCAAGTGATCACAGGTACTCCAGTTAATTTTAAGTTTTCTCTTTCCTAGATAATTAGAGTTATGGATATAGAACTGATAAACTAGGAAAGAAACATAATTAGATTTCTAAGACTTTAAACTATCCCAGGCATAGTTTTCATGAGCGGTAAGCCCGCCTATACACTGTTCGATACGGGTGCTTCACACTCGTTCGTGTCGGAAGCCTTCGTGGAAGGGCTGGAAGGCGTGGAGCGGTTCACTGGCTTGATGATGAGGATACGACTACCAGACGGATCAGAGTTATTCACCACTGCCCACTGCATCATGGAGGTGGAGATCGGGGGAAAGATATTTGAAGCACCAGCGACGATCATGAAGATGCCAGTCTTTGATTTGATCCTGTAAATGACATGATTGCACTATAACTGTGCTCAGATTGACTGCATGCCCAAGAGGATTACTGTGAGGTATGGGGATTCCTACATCATCATCGAAGGTATTAGATCTATTCCCCCTCTCTTGTTGTCATCCGTGCAGGCCGTCAAGGCCCACTTGCAGGGGAGGAAGTCTATGAAGTGTTGTTTGAAATGGATGAGGCCAAGGGTTCCATCTCGGATATCCCGGTGGTGCGAGATTTTGCCGACATATTCCCAGAGAAGCTGCCAGGGCTACCCCCAAACCGGGAGCAGGATTTCCGGATACAGCTAGTGCCGAGGGCTAAGCCGGCATCTAGAGCCCCTTACCGGATGGCCCCAAAGGAGCTGACCGAGTTTCGAAGCCAGCTTTAGGAACTAGTGGAGGCCAGATTTGTCCGGCCAAGCTCTTCACCATGGGGCGCCCCGGTGTTGTTCGTCAAGAAGAAGGACGGGACACTTAGATTATGCATCGACTACCGGGCACTGAACCGATTAACAGTCCGGAATACTTATCCACTGCCAAGGATAGATAAGTTGTTTGACCAGCTGGAGGGCGCACATTTGTTTTCAAAATTAGATTTGAGGACGGGCTACTATTAGCTGCGGATTCAGGAGGAGGACATTCCAAAGACTGCCTTCAGTAGTAGATATGGGCTGTTTGAGTTCACCGTGATGCCTTTCGGGCTCACGAATTCACCATCGGCGTTCATGAGCCTCATGAATCGGGTGTTTGAGACATATCTGGATGTGTTCGTCATTGTATTTATTGATGACATCCTCATTTACTCGAGGACAGAGGAGGAGCACACATTGTATCCACAACGTACCTGATTTGAAGAAGCCCCTGAACAAGCTAAGGTAAATAGGCAATGTTTTGACAAAATATTTCAAGTTGTGCTTGCAGTTATTCCACGCTAAGTGCACACCAATGTCAGGGTGCAGTAGGTCAATATACACGGGTCTGCACGACGTAATCCCTCGTTGAGCAGATCAGTGTGTTGGCCTACGTGTACTCTCTCTATTGGAGTGCACTTACTTTCAAGTACAGGGCTGTGTTTATGCAAGAGCAGACAAGGAGCAAGGATGAGTCAAAGAGCAGCTCAGAGGCGTAAGATGAAAAATCATCTAAGTAAGAATCGACGAGAATCACCAAGTGATTCTCGCCGATTCGGCGAGAATCGCTAGTGATTCTCGCTGAATCGTCGAGAATCACTGGCTGATTCTCGCCGGCTAAATCAAAGTGCAATCAAGTCAGATTCGACGAGAATCACTTTGTGATTCTCAACGGATCGACGAGAATCACTTTGTGATTCTCGACGGATCGTCGAGAATCACTTTGTGATTCTCGCCGAATCATCGAGAATCACCCTTGATTCTCGACGATTCGACGAGAATCACAGGTGATTCTCGCCGATTTTGACTTGGGCATTTTTCTGGAATTCCCTGAACCGAACTCTGTCGCTGGCACTACTTTGAACCGGAGTCAGGGTTTCTTCTTGTGGGACCCACAACGGTCCTTAAGGTGTTTACTTGTGTATATATATACGGGTATTTTTGAACAGTAAATACACAAAAAGAAGCCGAGCCAATCTTAACCTAAAATCGCGAAACTGCTCCGTCGCCGCCGTCGCCGCTCGCGCTAGTCGTTCGCCGACCTTGATCGAGATTCTTCCTGATCTTCCGGCGACAGAAGCTTAGCCAAGCTTAGAGTCTCACGCGTCTATCCAGATATCCCTTGTCTCTCGATTTGTTGATCGGGAAAAACTTCCCCGTCCGAATCGATCGAGACGATCGATCCTAGAGTGACCGTTGGAAGACCTAGCTTGCTTCGCGACGAAGTTTGGATCTCCAAAGTACAGCAGCCGCACATCGTTGTCGCCGCCGATCCCGTGAACCTAGCCGCCGCCCATCTTATCGTCGCCGGTTCCGGGGAGATCCTCTCCAAGAAAGATCTAGGGTTGTGGACTCTTTGTGGACTTCAAGAACACGTCGTCGAGAAAGAGGGACACCTTTGTCTCCAAACGTAGTTTGTATCTTTTGTACATTCTAGTTTTACTTTTGTTGTAAAGGAACGTAGGTTCCTAGTTGTAAGGGTTGGGTGCAACCCGTGTTATGGGAGTGTTGACTCCTACGTGTGGAAGGGTTCCTTCCGATAGTGCAAGGATTGGATTTCAATCCTGTTGGTGAAGAGACCGAGTCATCCCTTGTTGGGAGATAGGTCGAAGGGGGAAAGTGGATGTACCCAAATCAGGGAACCACTATAAATATCTTGTGTATTCTGTGTGCTGTGCTGTTTATTTTTATTGTGCAGGTACAATTTTAAATTCCGCAAAAATGCTGCACGTCACCTATTCCCACCCATAGGTGAAGATAGTTGACACTAGGTGGACTTTCAAGTGGTATCAAAGCGAGGTTACTCATCAAAAAGGTTAACACCTTGAGTTGAATCATGCCGCTAGTGTCAAGAAGAAGGCAAACATCTACTATGGATGGGCTCAAGTTCACAGGCAAGATCCCCGTGTGCATCAGGCTCAACTTTCCTATCTGGAAGGAAAGGATCAGATTCTACATGGAGGCAGTTGATCCTAGACTCTTCATGATAGTGGAGGAGGGACCTTATGTCCCCACTAAGGTCTCCACCATTGATCCTACCAAGAAAGTGCCGAAGAAACTTTCTGAAATGGACAAGGACGAGATGGTTCTAGTGGGACTTGACAAGAAGGCGCAGAACATTCTGGTCAGCGCGGTTGATGACTCAATGATGCAGAACTTCTGCAACTGCAGGACAGCACGGGAGATCTGGCATTGCCTGATCATCCTAATGGAGGGCACTGATGAAGTGAGGGATGATCGGAGATCCCTCCTGAACCAGAAATATGAGGCCTTCAGACAAGGGCCTAAGGAAGAGATCGGAGTCACCTACGAGAACTTCCTCAAGATTGTCAACGCCCTCAAAGGATACGGAAGAGTGTTCACTAATGGTGAACTCAATGATAAATTCCTTAGGTCCCTTACTAAGGAATGGGACACAAAGATCTGCGCCATCCGAGAGTTTGGCAGACTAGCTGAAACAGACACGCAAATTCTGTTTGGGAAGCTGATATCCTATGAGCTTCAACTGAACACCAAGAAAGCAGAAGAAGAAGCGGAGAAGGCTGCAGCCAAAGAAAATACTGTGGCTCTAAAATCCAGTCACTCCAGAAAAGGCAAGGGTGCGGTTTCATACCGTGCCAGGAAAAAGGATGAGGAGGAGGACTCCGAGCCATGCTCCTCCAGCTCAGAGCTGTCGGAGGAGGATTTCTCCCTCATCACCCGAGAGTTCAAGAAGTTCCTCAAGATGAGGAATCAAAGAAAGAAAGACGGCTCCTCCTCCCGGCATCAGAAGAAAAATTATTCTTCTGACAGGTATGCTTCTAAACCGAACAAACATCGCTCCTCTGACATTATTTGTTTTGGATGCAATAAGCCAGGACACGTCGTGGCCGACTGCTAGCAAGGCAAGAGAGAAAAAGGGAAAGAAGAGGAGCACAAATCCTCGAGAGATAAAAAGAAAGAGAGGAGCTACATCGCCAAAAGGCCAAAGACACTGAGTGAGTCTGATTCCTCAGACTTCAGTGATGATGAGGAAGCCTACTTCGGGCTGGTGGGTCGCTCTGACTCAGAAGGAGAATGCCCCCCATTTACTGGGAAGGTAAAAGCTCACACCCCTCTCTCCGATTCTGACTCTGATCCTGAGTCTCAGGATAATGAACCTGAGGATAGCCTTTCGGCCCGTGAAGCTGAGCTCCTCGAGAAGTATGAGCTTCTGCTCAACACTTTTGAGGAGTGCCGAAAGAGATTGAAGGCTGAGAAAAAGGAAGTAAAATTCCTTAAGGGTGAGTGTGTTTCCCTAAGGGAAGAGGTCACCAGTTTGATCTATCTCTGACAGGAGCATCTTGACCTGACCTCAAAGCATTCAGAGTCTCTGAAGCTCCTTAATCTTAAGCAGGAGGAAGTCGACAAGTTGGAAGAACAACTTGCGGCAGAAAGGAAGATCGTCAAGAGCTTCTCTATGCCAAAAACAGTTCTTCCAGTTGTTGATACCTTCTCTGCTCAGGCCAAAGGAGCTGGCTTGGGGCATGTAGGGGTATCTGGTTCCTCATCCAGGAGAAACAGGAACCAGAGGAAGAATAAGGCCGCCAAGAAGGCCTCTGCTGCTGAAAAGGGAAAGGCTCTGCTCAGTCCTGTTGCGTTCAGAAAGCCTGGCTTTCCTTGCAACCAACATGACTTTGAATCAACCTTTGGTCATCATTTCCGGCCCTCGGTTGCAAAGCCAAAAAGCCGATATGATGGTTGGACCTTTCCCCGGAACTTCGGTGAGAGTGCCTTCAAGGCACCTTATGAGGAAATCCACATGGGAAATTATGGTCAATTCTCTAGCGGCCATAATGGAAAGCAGGCACCAAAAGCCAAGCCTGTTATACAGAAGGTGAAGAAGTCTTGTGACTGCAATCACTGTGAGGCCCCCACCTCCAGATCCAAAGCCCCGGCTGTACCCACCGTTCCCAGGGTAAGGCAGGAGCCTAGGAAGAGGTACAATAGATTTGACTGTTGGTGCTGTGGCAAAGTCGGTCACTTTGCCGTGGATTGTTAGTTTAATCCAAGGTATAACGAGACTCCCTATGTTAGCAATGCGAGGCCGACCACTCATAGGGTTAACCAACCGAGTGGGAGTATGCTAACCAGGAATCTAGGATCCAAGTTCGATTGGGTTCCTAAGGGAAATTAATTTTGTTTTGCAGGAATATCCAAAGGCCACCAAAACGCTGATCTGGTATTTGGACAGTGGATGCTCCCGGCATATGACTGGGACAAGAAGCCTGCTGCGTGATTACACTCCAGTCGAGAATGGACCCAAAGTCATCTTTGGAGGGTCAGATCGAGGAGTCACCAGAGGTTATGGTATGATTTCCAACGGTATAATCTCTATCACCGACGTGGCTTATGTTGAAGGGTTAAACCATAATCTGATCAGTGTAAGTCAGTTATGTGACAAAGGTTATGACGTTAAGTTCTGCAAGGATAAATGTCTGATAATTTCACGTATCTCTTCTGAGACGGTATTATCAGGCATTAGGAGCAGAAATATCTTCTGCTTAGACTTTCTCAGTTTAGATTCATCTACCCCTGTATGCCTTGTGGCAACAGGCAGTGCATCTCTTTGTGAACAATGGAACAAGAGATTGGCACATATAAATTTCAAAACAATTAGTATGCTGTTTTCTAAAAACTTAGTAAGGGATGCTCCCGTTATCAAGTGCATCAAAGATAGCCCCTGTCCTGTATGCCAGATGGGCAAACAGACTCGGGCTACCTTTAAGAGCATTGCAGACAAAGACTCTTCCCGATGTCTTTACCTTCTACATATGGACTTGTTTGGTCCAATGCAAGTTCATAGCTTGGGAGGCAAGTCTTATACGCTAGTGATAGTTGATGATCATTCTCGGTTTACATGGGTGTTCTTCTTAAAACGAAAGTCGGATACGTTTGACATCTTCACTAGTTTTGTCAAGCAGGTTCAGAACGAATTTAACTGCCCAGTGGTCAAAATCAGAAGTGACCATGGAACAGAATTTGAATCTAGTGCTATGACAAAGTTTTGTGAAGAACAAGGTATCTTTCATGAGTTTTCCTCCCCGTGTACTCCTCAGCAAAATGGAGTTGCGGAGAGGAGAAATAGAACTCTCATTGAAGCCTGCACGACAATGTTGAAAGACGCTTCTCTCCCAGAATACTTCTGGGCAGAGGCTGTCAACACAGCTTGTCATGTACAAAACCGAGCATTGATCAACAACCATCATCGTAAGACGCCTTACGAGCTACTGAAAGGCAGGAAACCAACCATGTCCTACTTGAGGATCTTTGGTTGCAGATGCTATGTACTGAATAATGGGAAGTACCCGCGTACTAAATTTGGTGAAAAATGCTTCGAAGGCATATTCATGGGCTATAGTTCCCACAGTCGGGCATATAGGGTCTTCAATAAGAAAACCCTAGTGGTAGAAGAATTAATTAATGTTGTATTTGATGAAGGAAGTTTGCTTAACAGCAATTCTTCCAGTGGTATTCTTGAAGATGTAGGTGCACGACTTGAACAGCTGAGTCTCAAAGAGACCGCTAAAGATGAAACTCCTAAGTACGTCAAAGTTTCCACCTCCACGTCATCTGGGGATGTTGAAGATCAAAATGGAACTAATCTCTTAGAAGAAGGAGAAGCCCAAGAAGTAGTCGAAGCTCCAGACGCCAGACTTCTAGAGCTCCGGCACGTGAGGGATCATCCTAGAGATCAGATCATCGGAGATCCTCGTGTCGGTGTCAGAACTCGAAGAGGTACTATTAACGAAGTTTTGCATCTTAGCTTCCTGTCACAGGTTGAGCCAAAGAAGTTCGACGAGGCGAACAAAGACGCGGCATGGATTTTGGCCATGCAAGATGAACTACATCAATTCGAACGATGCAACATTTGGACGCTGGTTCCCAGACCACTCAAGCAGAATGTGATTGGCACCAAGTGGATCTTCAGAAACAAACTGGATGAACATGGTGTCATCATAAAGAACAAGGCCAGGCTGGTGGCTCAAGGTTACAGACAGGAGGAGGGGATTGACTTCGACCAGACGTTTGCACCGGTAGCAAGGCTCGAGGCAATCAGATTGTTCCTGGCATATGCTTCGCACAAAGGATTCACAGTCTATCAAATGGATGTGAAATCAGCATTCTTGAACGGAGACCTGAAAGAGGAAGTATATGTCGCTCAACCCCCAGGTTTTGTCAATCCTACTTATCCCAATCATGTTTATTTTCTTAATAAAGCTTTATATGGTTTAAAACAAGCTCCACGAGCTTGGTATGAGACTTTATCTAGTTTTCTTCTTGAGAACAAGTTCTCTAGAGGTAAAATAGATAAGACATTGTTTCTCAGGGAAGTCAAAGGCAAGATTTTGCTGGTGCAAATCTATGTCGATGACATAATATTCGGCTCAACGGACAACAATCTTTGCAAAAAGTTTTCCAAACTTATGCAAAGAAAGTTTGAAATGAGCAGTATGGGAGAGCTAAAGTATTTCTTGGGACTTCAAGTGAAACAGTCTGAGGATGGAATCTTCATCTCTCAGACGAAGTTCACAAATGAACTCCTCAAGAAATTCGGCATGGAGAGTGCAACCTCTATGAGGACTCCAATGGGATCCACTATGTCTCTGGATAAGGATGAGAAAGGTAAACCTTTCGATGAAACCAAATACAGAAGCATCATTGGATCCCTGCTCTACCTTACTGCCAGTAGACCGGATATTATGTTCTCCACATGTGTCTGTGCCCGGTATCAGGTGAACACTAAGGAATCTCATTATGTCGCTGCAAAGCGAATTCTAAGATACCTTAAAGGTACTCCCAATCTTGGCTTGTGGTACCCGAGAAACAATGATGTCGAGCTAATAGGTTTTTCAGATGCTGATTTTGCAGGGAGTAGGGATGACAGGAAAAGCACTTCCGGGACGTGGCAATTCCTCGGAAGAAGGCTTATCTCATGGAACAGCAAGAAGCAGAATTGTGTAGCTACCTCCACAGCAGAGTCTGAGTACATCTCGGCTGGAAGTTGTTGCGCACAACTCCTATGGATCAGAAACCAGTTAGCCGACTACGACCTTCAGTTCAAGGAAGTGTCGATGTACTGCGACTCCTCCAGTGCAATTGTGATTGCCAACAATCCGGTATCGCACAGCAGAACGAAGCATATTGAAGTGCGCTACCACTTCATTCGGGAGCACGTGGAGAACAAGGACATCTCTCTTTGTTATGTCCCCACGGACAAGCAGATTGCAGATATATTCACAAAGCCCTTAGACGAAGCCAAGTTCAGTCTCTTCAAAACTGAATTGGGAATGCTAAACTATGAGGAATGAAGACTACAGAAGCTTCAGGCTCGTGCAAGAACTGAGGGGGAGCAAGGAACTCAAGTGTGAGCACAGATGCAAGAACTGAGGGGGAGCAAAGGGTCAAATGCTACAGACCCAGATTTGCAGAAGCCGAAAAGGGGGAGATTACCCTCTCGGCTAAGGCTAAGGTGGCTCCAAAGTTTGCTCGTACGAAATTGGTATCGGTAATGAATATCTCTCTCAACTTAATTTCAAGGTTATGATTTTCACTCCCATACGCTTTATTCACCTTAGCTTGTAGGGTTTAGGCTTCTTCAAATAGGGGGAGATTGTTGGGTACTGTATCCACAACGTACCTGATTTGAAGAAGCCCCTGAACAAGCTAAGGTAAATAGGCAATGTTTTTGACAAAATATTTCAAGTTGTGCTTGCAGTTATTCCACGCTAAGTGCACACCAATGTCAGGGTGCAGTAGGTCAATATACACGGGTCTGCACGACGTAATCCCTCGTTGAGCAGATCAGTGTGTTGGCCTACGTGTACTCTCTCTATTGGAGTGCACTTACTTTCAAGTACGGGGCTGTGTTTATGCAAGAGCAGACAAGGAGCAAGGATGAGTCAAAGAGCAGCTCAGAGGCGTAAGATGAAAAATCATCTAAGTAAGAATCGACGAGAATCACCAAGTGATTCTCGCCGATTCGGCGAGAATCACTAGTGATTCTCGCCGAATCGTCGAGAATCACTGGCTGATTCTCGCCGGCTAAATCAGAGTGCAATCAAGTCAGATTCGACGAGAATCACTTTGTGATTCTCGACGGATCGACGAGAATCACTTTGTGATTCTCGACGGATCGTCGAGAATCACTTTGTGATTCTCGCCGAATCATCAAGAATCACCCTTGATTCTCGACGATTCGACGAGAATCACAGGTGATTCTCGCCGATTTTGACTTGGGCATTTTTCTGGAATTCCCTGAACCAAACTCTGTCGCTGGCACTACTTTAAACCGGAGTCAGGGTTTCTTCTTGTGGGACCCACAATGGTCCTTAAGGTGTTTACTTGTGTATATATATACGGGTATTTTTGAACAGTAAATACACAGAAAGAAGCCGAGCCAATCTTAACCTAAAATCGCGAAACTGCTCCGCCACCGCCGTCGCCGCTCGCGCTAGTCGTTCGCCGACCTTGATCGAGATTCTTTCTGATCTTCCGGCGACAGAAGCTTAGCCAAGCTTAGAGTCTCACGCGTCTATCCAGAGATCCATTGTCTCTCGATTTGTTGATCGGGAAAAACTTCCTCGTCCGAATCGATCGAGACGATCGATCCTAGAGTGACCGTTGGAAGACCTAGCTTGCTTCGCTACGAAGTTTGGATCTCCAAAGTACAGCAGTCGCACATCGTTGTCGCCGCCGATCCCGTGAACCTAGCCGCCGCCCATCTTGCCGCCGCCGGTTCCGGGGAGATCCTCTCCAAGAGAGATCTAGGGTTGTGGACTCTTTGTGGACTTCAAGAACACGTCGTCGACAAAGAGGGACACCTTTGTCTCCAAACGTAGTTTGTATCTTTTGTACATTCTAGTTTTACTTTTGTTGTAAAGGAACGTAGGTTCCTAGTTGTAAGGGTTGGGTGTAACCCGTGTTGTGGGAGTGTTGACTCCTACGTGTGGAAGGGTTCCTTCCGATAGTGCAAGGATTGGATTTCAATCCTGTTGGTGAAGAGACCGAGTCATCCCTTATTGGGAGATAGGTCGAAGGGGGAAAGTGGATGTACCCAAATCGGGGAACCACTATAAATAGATTGTGTATTCTGTGTGCTGTGCTGTTTATTTTTATTGTGCAGGTACAATTTTAAATTCCGCAAAAACGCTGCACGTCACCTATCCCCCCCTCCCCCATAGGTGAAGATAGTTGACACTAGGTGGACTTTCAATTACAAAGCAAAAGGGAACAAAACTTAAATGGTGCCTGATTTGAAGAGCTCTGGATACTCTTCTAGCATGGCTTGTTCTCGCTCCCAAGAGTGCTCCTCACAACCGCAGTTGTCCCATCGGACTTTCACGAGTTTAACCTCTTTATTCCGCAACTGCCGAGTCTCTGAATCCTCTATAGCAATTGGACGGACTCGCGTCCTCAAGTCTTCCTCTATCGGCACCGATGCCGGTTCGATCACCACACTAGCCTCCACCAAGGCTTTCCTCAACACGGAGACATGGAAGACGTCGTGCAATCCACTCAGCTCCACGGACAACGCCAACTGATAAGCTGCTTCTCCCACCCGTTCAACAACTTCAAAAGGCCCCAAAAACCTTGGACTCAACTTCTTGAGTCAGCGAATCCGTGAGATGCCTTTGAACGGCTTTATCTTCAAATAGACCGAATAACCTACCGCAAACTCCAACTTCCTGTGACGAACATTAAAGTATTTTGCTTGCCGGTCTTGCGCCACCTTCATACGCTCTTGAATGGTCCGTACCAACTCACATGCGTCCACTACCACCTCCTTTCCCAAAATTTTGGTGTCTCCTGCCTCTGTCTAAGACATCGGTGTTCGACACCGTCTCCCATACAAAGCTTCGTATGGCGCCATTTTTATACTTGCTTGATAACTGTTATTGTACGCGTATTCCACCATGAAAAGGTGATCCTCCCACTTCTTGCTGAAGTCAAGAATGCACATTCTCAGCATATCCTCCATAGTACTGTTCGTTCTTTCAGTTTGCCCGTCAGTTTGAGGATGGAACGTTGTACTGAACTTTAGCTTCGTGCTCAAACTCTTCTGAACCAATCTCCAGTCCTTGGACGTAAACCGTCCATCTCGATCACTGACTATGCTCTTAGGAATCTCATGCAGTCGCACGATGTTGCGAACATACAACTCCACCAGCTTCTCCACGCTGTCCTCCTTCCGATTTGGGATGAAGTGGGCCACCTTGGTTAAGCGATCCAAGATCACCCAAATAGCATCATTACCTTGCTGCTATCTAGGCAAACCATGTACAAAATCCATGGATATGTCATCAAATTTCCACTCGGGGATTGGAAGGGGCTTCAGGAACCCGCCCGGCTTCTGACATTCGGCCTTTACCAAGGCGCAAGTTTGGCAACGATTCACATACAAAGCTATATCCCGCTTCAGCCCCGGCCACTAAAAGGATTTCTCCATATCCAGGTACATCTTTGTACTGCCCGGGTGAATGGAGTACTTTGTGAAGTGAGCCTCAAACATCAACTACTCACGGAGTTTGCCGAACTGCGGTATACAAACCCTTCCGTTCTTCCTCAGAATTCCATCAATTATCTCCCAGACGCTGCTCTCGCCCTTTTGAGCCTCCAACACATATAGTTGAAACTCCACATCCAACTGAGTCGCTTCCCGAATGCGATCGGACAAGTCATTCTGCATTTCAATCCAGTTCAACCGAGCCAAGCTGAACTTGCCTCTCGCCACACACTCCAAACCAAGGGACTCTCATTCACGTACCAACCGCTCATCATAATCTTCAATCCAATTCCCTTGCCCCGAGTACTTCCTACTCAAGGCATCCGCCACCACATTGGCTTTACCTGGCGTGTACTGAATCACCACCTCATAGTCTCCAAGAAACTCAACCCACCTGCGTTGCTGCATGTTCAAGTCCTTTTGATCCAAGAGATACTTCAGGCTTTTATGATCCGTGAAGATCTCTACCTTTGCACCATACACATAATGTCGCCATATTTTCAACGTAAAAATTACCGCCGCTAACTCCAAGTCATGGACGGGGTAATTCCTCTCATGAGGCTTCAGCTGTCTAGACCCAAAAGTTATCACCTTGCCATGTTGCACCAAAACGCAACCCAAACCGCATCCCGATGCGTCACTGAAGATCTGAATCCCTCGGTCCCTTGCGGTAGACTTAGGATTGGAGCCATCATCAGTCTCTCCTTCAGTGCCTCAAATGCTTGACTGCACTCTTAAGTCCACACAAACTTATGATCTTTACGAGTGAGTGAGGTGAGGGGTAGAGCTATCCGCGAAAAATTCTCCACGAATCTCCTATAATACCCGGCTAGTCCAAGAAAACTTTGGACTTCCGCCACGGTCCTCAAAACGGGCCAATCTATGATGGCTTCCACTTTTGTTGGATCCACTGCCACCCCATCCCCACTAATCACGTGGCCCAAAAATGCCACCTTCTCTAACCAGAACTTGCACTTTGAGAACTTTGCATACAACTGATTCTCCCTCAACACTTGCAAGACCACTCTCAAGTGGGTTTCATGCTCCACTTCCGATTTGGAATACACCAAGATGTCATCAATGAAGACACCAAGTATTCCCGAAATACTCGATTCATAAGGTCCATGTGTAACACCCCCATCTGTCGCATGGCATATAGCAGAAGGTCCAGCTGGAACCCGACGCCATATACCACAGACAGTCGGAAGGGATACTAAATGAATAATCAAACCAACCAATTAAGACTACTCGTCCTAATCACAGAGCATTCTAGCGGAAGATTTTAAAGTTGAAAGAACCCAAAATTAAATCCATCAATATGAATGTCCACAGCTACAACAACAGGAATGAAACCCCAAATACACAGAAACGGGTACATGGCCTTATGGCCTTACAAATGTTCACTTAATAAAGAGTGTTTTACATACATCGGCTCGCAGGCCGGCCACACATGATAAATATAAAAACAGCTATTCTACGGCCTTCTAGGGCCAGCACAGCAACATGGGCTCTAGCCCGCTATTTGGCGCTCGGCTCCGCAGCACCTGCAAGCACATACCACCACACGATGGCAAATAAAGCAACGGTCAGCTAAAAGCCGACCAAATTATAACGACCCCGCCCCTTACTCGGGACGGCGGTGCTCTTTCCCTGCATAACATTAGCCCAATAATATATATAGCGCAATATAATTTCGCCACAGGTGTAGGCTCGCACGGCCAAACACCCCGTGCACTCAGGGCACATTCATGGTGAACCCTGACCCATCAGTGCATTCACCACCACCCCCAGGATGGCAACAATATGTGAGCATTTAGCCTTTCTGACCACCGTCTAAGGCTCCGACTATGCCAACGGCCAGTCCCCGTCTTCGGGTCTCTCGCACCGAACCACATAGCCTAGGTCCAATTCCACTTGCCCGTTGCTCACGCCGCATGTCCAATTTAAGTCCTTTGCGCGGGCCAAGCTTCTCTCGGATCCCAAATTTTCCAAAACAATCTCATAACCCAGTTATGATCAAGGCCGGTTCCCAGACCGCCAAGTTAGCAGAACACGTTTCCGCTCAGTTTTCCGGGTGCGCCTTGAAGCTAACCTCCAAGGATCCATGCTGCAATCTACCGCGTAGAAACCCGAAAAATCCAAAGCACGGAGTCTTCTCCGGTAAAACCACATCAAATGCAACATCACCGATCCAGACAAAACACGTCTGAGTAGGCTTCACACACAATGTCTATGCCCGTACTTACGATTCCGGGATCTACATGCAACACAAGGGGGACTATTCACATCAACCCCAAGGAACACCACGCACTCACCGCACACTCGCGGGAGCGGGATTCCCTATGCAGAAAGAAAGAGCTTCAAACGCTCAAGTTGAGAATCGTTACCCTTGTAGTCCGTTTTGGCGCCATGGAAAAACTACGCGGTTAGAACTCTTCGCAATGACCTTCCCTCCACGGATCCGCTCTCCGATTTCGAAACGGTGCTCCGATGCTCCGCCGGCGGCCGGAAACCTCCTTCTTCTTCCTCTTCTCTCTCACTTTGGAAGGGGAGAACTTTGGAGAGAAAATGGGGAATTAACCTCCTATTCCCGGTCTAAAATAGAGCAGGGACTCATCTGAGCCGTCGGATCTAAATTAAAGAAAACGAACGGCTCAGATCTGTCCAAAATTCTCTAGACCTGGGCCGAACACGGCTTGGCACACGGCCGTGTCCCTGGCCGTGTGCCTCGATCCAGGCACGATCGTCGAACTGGGAAACGCACACGGGCCTAGACACGCCCGTGTCTGACCTGACACGCCCGTGTCGGGTGACACGCCTGTGTCATCCGGCCGTGTTTCTGGCCGTGTCCTTCTCGGGTTGAAAACGGCCAAAAATCACCAGCCAGACACGGCCTTGGACACGCCCGTGTCCTAGACCGTGTACCCCTACAGGCACCAAAAACCCTTTTTTCGCGACCGACTCGCACACAACTTTCGGGGCGTTACAAATCTCCCCCACTTAAGGAATTTCGTCCCGAAATTAAGCAAAGGTACACAAAAGCTAAATGATACCTGAGTGGAATAACTCGGGGTATTCCTCCAACATAGCTTGCTCTCGCTCCCAAGAAAGCTCCTCGCATCCGCAATTATCCCAACGGACTTTAACCATTCTGACCTCCTTGTTGCGGAGTCGTTTGACAGCAACGTCTTCAATTCGCACTGGCTTGACCCTTGTTGTTAACTCATAATCAACCCGTACCTGATTGTCCGTAACGATCTGCGAAGGCTCTTGTACTGCCTTATGCAACACCGATACGTGGAATACGTCATGCAGCCCACTCAACTCCGTCGACAGCTTCAACCTATACGCCGCCTCGCCAACACGCTCCAGGATTTCAAATGGTCCAAGGTATCTCGGACTCAGCTTCTTCAAGCGCCGAACCCTCGATACACTCTTGAACGGCTTGATTTTTAAATATACCATGTCGCCAACGTTGAACTCCACATTTCTATGTTTGGCATTGTAATACTTTGATTGTCTATCCTGAGCAATCTTCAGCCTCTCCTGAATCGTCCGTATCATTGAGGTGGCGTCTTCCACCGCTTGACGTTTTTACAACTTTGATTCGCCTGCCTCCAACCAAGACAACGGCGTACGACACTTCCTCCCGTACAAGGCTTCGAAAGGTGTCATTCCAATACTTGCCTGGAAGATATTGTTGTATGCAAACTCCACCATGTACAGGTGATCCTCTCAATGCTTCCCGAAATCTAGGACGCACATGCGAAGCATGTCCTCCATAGTCCTGTTGACTCTCTCGGTTTGGCCATCTGTCTGCGGGTGAAAGGCTGTGCTGAAATTTAGCTTAATACCCAACAGACCATGCACCAACCTCCAGTCATTTGAGGTGAAGCGTCCATCACGATCACTAACAATACTGCGAGGCACACCATGCAATCGTACAATACTATCCACGTAGAGTTTGGCTAACTTTTCCACTGGATCCTCCTTTCTGACTGGGATAAAGTGCGACACCTTTGTCAACCTATCTACGACCACCCAAATGGTGTCGTTTCCCTTCTGCGACTTCGGTAAACCGTGCACAAAATCCATAGATATGTCGTCAAACTTCCATTCTGGGATAGGAAGTGATTTCAAGAAACTTCCGGGCTTCTGTCATTCCGCCTTCACTAATGCACAAGTACGACACTTGGAAACATAAAGTGTCACATCCTTCTTCAAACCCGGCCACCAGAATAATTTCTTCATGTCTCTATACATTTTCATGCTTCCCGGGTGGATTGAGTACTTGATATGATGAGCCTCATACATCAACTCCTCCCGAATACTATCCACACTAGGAACGCATAGTCGACCATCCTTCCTTAGCAACCCATCTTCAACCACAAACTGGGAATTTGACCCATCCAAAGCTTCATCCAAGATCTGCTTCATGCTGCTATCCTGAACCAAAGCCCGCCGAACTCTATCCGCTAGGTCACACTGCACCTCTGTCCAAAACAGTTTCGCCTCGGCACTAGAATGCTTATCGACACAAGATATCTCCAATGCCTCCAACTCTTGGACCAATCTCTCATCATGTACTGATAACCAAGTGGCTTGTGCGGGAATCTTGCGACTCAACGCATCCGCCACTGCATTTCCCTTCCCAGGCACATAGTGTATCTTGAAGGTGTAGTCCCCTAAGAACTCCATCCACCTCCTCTGCCTCATGTTCAGATACTTTTGGTCCAATAGGTATTTCAAACTCTTATGATCGGTGTAAATATCGACCTTCACATCGTACAGATAGTGCCTCCAAAGCTTTAGAGCAAATATCACGGCCGCTAACTCTAAGTCGTGGACCGGATAATTCCTCTCATGAGCCTTCAGTTGTCGTGAACCATAAGCTATCACTCTCCCATGCTGTAGCAGAACACAGCCCAAACCACTGCCCGAAGCATCACTATAGATCTCGAACCCTTCGGTTCCACTTGGCGAACATAAAATGGGCGCCGTGGTCAATCGCCTCTTCAATTCTTCAAAAGCCCGTTCGCACTCCGAAGACCACACAAACTTCTGATCCTTTCTTGTCAACGTCGTGAGTGGTAGTGCTATCCGCGAGAAGTTCTCTACGAAGCGCCTGTAGTAGCCAGCAAGCCCCAGAAAACTCCGGACTTCTGCCACCGTAGTCAAAGTAGGCCACTCCCGTATCGCCACTATCTTTGTCGGATCCACAACTATTCCTTCTCCACTGACAACATGACCAAGGAACGCTATCGAGGATAACCATAATTCACACTTGGAGAACTTTGCATACAACTGACTTTTCCTCAATGTCTCCAACACCATGTGTAAATGCTTGTAGTGATCCTCCTCGCACCGCGAATACACCAGGATATCATTGATAAATACTATCACAAACTGATCCAAGTATTCTCTGAACGTCCTATTCATCAGATCCATAAACATGGATGGCTCATTCGTCAACCCAAACGGCATAACCGTGAACTCGTAATGCCCAAACCGCGTACTGAATGCTGTCTTTGGGATGTCGCTCTCCCTTATCCTCAACTGATAGTAACCGGACTTCAAATCTAACTTCGAATATACAGTTGATCCAACCAACTGATCAAATAGATCGTCAATCCTCGGGATTGGATATTTGTTCTTCTCCGTAAGTTTGTTCAATTCCCGATAATCGATACAAAGCCGCAAGCTCCCATCTTTCTTCTTAACAAAGAGAACTGGTGCGCTCCAAGGCGACGAACTTGGACGCACATAACCTTGCTCTAGCAACTCTTGCAGTTGCACCTTCAACTCTGCCATTTCTCTTGGGGCTATCCGATAGGGGGAGCGTGACACCGGTTTGGCACCCGGTACCAGCTCTATAGTAAATTCTATCTCCCGCTGAGGAGGGGCTCCAGGGAGATCATCTGGAAACACATCAGGATACTCGGACACAACTGGGATGTTGCCCAAACTAGGTTTAGGCGTCGAAGTCTGCACTAGAGTGACATACAGTTCTGCCCCAGACCGAACTGCCTTGAACACCTGAAGGGCCGATATCAGAACTTTCCCTGACCCCTTCATGCCCGCAAAAGTAGTCTCTCGATCAGTGTCCAGACCCAACTTGACTTCTTTACGGTTGCAATCAATGCATGCACTCTGCTCCGAGAGCCAATCCATACCGAAAATTACATCGAACTCCACCAACGGTAGAACCAACGCCCACAAATCGAACTCCCGGCCTCCAATCCGAATCTTCACAACACAAACCCTATCCGCACGCATTGAGCACCCATTAGGCAACAACACATCCAACTTGTTTTCTGCCATCGAGAACGGAACTCCGATGCGCGATATAAACCTTTCAGACAAGAAGGAATGTGATGCTCCCGTATCAAAAAGGGCTCTCGCCGGAAACCCAAAGATCAACACAAAGCCTAGCACTAACAAACGTAAGCTAACAAATACGAAGGTAACAACTATAAAGTTAAACCACGGTAATTTAACTCATACCTGTCACCACGTCCGCTTGCTTTATGGCCTCCTGCAGACCAAGGTTGTAGACTCTAGACTGGGCTGGAGCATGATGGGATGCGATTGACTCCACCGCCTTCCCTTTCTCCTCATAAGTCGCTCCAGGTCTCCTCTCGGACTTTGAACATCCGCTCCAACATTCCCGAGCAAAATGCCCAGTCTTCCCGCAGTTGTAGCAAGCTCCGGGGACTCGACTTGTAGTTGCCCCCGATGCATCAGCCGAAGGGGCTGAGTTCGAAGTCCTCTGCTTCTTGTTCCATCTGCGGAAGCCTGTCTTGTTACTTGGCACCTTGAACTCGGTCTTCCTTTCTCCTGGGTCCTTCTTCTCTTGAACTTTCTTCGCAACCTTTTCCAACGATTGGGCTGAATTGACCAAGGCTAGGAACCCCTGCGCCTTAGGCCCAGCAAGGAGTAACTGTAAATCGCCACGAAGACCCTCATAGAATCGGTTGGTCTTCCTCTCTTCTTCTCAAAACATAGCACCAGCATAACGACCCAACCGTGTGAACTCATGCAGATATTCGCCCATGCTTCTGGATCCCTGAGTCAACCCAAGAAATTGATTCTCCATCTCCAACTTCTGAGCAGAAGGTACAAATCTGGCTAGGAACAATCTTGAAAATTCCTCCATCGGCACATCCGCAAGTTGCCTTCCCACTAGAAGATGAAACTCCAACTCGTCCCACCACATCCTCGCTTCTCCTTCCAAAAGAAAAGTCGCTATGGTGGTCTTCTGCCACTCCTCATTCATTGTGGCCGTCAAGACCCTCTTTATGGAAGAGAGCCAGTCCTCAGCTTGAGTTGGCGTTCCAACCCCATTAAATCTCGGAGGATTAAAGCCCATCACATGCTTTAGCTGCCTCTCCGTAGTTCTTCTCGGCTCTACCAACTCCACTGCTGCGCGTTCCACCACTCTCGGCTCTGCCGCCCTAACCTGTTCTTGCTCATTCGCAGGAGGTGCGCGATGCATTTGCCCTACAGGTTGGGCATTTATCATTGCGAACACGGCTTCAGCCACCATCCTGATGGTTTCCGCTGAAGGAGGTGTAGCAGGCATGTCCCTTGGTGCACTACTTTCCGCTGATTGCGGACGCTCTGACTGACCAGCACCGCTCCTAGCTGCCTAAATTAGCAAAGACACACGATTAGACAACAAACAAATTGCTAAAAGCAATCATTGGTACACTCAGGTTCCATAAAACAAGTGTATTTTCATTCCTAAATGGACATTCATGGGTTCTTTTTTGATGTTATAACGATGACGCACACATGTGCTCACCACCCCTTAAAAGAATTCGCCCACGAATTCATTTAAGCCTGACCGTAACCAGAAGTCTGATACCAAATTGTAACACCCCCATCTGTCGCATGGCATATAACAGAAGGTCCAGCTGGAACCCGACGCCATATACCACAGACAGTCGGAAGGGATACTAAATGAATAATCAAACCAACCAATTAAGACTACTCGTCCTAATCACAGAGCATTCTAGCGGAAGATTTTAAAGTTGAAAGAACCCAAAATTAAATCCATCAATATGAATGTCCACAGCTACAACAACAGGAATGAAACCCCAAATACACAGAAACGGGTACATGGCCTTATGGCCTTACAAATGTTCACTTAATAAAGAGTGTTTTACATACATCGGCTCGCAGGCCGGCCACACATGATAAATATAAAAGCAGCTATTCTACGGCCTTCTAGGGCCAGCACAGCAACATGGGCTCTAGCCCGCTATTTGGCGCTCGGCTCCGCAGCACCTGCAAGCACATATCACCGCACGATGGCAAATAAAGCAACGGTCAGCTAAAAGCCGACCAAATTATAACGACTCCGCCCCTTACTCGGGACGGCGGTGCTCTTTCCCTGCATAACATTAGCCCAATAATATATATAGCGCAATATAATTTCGCCACAGGTGTAGGCTCGCACGGCCAAACACCCCGTGCACTCAGGGCACATTCATGGTGAACCCTGACCCATCAGTGCATTCACCACCACCCCCAGGATGGCAACAACATGTGAGCATTTAACCTTTCTGACCACCGTCTAAGGCTCCGACTATGCCAACGGCCAGTCCCCGTCTTCGGGTCTCTCGCACCGAACCACATAGCCTAGGTCCAATTCCACTTGCCCGTTGCTCACGCCGCATGTCCAATTTAAGTCCTTTGCGCGGGCCAAGCTTCTCTCGGATCCCAAATTTTCCAAAACAATCTCATAACCCAGTTATGATCAAGGCCAGTTCCCAGACCGCCAAGTTAGCAGAACACGTTTCCGCTCAGTTTTCCGGGTGCGCCTTGAAGCTAACCTCCAAGGATCCCTGCTGCAATCTACCGCGTAAAAACCCGAAAAATCCAGAGCACGGAGTCTTCTCCGGCAAAACCACATCAAATGCAACATCACCGATCCAGACAAAACACGTCCGGGTAGGCTTCACACACAATGCATATGCCTGTACTTATGATTCCGGGCTCTATATGCAACACAAGGGGGACTATTCACATCAACCCCAAGGAACACCACGCACTCACTGCACACTCGCGGGAGCGGGATTCCCTATGCAGAAAGAAAGAGCTTCAAACGCTCAAGTTGAGAATCGTTACCCTTGTAGTCCGTTTTGGCGCCATGGAAAAACTACGCGGTTAGAACTCTTCGCAATGACCTTCCCTCCACGGATCCGCTCTCCGATTTCGAAACGGTGCTCCGATGCTCCGTCGGCGGCCGGAAACCTCCTTCTTCTTACTCTTCTCTCTCACTTTGGAAGGGGAGAACTTTGGAGAGAAAATGGGGAATTAACCTCCTATTCCCGGCCTAAAATAGAGCAGGGACTCATCTGAGCCGTCGGATCTAAATTAAAGAAAACGAACGGCTCGGATCTGTCCAAAATTCTCCAGACCTGGGCCGAACATGGCTTGGCACACGGCCGTATCCCTGGCCATGTGCCTCGATCCAGGCACGATCGTCGAACTGGGAAACGCACAGGGGCCTAGACACGCCCGTGTCTGACCTGACACGCCCGTGTCGGGTGACACGCCCGTGTCATCCGGCCGTGTTTCTGGCCGTGTCCTTCTCGGGTTGAAAACGGCCAAAAATCACCAGCCAGACACGGCCTTGGACACGCCCGTGTCCTAGGCCGTGTACCCCTACAGGCACCAAAAACCCTTTTTTCGCGACCGACTCGCACACAACTTCCGGGGCGTTACACCATGAACATAGATGGCGCGTTCGTCAGCCCGAACGGCATCACCGTAAACTCAAAGTGTCTGTACCTCGTGCCAAAGGCAGTCTTGGGTATGTCCTCATCCCGAATTCGCAACTGATAATAGCATGACTTTAAGTCCAATTTTGAGTACACCACCGACCCCACCAACTGGTCGAACAAGTCGTCTATCCGAGGAATCGGATACTTATTCTTAACGGTCAGTTTATTCAGCTCTCGGTAGTCTATGCACAGCCGCAAACTACCGTCTTTCTTCTTTACAAACAACACCGGCGCGCTCCACGGCGAAGAACTGGGTCTGATATACCCTTGCTCCAACAGTTCCTGTAACTGTACTTTGAGTTCAGCCAACTCCTTTGGTGCCATCCTAAACGGAGGACGTGACACCGGTCCTAGCCTCCGGCACTAACTCGATCGAGAAGTCGATCTCCCGCCGAGGAGGCGCTCCAGGAAGTTCATCCGGAAACACATCCTTGAACTCTGCCACTACGGGCACTTCCTCAATAGACAACTGGGAGAGGCGAACCTCCAATAATGCTACCAGCGCTACACCACCCTGGTTAACTGCCCGCATCAACTGCATGGCCGAAATCAGGGAATAGGCCACCCCACAAAGGCCCTCAAACTTGACTTCCGCCTGCCCTTTGCTCCTTAGGGTCACTACCTTAGATAGGCAATCAATACTGGCGCGCTACTCTGCAAGCCAGTCCATGTCCAAAATGACATCGAACTCAACCAATGGTAAAATTGCTGCTACCAAAACGAAGTCAACTCCGTCTAGCTCCCAACAGATGCGCCCTTTGGCCCCGGTGGTCATGGACGACCCATTGGGCATGCGCACTTTTAGCTCAGCGTCCGCCGAGAAAGACTCAACTCCTATTCTCCGGATTAAGCTCTCCGCAAGAAAGGAGTGTGATGCTCCCGTATCTAACAACACCCTAGCGGGGTATCCGGAAACTAATGCGAAGCCTACAACATAGACATCACACATAAAAGTCTAAAAGTATGAAGCACAAAATTAAACTTAAATTTCCTCATAACTGTCACCACATCGGTTTGGCGGATCGATTCCTGCTGTCCAAGGCTGTAGGCCCTTGGTTGCACCGGTTGGAACCGAGAAGCGCTTGACTCCGCCATCTTCCCTTTCTCTGCGGCACTGGGGCTGGAGCGCACAGTCTGCTCCTGCCTTGCCTCTTACTCCGCTCCTCCTTGAAGACAAACACGAGCTATGTGCCCCACCTTACCGCAGTTGTAGCACGTCGGCGGTCCCCTAGAGTGAGAACCTCCGGGCGTCCACTTGCTCTTCTCACCAGACCTGGAAGTGTGAGGCTTTTTCCTCCACCTACTCCCTTCGGACTTTCCCTGGGATTGGGGAGGCTTCCCTTCTCCTTGCTTGGGAGTGAAACCCTTACGATGTTGGGTTCGCTCCAGATCACTTTCCAATATCCTGGCAGCCTCAACTAGCTCATTAAAACCAGCTCTCTTCATGGAAATGAGGGGTTGCCTCAGATTCTCCCTCAGCCCCTGGTAGAAGAGGTTATCCCTCTCTACATCATCTGCCATCGTCGTTCCCGCGTAACGACCCAAACGGGTGAACTCCTGCACATACTAGTCCATCATCTTGTCTCGCTGCATTAAGTGCAGAAACTGCCTCTGAAGGGCCAATCGTGTAGAAACAGGAATGTACCTCTTTAGAAAAGCATCCCCAAATTCCTCCATCGACGGGGTGCGTCCAGGGAACTGGTAGCCGATATGGCTCACCCACCACAACTTGGCG
Source organism: Platanthera guangdongensis (assembly GCA_039583875.1). Lineage (NCBI taxonomy): Eukaryota > Viridiplantae > Streptophyta > Magnoliopsida > Asparagales > Orchidaceae > Platanthera > Platanthera guangdongensis. The sequence continues at coordinate 51,747,301 of CM077157.1, read as the reverse complement.
TCTCCTTCCAACATGAACGCCGCATACTCAGATTTCTTTTCTTTTGGCGTCTCTGCCGCCCTCAAAAGCTCTTGAATTCGAACCCACCAATCCTCCGCATCTGTTGGCGTACCAACTCCCTTGAACGACGGGGGATGGAAGCTCAGGAAATACTTCATGTGCAACCACCCTTTCCACCAAAGGCTCCACTCGCCTGGCTTCTTCGCCGGGCACGGCCGTCGCCGTGTCCGGTGTAGCAGGGGTTACTACCTGAGCCGCCGCTGCAGCTTGGGCTGCCACCATCGCTTCTGCAAGCATGCGGCAGAAGTCGGTCGTGTTTACACACGTGCCCAAAAGACCTAGAGCAGTGGTACTGCTCGCCGAAAGTTCTTCTCTTGCTCTCGACGTACCTGCCTCATTGCTTGCACTCTTCAAGAAAACAAGAAACAAGGGATTAGACTCTAATCTCAAGACTTAAACATAAGGACACTCATGGTCCCGCGTTACTCTTATGTGGATAACTTCTCTACGCACTGACATTGAATCTAACCTAGCTCTGATACCAAATTGTAACACCTCCCCTGTAATGACCGTATAATATGGGTCCGGCCGGGGCCCGACAACATACAGACGTCACAGCTTCAGTATTATAAAATGATATAGCTACCCAAAACTCAAAACTCAAAACACATCACAGCGGAAACAACCAAAGAGACTAGAAGTTATCTACGCCTACAAGAGTAACAAAATGGCCTTAAGGCCTTACAACAAGAGTAAATCCAAACTTAAATAATACACCAGTCTTGAAAGTGCATAAGCACACCTAGTCTACCTCGGCATGCAAGTCGGTCACCAAGGGCATCAAAACATACAATGTCATAAAGAGTAGAGCTACAGTAAAAGTTAACACTTCATGAGGCTTAGGCCTTTCTGGCCAGCGAGCTAGATCCTGCTTGCGATCCTTACCCTGTAAAAATTATTAGTAACGTGGGTCAGCAAAGGCTGACCTTAAACTGTGTAACAAACACATCTCCTCCTGGCCGCCCCTAACGGACCCCGGGGCACTCCTCTAACCTGCAAGTTAGCACTTTGTATGCAATAATCATAAGCAAGAAAGAAGCTAAGGAAACAGGCTTGGATGTCTCAAACATCATACATGTTCTCTAGTGTTGAGCATATAAAAATAGGGCCTACTATGCAACATGAATGCAACACCCGGGCTTCACCCAAGTCACCCTAAAGCGTATGCATCTAGCACAACATCACATCATTTGGGTACTCATCATTTCCCCATTGGCATAAAGCCGCAAACAAAAAGGGTAAACACAATCCCCCAATGGCATACAAGCCACCACACAAAACTCTTGCCAAGGCCCCACCCGCTCACGGTCGCAGACCCGGGCTTGCCAGCAAACTCTGACTTCTCATGTCAGGATTCCGTCCAACACACTGACCGATTCTAAGAACCCTTATTGTACCCCACCCGCTCATGGCCTCATTGCCCGGGCTTGTCCCATGCTCTGCGTTCTCGTCAGTCTCACACAAAAGGGACTAGTCTCGCTGGGACACTTTCCACACATGACTTGCACGTCACGGGATAGCCAACCGACAACGGAGACACAGCCATGCCTTGGCACATCACAAACCAAGACATTTCCTCCATAATCCCTCATTCGTACTGCAGCGTTCCCGCGCATCAAGGAAACCATCTACCACTCATGTTGAGCTAACCTTGTTCACCAAGGAAACCATCTACCTCCAATGAGGAACTAACCTTGTCCACCAAGGAAACCATCTACCGCCAATGAGGAGCTAACCTTGTCCGGTACCGGCCACACGTACTCACGCAAGATAAAGGGAAGAACATCACAAACAACACGAACATCACAAACGACATCTTGCCGCAACGGATCTCTACGAATCCTTAAACCTCGTATGCAACATCACCGAGTCGAACTAATAGTCGCGACTACGGCTTCACACACCATGCCCAATCCACTGACGGAGCGGATCTCTAATGCAAAAACATGCCGGGGACGGACTCAATCGACCCGGAGGTTCATCTTGAACCTTGGCGACCCAAACCCCTCTCATTTGAGTGTTTGGTGCCCAAAAACTAGAAAAGAAAAGATGCTAAAACATGCATCCTAAAACCGAGAGGAGAAGTGTCGTTACCTTCCGACTCCTCTTCCTAGCCATGAAACAATAGCCAGATGAAAACCCTCGCAACGATCTAGCCTCCACGGATCTGGACTCGGTTCGCGATTTGGAGCACCGAACCTCTCCAACAGCCGGATCTCTACTTCACCTTCTTCCTTGCTCTCCCCTCTCTCTAGAACTTAGAAAGAGAAGCACTCCAAAGAAAATGAGGGTTTCTAAGGGCCCAATCCCGTGTATATCCCATCAGGAACAACCCCCAGCCGTTGGATCCCAAATTAAAGAAACGAACGGCCTTGATTCGGGCCTGAAATGTTAAAACTGGGCCGAACAAGGCCTGCGATACGCCCGTGTCCAGGGCCGTGTCCCCCATTCGCCGTCAAAAATCGACGCCCCTGGAACAACACACGGGCGTCTGACACGCCCGTGTTCGATCTGACACTCCTGTGTTCCAACTGACACGGCCGTGTGGTCGACCGTGTTCCTCCATCGACACAGCCCCGAAAACAACCCGAGACTCACACGGGTACTGGACACGCCCGTGTCCTTGCCTGTGTCTAACTCAACACGCCTGGGCTCCAGGTCGTGTTCACTGTCTCGACACTTCGTCGAGCGAAGTTCGTCGACTGCCTGACACGACCTTGGATACGTCTGTGTCCTAGGTCGTGTGCCTTATCTCGACACATCGTCGAGCGAAATTCGTCGACTCCCTAACACGGCCTTGGACACGCCCGTATACTAGGTCGTGTGCCTTGTCTCGACACATCGTCGAGCAAAATTCGTCAACTCCCCGGTCCGATCGTCGACACGGGCTCGACATGCCCTGAGACACTCCCGTGTCTCAGGCCGTGTTCTCTTCTCGACAATCGTCGACCTCACGACCAAAATGTCGACTGGAGCCTGACACACCCGTGTCCTAGGCCGTGTGCTCCCTGCTAGAAACCAATTTTCCTGCTACAAATTTTGGGGCGTTACAACCCCGACCTTCCACCACAGGGGAATGTTATCCCCGGTGGTTTAGCTCTTCACCAGCGCCACCACCAGTGCTGGGAGGGGCCAGCCGACCACCCGACCTGGGGCTTGGCTCGGGTGGTGTCAGCGGCGCCCTGGCCGCCGGGAGGCGCATGCACCATGTTAGGGGGGTAAAGAAAAGGAAGGGGAAGAATGTCCACCTTGCCTGGGAAAGCTTGGGAGGGCCCCGATCGGGTTGTCATTGGTGGCGGCGGAAATCTCCAGTGAGGGTGCCCTCGGCTCGGGTGGGTTGGTGTGTGGGAAAGCTGGCCGGGCAAGGGCTTCTATAGCCTGAGGGGGTGGCCTCGCCCCTCACTTCCAAGGTGTGGGATTAACCCGAGAGGGGGAGAAGATGAGCTCCTCTAATCCACTTGGTTGGACACGTGGCTTTTCCTGGTAGGCCAAGGATAGGCAGGACCTCCTCTATGGGTTTGCCTTAAGTGGGCTTAGGCCCTGGTTCCTAAGGAGAGGGAAGAAGGAGGGGTAAGGAGGGGTTGGGCCCATCTTGGCTCATGGCCTTCCTTCTTGCTGATTGGTGGCCCAAGGGTGAGGGGGAGAAGGGCCCTAGACCATTAATGAGGAGGAGGTATGTGCCTTTTTTTGGAAAATTCCAAAACTTTCGATTTTTTAGGGGGTTTGACCAAAGTAAACCCTAGGGTAGCTCCCTCAAGCTGGTCAAAGTCAAAGTGGGTCCACGACATCAGGAGTTGGGTCAAAGTTAGGGTGATGCGCCATAATTTGGGTGTGCACGCTTTTCGATGCACGATTATGCCTTATTCGACCACGGGTGGACTACTCGTATTGAAATTGACCGGGAAAACTCATGTTCACTTTGTATTGATTATACGAGTCCAATGCCACTGACTGGGGTCTAATCGGTGTTTGTTCGGTAAATGTCCAAAATCTGCACGTCGCGACGCACTAAATCGGTCAAAACATCCATATTCATTGTTAGACCTCGGATTGTGATGCAACAAGTTCCAACGTACTCGTATTGACTATACGAGACCACAGGAACTGACAGAACTCAAATCGGAGTTCTCTAGATCGATATTCAAAATCTTGCATTCACGACGTTTTACGAGGAATGGTCATATCCACCATATGACCTCGGGGTCCAACGGAATGAGCTCTGATGCATTCGTATTAACTATACGATGCCACAGGAACTAATAGAACTCAAATCAGAGTTCTCTAACTCCACTTTTCGCTTAGGGTTACCTCCTACCAGGTTGCGGGTAGGAGTTCGGGTCACTTTTATTGGGCCCACTAGGACTCTGGTGGTCCAATAAAAGTCGGGATGTTACACTGTGGCTGCACCCCGCACGGTTAGTGGTCGCACATGGTCACGTGGTCACGAGACCATGCAGGGTTGTGCCCTGTGTGCGGCCATACAGGGGCGCGCCCTGTACGCGGCCGTGGAGGGTTGCGCCCTGCGCGCACCCTGCATACGACCGCGCATGGCAGCGCCCAGCCCGCGCGCTAGTGCTGGAAGCGTCTGCCGCTGCCGGCGGCCCTTGCCAGCGCCGGCGAGCTCGACCTCACCCTCCGCCAACGCCGTCGCCGCCTCCGGGCACCCAGGCGGGCCTCTCGAAGTGCCCAGGTTAAGGGGGCACTTCCATCATTTGGTTAATTTTGGTGATACAGGTGACTGAAACGAAGCGACGTCATTCGCCATCACAAATCACTTCCCAACGTAATTATTGATGTGCCCCTCCAGAAACTATAAATATGCTCTTAGGGTTTCATTTCAAGCCAAGCAACTCTAGAGGCAAGAGAGAACTCTGAGATTTTTCGGTGAGATCGTGGACTCAGTCTGATTCTCCGCTCAGGAATTCGATTCGCTCTTTTCCTTGCGACACGGACTCCTCACGTCTTAAGTGACGTCAACCGCCTCCGCGAGAGCGCTCCTATGTAGGCTCCGCATCAATGAGAGCGCTATCTCTAGACTTGTCCTTATGCCACCGTTCCCTCACGCCTCTAGTGATGTCAACCGTCTCTGCGAGAGCGCTCCCATCTAGGCTCTGCATCAACGAGAGTTCAACTTCTTGAAACCCCGTAGACTTCGAAGATTTTCCCGTTGGAACGCTCTCATCAAGGTTCCGCGAGCTCTACACCATCTCAAGGCCGGACCGCTTCCATCGAGGCTCCGAGGACTTAGTCGTTTTTCTGTACTTGTAACGTAACTTAGTAGCGGTCTGCCGCCCTCCGAGATCAAACCAATTTCTGTAACACTCCTAAAAGCTAGTGGATGTTGGCTCGACACAGTTCCAGCCACGTGGTTTTTCACTCTTTCTGGGTTTTCCACGTCAAAAACATCTCTTGTGCATTGTTGCGGTTTTCTTTAACTGATTATACGCCCGGCTCTACTCCGAGCTATGTCGGTACAATTCTCCAGACCGGGAAAAAGTTCGGGTAACCAGCAACAATTATATTTATTTTAAACTATATTAAATAATTGATATGAGTGTACTCTCAAATCTATGACAAATGAGGTATTGTCGTCATTGGATGCAAGTGTATATCACGTCTGTGTATATATATAAGGAATGCATCTGTTATTTTAACTGAGGTATTGTCGCTATTTGATCATTCTTTAATTTAATTTAATTAATTTTCATTAATCAAGCTTCTCTCTCAGCGGAATAAATTAGTCCGGGAGACGGTACCGCCCTGCAAGTGCGTCCAGATACATTAGCAGTTGATTTAGATTCTTCTCTTGTGCAACAGTGAGAAGATCTTCTTCCAGTCCGCCTCACTGCCAGCCTTCTGATATGCATCAGACGGGTGAAACTAAAGCATGCCCAGAATAGTCTGGCATTTAAAGAAGTCTTTCATCAATTACGTGACGCATCCTATTTCTATTTCTCCGCATTTCTGTGCTGCCTTTTCGTCAGCGTGTCAATTAAAATATATTATAATAGATGAGAAAATTAATTTGTTATATAAAATTTATTACATTATTTTTTTTATCAGAGGTTAAATTAGAGTGATATTATGAACACATCATAAATGATTATGGAAAGCCAACAGCTAGCTATGTACAATCCAGTCTCGTTATGCACAGCCAAATCTCGCTATGTACATTCAATCTTAGCCGTTCCGCAACGTCCCCATTTCACCCGCGATCTCATGTCCACAAAAACCCTTCTTATGGTATTTATCCAGAGATTCCCCTGTAAGTTGAGGCAAGTACCACATTCTTTTCTAATGCTTCTTCAGCACCGGCGGTTCGAGGAATGCGTCCTCCATGACTGGAAGTGTGCACGCCTTCTTTTCAGAGAGAGATAAAATCCATTTTTCCGACTGTCTGATGTCGGCATTATCATTGTAGAGCTTCTTTATGGCGATGACCGTGCGCCCAATGTTTTGGATGTAGGTCATCCGGTAGTTCGTTGATAAGTTGAAGGGATTAACTGGATGCACGCCAAACCGGAAGGCAATAACCCCACCGACCGTAAGGATTTGGTCGATTAATTGAAAGTGATGGGGGAGGATCGCGGGTCACTAAACCCTCCGGTGACCAGGATGGCGAAATCCAGTGTCTGGCCCTCGGCGATCCGCAGGATCCCGTCCTCCGGTAGGCAAAAAAACTCATTACGCCTGAATTACTTGCGAGGCCGACAATTTTGAGCGAGAGATCAGAGAGGAGCACGGGGTTGGTTGTCCTTAGCCTCACAAAAAATTAGAGGAAATAAAGGCAAATATGATTGATGTACATTGACCTGCACATAATCAAATATGATGTGCCCATAAGATCACTCTTAAATTTTTCGGATTCGTACTCGGATGTCACTCAATCTGAATTTGGATTCATGTTCATATTCAAAATCGAAAAACATAAATTTTAATCGAATTTTTGCGAACCCATTATTAAATTATTCACGATTTATGAACAACGGAGCCTTAATATTAAGTTATAAGTATTGGACGGCTAGGATGATTTTGGAGGTGTCATTCCAAAATAGGAGGATATATATATTTAAAATATTAATTTTTTTACTGTGAAAATATCTGGTTTGAACGAAGCATCTTTCTTAATGAACCTACCCTCATTAGCAGTATAAAATTACAGCTACCTCAGATTGGCGCCGCACAAAGATTCCTGACATCCCCACCGGCACATGGCGACTCATTCTCAGGTAGAAATCCCTCTCCTCGGCGATCCTTCGCCGCCGATTACCAACTTCCGGCGCCGGCGAATCTGGATCGCAGCCACAGTATCAGCACTTCTCTGTAACTAGCCAATTAAGATCTCTCTGCTCCTAATTAATAATTAATTAATTAAGATTCCTAAATTCCTCACCTAATTTTGTCCTGTTCTGTTCACCTCCAGGTCTGGGGCCAATCCTCGTCATCGTCTTCGATTCCGGCGACGGCAATCAGGGGGGTATAAGGTTTGGGAGCACGGAAGGGCCGGAGATTGTGGAGTCGGAGGTGGGCGTGGTGGCGGCGGATGATTGGCGGTGCTCGAATATCGGGGTAGAGGCGCTGCGCGCCGGAGGGCATGCGGTGGATGCTGCGGTGGCGGCGGCGTTGTGCCTTGGAATCGTGCATCCCTTTTCCAGCGGGATCGGCGGCGGGGCGTTCATGGTTGCTTGGCCCGCCGGATCCTCGTCGGCGGATACGTACGATTCCCGTGAAACTGCTCCGGCGGCCGCTTCTGAGGTAACAAACTTTAATACCTATGTCTTGCTCTCCTGCTGTTCTGTTCAGTCTTCCATTACTGCTGCTTCATTTGGAGCGGCGGTCGGGGGTGGTGGGGATTGGCCAGTCGGAGGTTCCTCCCGCTTTCGTACTGGGGCGGGGAGCTCGGGATCGAAACAGAGCGGATTGTGTCGTTTTCAGGGCACGGTGGGAATAAACAGATCAAACGTCATCGGAAGGCGTTTGTTTGCCCGCCGTTCGGAGACATTTGTCCCCCCTAACACAGGGGCGGATCTAGAGGGGGGCCCGATGGACACTGGCACCCCCATTATTTTTCAAAATCGTTAGTGTATTTGAATTCCTCTCGCCGAGACAATGAATTTTGACTACTTATACGTCAAAAACGGTGGCAAGATGAAGGAGATACAACTCCAATAAGATTGAAGCGTTCAAATTTTTTTTGAAGTATGTTGATGTCTGACCCCCCATATTAAAATTTTTAGAATACAATGACACATTCAAAAAAAATTTGTGCACCCTCATTATTAATTTTCTGGATTCGCGACTGCCCTAACAGTGGCGGATCCAAAAAAATCGATAATGGGGGTGCACAAATATTTTTCAATACGTCACTGGGTTCTAAAAATTTTAACATGGGAGACCAGACATTAACTTACTTCAAAAAAAATACTAAATGTTTCAATCATATCGCAGCCGTTTCTTTCTCATCTGGACACCGTTTTTGACGTATAAGTAATCAAAATTCATTGTCTCGACGAGAAGAATGCAAATACACTAACCATTTTGAAAAATAACGAGGGTGTCACTGTCCCTCGAATCCCCTCTAGTCCGCCCCTGACCCCTAACGGCCGGCAAAAATGTCATGCCGAAAGGAGCGTTTGTTGTCGTTGTTGTTCCATTTGTTCCTCCAATTATCACGGAATCGCCTAGAATAAAAAAAAAAATACACGGGCTTTCCATGTTCATCCCAGGTGTAGAAATCATATTTTATTGATACATCATTATATAATATATATTTAGACAAATATATAAAGATATCTAATCAACAGATTGCGTAATCCGATCGATCATCCAGTCAATCATAATTCATAAATTTTAATCATCTCATTATCTATATCTTTTGAGTAGAACTCTTACAATATGATGAGAGTTGGACCAAGGTTTCTACTTAGGCTCCGTTTGGGAGGACTTTTTTTCACCGGTCAAGTGGTCACGACCGCATGAACTTGGCCGTAATTAAGGTCCGGTTCATGCGGTCGTGACCGCTTGACCGGTGAAAATAAGTCCTCCCAAACAGAGCCTTAGTTAAGCAAAATAACAATTATCACACCATATTATTTTTGCTAAATAATATTGAACCACTTGAGAACTGACAAATTATATTATTGTATGTATCAAGCATCACATAAAAATGATGTGGTGGTGTGCTTGCTGAACCATCACACCATATATAGTATTGCATGTATCAAGCATTTAAAATTGGACCGGTTGGTCGGACCGTCGACTATACTCCAGCCGGTCCGATCTGTTGGGAATGTGAGCGAATAGTCCTGACCAGAGCACCTGTTGCAAATTTGAGCGAGCACCTGTGCGACCGCGTTCAGCGATATGCAAGCGGAAACAGCAATACAATACGAAAATAAAAGCAACAAAAGCACAGAAAAGCACACAGGGAATTTTAACGGGGAAAACCCAAATCGGATGAAAAACCACGGGACGATCGGAGTACAACCCGGAAAGCCTCCACTAAAGGTGTGTGAAAAACGCACGCACGGATTACAGGTTTTCCCTCCACCGATGCACAAAGGATCTCCACTCCACCACAAAGCACGATCCACAAAGGATCTACACTACCACAATCTTTCTCTTCCAACAACCACACGGGCACAATATTCGAAAGTGAAAAATACAACAAAGGGAGAGAAGTCGTTACCCGGACAGATTGAACAATCCGCCCTAACGTCAAAGATGACGTTCCCCAAACCCACGAAGAAGGACGGCTATGCACAGCCCCTTCCAACTCCGCTCTTCAACCTCCAAAGCCACGAACACGAAGTTCTCGACAAGGGCCGGCCACAAGCGGCGGTTTGCTGCGACTCCAGCAGAACAAAAAAAAAGGGGCGGTCGGTCCTCCTCTTCGGCTCCAGCAAACAAGAGAAGACGCCCCCGGTCCTCTTCGGCTCCGGCGAACAAGAGAAGGGCGGCCGACCTCTTCGGCTCCAGCAAACAAGAGAAGAAGCCCCCGGTCCTCTTCGGCTCCGGCGAACAAGAGAAGGGTGGCCGACCTCTTCGGCTCCGACAAACAAGAGAAGAAGCCCCCGGTCCTCTTCGGCTCCAGCAATCGCGAGAGAGAGGGCATGGCCGCTTGCGGTTTTTCACGAACGGGGAAGAGGGCAGAGGGGGCGGACCGGCCTCTATTAAACCCTAACTCAATGAGCCTTTTTTGGTTTTTATGTGCGCTTATATATATAGGTATATATGTGGAGAAGCACAAGAATAGAATCACGAGCCACAACTAGCGCGCTCGGTGGATTTTACCGACTCGGATGGGAACCACATCCAACACGATCCTGATATGTGATTCCCTTCACTATTCAACCACTTGGGAATCAGCATATTGGACGGGATGATGGGGAATCGTGGCCGGTTATTCCCCTTGTTGAATTTTGTGAAGTGGAAGTGGGTGACGGGACAGGCCGCGCGGCCTGTGCGGACAGCTTTGGCGGACTGGGCGGACTGGGCGGACTGAGGTTGCGGCCTGGTGAAAAGTCTGGTGGAAGCCGGCTGTGTTCTGAGCGGGTTGTTGCATTGTGTCCGCGGTTTGGTGCGGCCTGGTATCTGCGGATAGAGAGGCTTGCGGACTGGTGCTTTGCTCAGTGGTCGCGGGTGCAAGTTTGCGCTGTTGGCGGGATGGTTCGAGTTCGCGGGAAGCCTTGCGGACTGGTGTGTCCGCGGTTGGGGCTGTTGCGGACTGAGCCTTGAGCTTGGCTGAGGCCTTGTCGAGCTCAGGTGTTACAGCAGGTCTTGCTGTGGAGACCGGTTGGCGGACTGATGTTTGGAGTCCGGCTTGGTGCTGCTGCGTTGGACAAGTGCGAGGAGCTCGCGGACTGGTTACGGTCTGTGCTAGGGTGTTTGGCGGACGGGACTTTGTGTCCGCCATGCTCGCACTGGCCCTTGATGGTTTTGGACTTGGTCACACTTGGTGTCAAGTTCATGGTGTCCGCTGTATCCGCCAAGTCCGCTGTGATCGGGCGGACTGTTGCTGTTTGCCTTGGTCGTGGACTTGTGGCGGATTGAGGTGTGAGTCTTGCGGACTGCCTCGGGTTGGTGCGGACTGCCATTGAAGAAGGTGCTGTCCTGAAGCAGTTGGAGCTTTGCGGGCTGGTGCCTTGTCCGCTTAGCTTGGGCGGACTGGAGAGGGTTCGTCATTGGTTGCCTTGCTCCTGGCGGTTTCCCTTGGTGACTGGCTAAGTCCTCGCGGGCTGAGCGGACAGTCGTTTTGTGTTCGCGCGGGCTGGGGCGGTGTTTGCTATCTCATGGGCGGTGACCACACTCCTCACCTGGCCTATAAATAGGACCCCCCTGGCACATCTACAGTAACCAGAAGTAACGTGAGTGAACAGTAATTTGGGTTGGGCGAGTGCTGCGGTCTGTGTTTTTCAGTCCGCACGGATTGTTTCAGGCTGACGGTTTGCTGTGTGCAGGTCGCGCGGATAACTTCAAGGAGCCAGGAGTTTGGCTGTGACTTCGGTCAGTGCTTGGAAGTGTGCGGTCTCTGCGGACTCAGCAGGAGGTCGCTCTGCGGCTTGTCAGTTCTGTTTCAACTTTCCCAGCTTCAATAACCTGTCCGCCGGCTTCAGGCGGGTAGGGGAGTTCCTCAGTTCGGGTTCAGCAGGAGGCGAATAACGGTCTGTCCGCGCGGCCTCGCGGTCTCGGCGGACTCCGTGGTATTCGGCGAACAGCAGCATAGTTCGGGCGGCTTCGGCGACTTCGGCGACCTCGGCGGTCTCGGCGGACTCCGGGTTTTGTCCGCCCGGCTTGTTTTGGTTCTTTCTGTTTACAGCTGTAATACTAGCGAAATCATGTCTCGCTATGTATGCCTCGGATTGTAATGAAGTGAATGCATAATAAGATCTTCTTGTGCTTCCATTATTTTGTTGGGTGCAACCTCTAGTCCTTGGGTTTCCGCAGGTTCAGCGTGCGAACTGGGTAGTTCCGAAGATATTAATTTGGTGTTTGGGCTATCTTGCTGACCACGTTGAGAAAATTTAACATGGTATCAGAGGCAGGTTACTGAGGTTGGAGGTTCAGTTGCGTGAGCGGAGGTCAGCCAGTGTTGTTACTCAGTGATTGAGTGGTGATCAACCTGTGTTGTTGCTCGGAGCTGCTGAAGGGTACCAACAGGTGATTGCAATGGAAGGAAGCTTAGCAAGAGGTCTGGGCATTGAACTCTTAACGCCGACTAACTATAAAAAGTGGAAGTCGTGCATGAAGAGTTATCTTCTAGGAGAGGAGCTGTGGGAAGTCGTCGGTGGAGACGACAGACAGGAAGTAACTGCTGCTTTCGGTACTGCTGAACAGGTGAGGCTCTGGAGAAGAACTAATGCTAAGGCAGAGTTCGTTCTGAAGAGAGCTGTCTCTCCGGAACTGTTTGATCACATCATTGGATGTGAGTCGGCTGCTGATATTTGGACAACCATTGATGAGTTGTTCAATAGGAAGAATGTGGCGCGGCTTCAGTTCCTGGAGAATGAGTTGGCCAGGGCAACTCAGGAGACCTTTCCATCTCCAGGTACTTCTTAAAGATGAAGAGCTTGTGTGCTGAGCTGTCGGCGCTGGATCCTGATGAGCCTATCTCTGAGGCAAAGATGAAAAGGCACATTTTCCGCGGCTTGCGGAAGGAGTATGTGGCCTTTGTTACGTCTGTTCAAGGGTGGGCTACTCAGCCGTCTCTGCTGGAGCTGGAGAATCTGCTTGCCTCGCAGGAGAGCTTAGCAAGGCAGATGGCTGGAGTGAATCTGAATCAGGAAGGCAGCGAGGCTCTCTTCTCAGGCAAGAAGAAGGGATGGGAAGGAAGAAGAAGAAGAAGGTGCAGGCCGCTGTTGAGAAGGAGACCTCAACTTCATATCCGCCGGAGAGGAGCAATGCTCCTAAGGACTGGAAGAAGAATCTGAAGTGCTACCGGTGTCATCAGCGAGGGCACTTCAAGCGGGACTGCAAGGTCAAACTGCAGCCTGGGCATGCTGCGGGAAAGGAGGAAGCTTGCTCACGAAGTGAAGAAGCAGAATGGGGAGGAGCCTTCATGACGGGCACTTGTGTCCGGGCCTTATCTGCTGAGGACTTCAACAGCGAGTGGATCGTCGACTCCGGGTGTGGTCATCACCTCACCGGAGACAAGTCGAAGTTCACCTCCATGCAGGCTTACTCAGGTAATGATGCTATTATCACTGCTGATAATACTGTTTATGCAGTAGAGAAGGAGGGGGTCGTGTCTTTGGGTAGTGATCAGGGGCCACTCACGTTAAGGAGTGTGTATCACGTGCCGGGCATGAAGAAGAACCTCTTCTCGGTGACCAACGCGGTGGACGCTGGGTATCACGTTCTGTTTGGGCCAACAGACGTAAGGTTCCTTCGCAACGTATCAGCGGTAAAGGCTGATGTTGCTCATGTTGGGAGGAGGGTGAAGAACTTGTTTGTTCTTTCCACCAGTGCCTATGTTGATAAGATGAGGGCCAATGATAGTGCGGCTATCTGGCATGAGAGGCTGGGGCATGTTGGCATGGACAAGCTGAAGGCAATGGCGAGTAGAAGTCTGGTGAGGGGGTTGCCGATGTTGTCCTCCTTTGGTGATGGGCATGTTTGTGCGGGCTGTCAATACGGTAAGGCACATCGCCTTCCGTTTGATAAATCTCAAACAAGGAGCAAGAAACCATTGGAGTGTATTCATGGCGACCTGATGGACCGACTGTTATGCCAGCCTTGGTGGAAGCAAATACATGCTTGTCTTGGTTGATGACTACTCAAGGTATACTTGGGTGTACTTCTTAAAGGAGAAGTCGGATGCCTTCCGTTTGTTCGTGGAGTTCAAGGAGTTGGTAGAAGGCCGGCTTGGCTTGCGGATTAAGAAGTTTCGAACTGATAACGGGGGAGAGTTTGTCTCTTCCGAGTTTTCTATCTTCTGCAGGAAGCACGGGATCCAACGGGAGCTTACATTGTGCTCACACTCCACAACAAAATGGGGTAGCGGAGCGGAAGATCCGTCATTTGACGGAAACCTGCAAATGCTGGCTGCATGCGAAAGATATCCCGAGGTCCTTTTGGGCGGAGGGAATGTCTTGTGCTGCATATGTTATCAACCGGATGCCACTCAGCCCTATCAACATGAAGACGCCCATTGAGCTGTTGCTGAAGGAGAAGCCGAGTGTTGGACACCTTCGGGTGTTCGGTTCAACTTGCTACGTGCATGTCCCGGATGCTTCACGGACAAAGCTGGATGCGAAGGCAAGGAAACTTGTCTTTGTTGGCTATGATGAGCGGAAGAAGGGATGGAAGTGCATGGACCCTGTGACGAAGAAGTTCGTGGTGTCAAGAGACGTTGTCTTTGACGAGCTGACGTCATATGGAGGTGGCTCGGTGGAGCCTACCGGAAGTAGCAAGGTTGAGGAAGCACCGGTGGAGGCTGCTGAAGGCTTGGAAGAGGAGCTTGCTGTTTCTCCAGCAGCTCCTGTTGCTTCGAACTCCGAGGCTGAGCCTTCTGGCTCAGGAAGCAGGGGGAGCACTGCTCAATGCTTGCCCCAGGTAGGAGTGGAGCCTGAAGAAGCAACGGAAGCCGTGAGCAAGGAGCCATGTCTTCGGAGATCGAAGAGGGTGGTTAAGCCACCGGCTCGGTACTGTGATGGGAATGCAGTGAGCTTTGTCTCCTGTTTCTTTGCAGGTCCTCTGGATGAGCGAGAGCCTGCAAGCTTCAACGAGGCCACTGGAGTGAAGGAGTGGGAAGGTGCCATGAAGGAAGAGATTGATGCTCTGAAGAAGAATGAAACCTGGGACCTTGTGCCCAAGGTTGATGGCATTACTCCGGTTACTTGCAAGTGGGTGTATAAGTTGAAGAAGAAGGCTGATGGGAGCATTGATCGGTTCAAGGCTCGCCTGGTCGCTAGAGGATTCTCACAGCAGTATGGAGAAGACTATGAGGAGACATTCAGTCCAGTTGCGAAGATGACGTCTGTAAGAGTGGTGATCGCCTTGGCTGCTAGCAAGGGATGGAGGTTGTGGCAACTCGATGTGAAGAATGCCTTTCTTTACGGAGAGATTGACAAGGACATCTTCATGGATCAGCCGCTTGGTTTCGTCTCTGAGAAGCATCCGGACTATGTCTGCAAACTCAGGAAGGCTCTCTATGGGTTGAAGCAAGCTCCTCGAGCGTGGTATGGGAAGATTGCAGAGTACTGCAGTTCTGTGGATACCTGGCTTCTAACTCGGATTCTAGCTTGTTCGTCAAGAAGAAGGGAGAGCTAAGAGTCTTGGTCCTGCTGTATGTGGATGATATGATCATCACAGGGAACTCGGAGGAGGAAGTAGCAAGGCTCAGGGGAGAGCTTGCTATACGCTTCGAGATGAAAGACTTGGGAGAGTTGCATCACTTTCTTGGTCTGGAAGTGGAGAGGAAGGAGTGCGGGATTCTCATTAGCCAGAAGGGTATGCTGATCGTATTGTGAAACGGTTTGGCATGGGCGAAGGGAAGAAGTGCTCTACTCCACTGGAATCTGGGCTGAAGCTTCGACGAGATGAGGGAAGGGTGCTTAATGATCCCTTGGTGTTCAGGGCTCTTGTTGGGAGCTTGATCTATCTGACGATTACAAGGCCGGATATAGCTTATGCTGTTGGCCGAGTAAGTCGGTATATGGCTGAACCAAGGCAATCTCATCTAGTGGCGGCGAAGGGAATTCTGAAGTATGTCAAGGTGACTTCTGAGATGGGACTCCTCTATGGAAGGGATGCGGAGTTTGCATTGCTCGGGTACACGGATGCTGACTATGGCGGTGATTCGGATGATCGAAGGTCTACTTCAGGTTATGTGTTCACTTGCGGTTCAGCTAGCATCTCGTGGTGTAGCAAGAAGCAGGACTCGGTGTCGGTTTCAACCACGGAGGCGGAGTATAAGGCTTCGGCCTTGGCTGCTCGGGAAGCCGTTTGGTTGAGGAGACTCATAGAGGATGTTCATGAAGAAGTGCAAGGGCCTACTTTACTCCGGGGTGACAATGAGAGTGCTCTCAAACTGGTAAACAATCCAGTGTGTCACGCCAGGACCAAGCATATAGAGATTGATCACCACTTCATCAGGGAGAAGGTGTTGGAGGGGTCTCTGCTGGTCGGGCATGTTCGGAGTGAAGATAATCTTGCTGACATCTTCACGAAGCCGCTGTCGAAGGGGCCCTTTGAACGCTTGCGCAGCTTGCTGGGCTTGGTCACCACTTCTCACTTCAAGGGGGAGTGTTGAATTTGTGAAGTGGAAGTGGGTGACGGGACAGGCCGCGCGGCCTGTGCGGACAGCTTTGGCGGACTGGGCGGACTGGGGCGGACTGAGGTTGCGGCCTGGTGAAAAGTCTGGTGGAAGCCGGCTGTGTTCTGAGCGGGTTGTTGCATTGTGTCCGCGGTTTGGTGCGGCCTGGTATCTGCGGATAGAGAGGCTTGCGGACTGGTGCTTTGCTCAGTGGTCGCGGGTGCAAGTTTGCGCTGTTGGCGGGATGGTTCGAGTTCGCGGGAAGCCTTGCGGACTGGTGTGTCCGCGGTTGGGGCTGTTGCGGACTGAGCCTTGAGCTTGGCTGAGGCCTTGTCGAGCTCAGGTGTTACAGCAGGTCTTGCTGTGGGAGACCGGGTTGGCGGACTGATGTTTGGAGTCCGCTTGGTGCTGCTGCGTTGGACAAGTGCGAGGAGCTCGCGGACTGGTTGCGGTCTGTGCTAGGGTGTTTGGCGGACGGGACTTTGTGTCCGCCATGCTCGCACTGGCCCTTGATGGTTTTGGACTTGGTCACACTTGGTGTCAAGTTCATGGTGTCCGCTGTATCCGCCAAGTCCGCTGTGACCGGGCGGACTGTTGCTGTTTGCCTTTGGTCGTGGACTTGTGGCGGATTGAGGTGTGAGTCTTGCGGACTGCCTCGGGTTGGTGCGGACTGCCATTGAAGAGGTGCTGTCCTGAAGGTTGGAAGTCCCGGCTTGGTGCCTTTGTCTGCTTGCTTGGGCGTACTATTGGGGTTCCGGTAAGTTTGGACCGGATGTTTGTTGTCTTACGCGGACTGTGAGGTGGGTCTGTGCCAAGGAGGTGACAAGTTCACTGGGGCTTTCTATCAATGGGCATCCAGCATAAATCAGCCCCAGAGAATCCA